>JAUIMM010000249.1:10595000-10980000 GCA_031769625.1 Taudactylus pleione
AATGAACAAGTGATGTAAGATAATGAAAATGATGATGTAAGATAATGAGCCTTATGGGCGAGTATGGTGGCTGACATAACATGTTCATTAATTGACACATACTACACACGATAACTACTGTGATAGGATCATTGGTAAAGTAGTCTGTGGCAGGTACATTTGTCCCAGATTCCTGTCTTATGTGTTTTAAACCCCCAGGAGAAAGTCTGCAGTATAGCAGGCTTGAGTTTCGGCTTTTTGAAAAGCCGGGTTGGGACCTGGGGGTTGTGGGTGAGAGGAGAGGGAGGGCTCCACCCACGGCCACTCCAGGTTTTGGTTCTCGCAGCCTGGTAACAGGCTTGTTAGAGTTTCCACCTGAGAGTGGCCAATATAAGCCTAGTTTGGATAAGGCTGAGTGTCTCACCTGGGAGAGCAGGCAGGGAGTTTGCTCAAAGACACTTGGAAACCTAACTGTGAGTGTTGTGCTGTGCTTTTGTTGCTGGCAAGGGCATTAGGCCCTGCCAGGTTCTGGTAGTGAGGGAACTACCTGTGAAGTTAGTGCCCCGACAGGGCTAGGATTTATATTTATGTTTTCTTTATATTTCTGACATTGTACAATAAAGACTGGCGCCGACCAGCTTGTACTTGCATCCAGACTGGTGTGCTGCTTCCCTGCTGCTGTGTGTGTGTGTAAGGAAGGAGTCCTCTACCCAGGAGAGGGACCCCCTAACCTAACTGTGTCACACTACCTGTACACAGCATTCACATGGACCATAGGAAAAGGAAAACAGACCAACAAGGAAATTAAGAACTTTGATCAGAAAGAACTGTGTAACCTGAATGCTTGTATGTATGGCGTCTCTGTAAGAACTGATACCATTCCTGTATGTGAGGTGGAGGTGTGAGGTTTGTGTGAGCGACAGAAGGAAGATTTACATCATAAAGCAAGAACTCTACTCAGAACCACAACACTGGACTCTGCTTAAGGACAAGTGTGTGTCTGCTATATAGTAGAATGTATGATCCAGAGTTAGTGAGGACATTGAGCATCTGATCCATGTGTTATTATTTCTGAGGGCATTATAGACTGTTAGCATTTGGGACTCCTTCCCTTTTCTCCCTTCCCCCTCTTTGTCTCCTCTCTTTTCCTTCTCCTTCCCCACCACCCGCACACTTGTTTCATCAAATTTGCTCCCCTTCTGCCCAGGGTTGCACATACAACATAAGTTATTCTCTTACCTGATACATAATTAGCTGGTGTTAAAGCACCACACACATACCAAAGCAATGTACAAATACATTGAACATACTTACATTATACACATAGATGCACTGTATGTTACTCACGTTCTCTCTATCTCCAGGTCTTCCAAGATCCAACCCAGTCTGACTGATGATGGGTGATGTTATTCCAACTGATGTCATCTGGGCTGCTGGAGCGAGGCCTGGTGTTCTTACTGCAGGCTCTTGTGCTGGGCCCTAAGGGATATCATCTGGAAGTTCCTGATGGATGGACCTTAGATCTTCTTGCAAGCCACTGCTGTGGATGGTGGTTACTCCAACGTGCAGGGAGGCAATGCTTCCACTGGTGGCTGCAGGCAGAAGGAATATCAGACATATCTTATATGTAAGAGGTGAGGAAAAAAACACCTGAACAAGGGGAGATAGGGTATAAATATTAATGTCATTAAATTTTTTGTTATCATATTATTTACTACAGTAGAAGTACAACTGGCTCTGACTAAATGTTATGTATATGTATATATTATTTATGTATTAATGGAGTCATTGCTGATTTACAGATGATTAACTTCAGAATATGTGGTAACAAAAGCTCAGTGTATGGTCACACATCATAATCCCAGCACCTGGCCCCATGAAAGGATGTAACCTGTCCCTCCCATGGCTCACATAGTATAATAAGGGTTATAAGTGGCAGGTGAACATGATGCTGGGCTTGTCGGCTCCTCTTCTATGACTGCAGCACCCTGCTCTTATCACTGCAGAGGAGCCAGCATTCTGGTGTCACCCCCTCTGAGTGACAACCGGGTGCGACCTGCACCCCCCTCATAACACCATTGGTATAAATTATGTGACAATGTATAGGGTAGCAACTATTAGCTTATCCTCTAATTTTTGGGTTATGCTGTTATTCATCTTGCTTTAAGTTGGCAATTCACATCACATTGATTTAAGGGAGCAATTCAATTTTCTGATGTGTGTTTGGATGTGCGGCTGCGCACATCACATATAATTACTGGACAGTAATATCGTTCATTTTGCTGTGTACCCCTATGGGGGTCTTGCAGTCCCTGGTAATGCCATAAATTTGAGAGTGAATGGCAGGTAGCAGGGAAACCTATAGGATGCAGTGCTGCTATGGTGATTGGGGATGTGTGGCACATTCATAACGGATTAGTAAGCATTTTTGTTGTTATGTTTACCCACTACTTATTTTCCCTGCTAAAATAATGAAGGAGGTAGTTGGTGAATAGTGCAATGTGAATACATGGTACACAATCACTACTAATAGTGTAATCTCTCACAATTCTTAGGGAAAGTTATATATATTAAAAATGGGGCATATATTTTATACATTGGGGAGGAGAATTGGAGCTGTAAGAAGAAGTGAGTCTACAACTGATTAGGGCTTTAGGCAATGTTATATTATTGAAAGGCAACATGATTGTTCTTTATTTCCTATGTGTTTAGTGAGATTTATGAGAAGTTCTGCAGAATTATCTTGCTGTGTTGGTCACAATCGAACAGAATCAGTAACACATCTGGGTTTAAAAAGACTGCACTAATGTTTTATAGTAGTACTGGGTCTGAAAACTGTCTAACCCGGGCAGGATGGGATGTAGTTACTTAGGGCCGGATTCAGAGATGGACAATATTGCACAGACACAAAGATGTGGCTATGCAATACCGTCCAACTCATATGCAAATACAGCAGACGGTGCCTGTAGGAAATAGACACCTCCTTTCTGAGATCTCAGTGTAGCGTCCAAAGACATTGCCACTGCCCTTGCAACTATCATGACCATCGGCTGCAATGGTCGCTCCTTTGGCCAGACTGCTTAAGCTGAAAGTTACGTAGCCTGGCTGGTTCCTGGCAGCTTGCGAGACCAGGAAATCTGCATCCACCGATGCAGACCCTGGCCTTATCACTCCCAGAAAAGTGGTGACACTCCCCCGATTCTGGGAACACTGAGTAACCATGACCCCTCTCTGCCCCTTTTTTTTTTGCAAATCTGCCTACATACCCTTTGCTGGTGTACATCAGTGCATCCAAATGTACAATGACTGAGACGCCCACATTTGGCACCTTTATATGCACCATGTATAACACCTGTACATCAGTGAGTTTAAGCTGGCCATACTTGGATTCATCAGTTGGGCTATTTGGCCATTACACACACTGCATGGTAATGGTGACCATCTGGGCATTGTTCCTAAAATGACGAAGAGGAAGTAAATATGTGGAAATGCGCCACTCTAACTTCCATATTTATCTTAATGCATAGACCCTATATTTTTTATTGTAGTATTAATATACTCCAACTTAACACTATAACTATTTAGCCTCACTTCTGGGGCATTATACCCTCTTGTTCCGACATATATACGGCCACTCCATGAATCTTATTTATCACCAGCCCAAAGTAGGCTATTTTAATGTGGCCACCATCATCAATCAGGATGTTTTCTAGGTTTATATCTCTTTAAAAGTGAAATTTTTCACCTTTTATTATTGAGGACTTGTTTCAGAATAGACAGTATATGATATACATTCTAAGCATCTGCATAAACTGATGCCAACTTGTGAATGTAGGAAATGCGCCTCCCAGAGGACAAAGGCCTTTTAAACATACATATATATCATGGTGTTCCTCTATTATGTAGGCAGCCCCAAGGACCATAAAGTGGGTGTACACCTTCCTGTGTGGTTGGTGAGGGGAGTGTAAAGGTGTAAGCAGCACAGGTCTGTATTAATGGCCAGAGTCTGACACATCAGCATCTGTATTTGCATATTTGTGGGTGGTATGTCTGCGACTTTGCAAATCGGGCTACAAAGCCCTTTGCTAGTGTACGTCAGTGCATCCAAATGTCCAAGGACTGAGACGTCCACCTTTAGCATCTTTATATGCACCATGTATAACACCTGTACATCAGTGAGTGTAAAGCTCGCCATACTTGGATTCATCAGTTGGGCTATTTGGCCATTACACACACTGCATGGTAATGGTGACCATCTGGACTTTGCTCCTAAAATGATGGAGAGGAAGTAAATATATGGAAATGCAACACTCTATATTCCATATTTATCTTAGTGCATAGACCCTATATATATATAAGAATAGTATTAATACACTCCAACTTTACACTATAACTATTTAGCCCAGGGGTTCCCAATCACGGTCGTCAAGGCACACTAACAGTCCAGGTTTTAGGGATAGCCATACTTGAGCACAAGTGACTTAATTAGTGCCTCAGTTATTTCTATTTAACCATCTGTTCACAATCATGGATATCACTAATACCAGGACTGTTAGTTTGCCTTGAGGACCGAGGTTGGGAATCACTGATTTAGCCTCACCTCTGGGGCAATACTGTATATCCTTGTGTTCCAACATATCTGGCCACTCCATTAATCTTATTTATCGCCAGCCCAAAGTCGGCTATTTTATTGTGGCCGCCATCATCAATCAGGATATTTTCTAGGTTTATATGCTAACTTGTGAATGCACGAAATGCGCCTCCCAGAGGACAAAGGCCTTTTAAACATAGATATATCATGGCGTTCCTCTATTATGTAGGCAGCCCCAAGGACCTTAAAGTGTACACCTTCCTGTGTGGTTGGTGAGGGGACTTTAAAGGTGTAAGCAGCACAGGTCTGTATTATGGGCCTGAGCCTGACAGAGCAGCATCTGTGTTTGCATATTTTGTGGGTGGTATGTCTGCAACTTTTTTCAAATCTGGCTACAAAGCCCTTTGGTGGTGTACATCAGTGCATCCAAATGTCCAACGACTGAGACGCCCACGTTTTGTATCTTTATATTATAAATACCTAATGATCTTTATACCCTAATGTCGCTATTTAGCATTGTAAGTCGCACAAGAAATATTTGCTTTCCAGACTTTGAGTGTGGTTCCAAAGCACAAAAAGTTATTATTCACATAAAAAACATTTAGTTACACGCTGTGATCTAAATAAAATTAGCGCAAAAGATTATACAGAAGCAAGGTACAGTCGATACATACACAGGCGCTCTGGATCCTGATTTCCCGGCATCAAAGGTGAGGCCTCTGTCAAAAGAAAGAATATGATGACTAACTACTGGAAATAGAGTGCCTGAATATATACAGTACAGAGAGTAGGCAATACAATAGAAACGAGTCGGCATAATCCTATTGGTTCTTTTGTTACAATGTAGTTTATAGGTCAGTTTAAACAGTGGTAGTTCAGTCCTCCAACAGCTCTTTGTGTATCTTTTCCCACCGAATAACAAGTCTAAACTGGCTAATAAACATTACATTACAGAGTACATTTCAATGCCTAACTCTCTATGATTCATAACTTGCAGACGCATGTTGCGATCTCCTTGCCGATGGATCTGCAAATAAACAGTGGTTTAGAATGGCACCAAACATGGTCTGCTTATCATGCACTAAACCTTAGATATTAAATACATGCATTTCACAAGATGGTTGATAATGAATAAAACCTTTAATGTTAACCTTAATGCTAGGGAACCTTTCAGTGTAAGTGTGCAATGTGTAAGTATAAGGATATTAAATAAAGACGCTAGTATCTGTTGTGCATCTACGAGTTTGTGGAGTACATTATGAAACATGCTTTGTGGGGCTGTTCATATTATATGTATTAATAAATGTAAGTATTTGTGTAATGATGAGTTTTGGCATAGGGCATACGGTAGTGGCAGACGCATGACGCTAATATTCATAATATAGCGCCGTACACGGAGGTATCGTGTAGGCACCACAAAATGGCGTCATGCGGACAAAGAAAAATGGCGTCGTGCAGATATTAATTTTAGGATCTGGTCTCAGCCAATCATCCGGCTTCGTCAGTGCACCCTTTGATAGCAAACACGCTATCACACTCTGGTCTTACTTTTTATTTTTAGTATTGCACTATGGAATATTCTTTAATGTTATATTATGGGATGGCACAATGTGGTCATTAAACCATCAATAATGTGTCTCTGGGAAGGACATAAAACTACCCTTATAGTCTTGAAGGGGATAGGGACTTACATTATTTAGGATGTATAAAATAACATTTAATAATACATTTCATGCATGGCTAAATCTACAGTCAGGTGCATAAATATTGGCACATTGACAGAATTTTCATATTTTGGCATCTATTCACCACCACAATGGCTTTGAAATGAAACAAACAAGATGTGCTTTAACTGCAGACTTTCAGATTTAATTTGAGGGTAATTACATCCAAATCAGGTGAACGGTGTAGGAATTACAACGGTTTCTATATGTGCCTCCTACTTTTTAAGTGGAAGGCACATATAGGCACATATTCCCAAAAGTAATGGGACAAACTAAACAATCCTAAATCTAGCTTTCACTTTTTAATTCTTTGTTGCAAATCCTTTGCAGGCAATTACAGCCTGAAGTGTGGAATGCATAGACATCACCAGACACTGGGTTTCGTCCCTGGTGATGCTCTGCCAGGCCTCTACTGCAAATGTCTTCAGTTCCTGCTTGTTCTTGGGACATTTTCCCTTCAGTTTTGTCTTCATCAAGTGAAATGCATGCTCAATCGGATTCAGGTCAGGGGATTGACTTGGCCATTGCATAACATTCCACTTATTAACCTTAAAAAATTCTTTGGTTGCTTTTGCAGTATGCTTCGGGTCATTGTCCATCTGCACTGTGAAGCGCTGTCCAATGAGTTCTGAAGCATTTGACTGAATATGAGCATATAATATTGCCCGAAACACTTCAGAATTAATTCTGCTGCTTTTGTCAGCAGTCACATCATCAATAAATACAAGAGAACCAGTTCCATTGGCAGCCATACATGCCCACCCCATGACACTACCACCACCATGCTTCACTGATGAGGTGGTATGTTTTGGGTCATGAGCAGTTCCTTTCCTTCTCCATACTCTTCTTTTCCTGTCACTCTGGTACAAGTTGATCTTTGTCTCATCTGTCCATAGGATGTTGTTCCAGAACTGTAATGGCTTTTTTAGATGTTGTTTGGCAAACTCTAATCTGGTCTTCCTATTTTTGAGGCTCACCAATGGTTTACATCTTGTGGTGAACCCTCTATATTCACTCTTGTGAAGTATTCTCTTGATTGTTGACTTTGACACATATACACCTACCCCCTGGAGAGTGTTCTTGATTTGGCCAACTGTTGTGAAGGGGTTTTCTTCACCAGGGAAATAATTCTTCTGTCATCCACCACAGTTGTTTTCCGTGGTCTTCCGGGTCTTTTGATGTTGCTGAGCTCTCCGGTGCATTCTTTCTTTTTAAGAATGTTCCAAACAGTTCATTTGGCCACACCTAATGTTTTTGCTATTTCTCTGATGGGTTTGTTTTGATTTTTCAGCCTAATGATGGCTTGCTTCACTGATAGTGACAGGCTCTTTGGATCTCATATAGAGAGTCAACAGCAACTGATTCCAAATGCAAATTTCACACCTAGAATCAACTCCAGACCTTTTATCTGCTTAATTGATAATGAAATAACGAGGGAATAGCCCACACCTGTCCATGAAATAGCTTTTGAGTTGATAGTCCCATTACTTTTGGCCCCTTAAAAAGTGGGAGGCACATATAGAAACCATTGTAATTCCTACACCCTTCACCTGATTTGCATGTAATTACCCTCAAATTAAATCTGAAAGTCTGCAGTTAAAGCACATCTTGTTTAATTTCAAAGCCATTGTGGTGGTGAATAGAGGTCAAAATATGAAAATTCTGTCAATGCCCCAATATTTATGCACCTGACTGTATACTTCATCTGATGTTACATTCTAGTTCAGGATTGTAATGCAGTTCTTCATTTACCTTAGTATGCATATTATTACTACTAACCACCATCATAATTTCATTCTCTCGATTTACCTTAGCATTGCATTTTCCACATTTCAACAGAGCAGGAACTTATCTGACACATTAACCAATTACTAAGATGACAACCAATATGAGGATCAGGAGTTTACCTACACTAGCAACCATTTCCTGGACCCACTCTCCTAGACCGGAGAACCATTTCACAGGGTTCAACCAAGAGAACCACACTTCTACCCCTTCCTCTACTTCAGCCACTGAAGCATTATGGTTCTTCCTAAATTCCCATTTCAGCTGCAGAATTTCATCCATCTTCCAATCTATCACCTCCTTGGAATCACTAGTATTAGTTGTGATGTACGTGTAACACTTTACACCAAATTGGGTGGCTAAAGTCACACAGTAACCTCCAGTGACAGCTGTTAAGTAATTTAATACTAGTCTATGTTGCACTAGTTCTTTCTTATAAGCCTGTAACTCTTTACCTGTATTTCTAAATGTGTCATCATACATCTCGGTGATATTATCTACTAACTTAGCAAGATCTTGGATGTATCTAAAATTTAAAGTACCCCGAGCGATCCTGGTGGGATCCAATGCTACTAAAACTTGAAAGCCAGTTGTTTCACTAATCAACTGTGTGGCTGTATGCACATCACCAGGTATCATATTTCTTATGTCTCTGTGTTCATACAGTGTGTAAAAGATATGGTGATGTTGTTTTTTTATGAATACCAAGCATTTCACCATGTGTAAGGGTCATAACCTCTGGGAGCACCCTTCCCAGGTAACATAAACCTTCTGAACTCGGAGAGAGCCACTTATATGCTTTCCTTCCACATATAAAATACACATCATCGGATAGAACGTAAGGGATAGAGGACCTCATTCAGAGCCGGACGCTATCAGCCGTTCGCTCGCACGCATTCGATTGTTTTAAACCACGCATGTGTCCGGTTCTCATTGCGCATGTGCTGCCAGATCATTGCTGTCATTTTTCGTTCGCTCGTATACACAGCGAACAGGAAGTGACCTATGTCATTTGATTGACAGAATGTTCCGTTTATGGGTGGTAACGGGGGTGGAGATGAGAAAACGCAGGCGTGGCAAGGCATTTTTTGGACGTACATGTATTATCTTGTGCGAACGTCCAATGTGGATGCTATTTTGTACACGTCACTGTGTGATCCAATTTCCATTAAGACTGCTCGCTCAGCTTGTGGTCTGGTATAGTCTACCGCAATGACGATGGTCTCCTCATACTTCCCTGGAGTCATCGATGGTGTTGCGATTAATCAAGTGAGGCAACAAAAACAAATAACTTTTAATTGCTCAACAGCTTGTAAGGTGTTTAGCAAATAGACCTTTTTTAGTAGCTAAAAACCGAACGCAGGTGAACTACTCAGCTGCTAATTTCTGGGGCATACAATCAATTAGCTAACAAATGTTTGGGTTTTGTGAGTGTTTTTTACATATTTGTAAGTGTTTATTTTGTAGGCAAACAATATTGTACGCATGTTTTTTTTTTTTCCATTTTATTTTTTGACCAAGAAACCAATCGTCCTTTTGTTTTTTGATAATTGTTAATTAAAACTCATAAATTGATTTTAGCCCTTGTTTTTTAGGCAAAATATGAAATGTTTCTATTTCCATTGTACTGTTTGTAAGTTTGTTAGAGGGCTTACCTTTTAACCAGTTTGTGAATAAATCAACAATAGAATTTTGCAATTTTGTTTCCAAAGTAATTAATATTTTTGTTATTTTTGTTTCAAGCTTTTTTTAAAGTAAACATATTTTTTTTCATGGGACAAAATCTAGAAATCATTTTGCCCACACACCAACAAAATAAGTGGCATTTGAACACAAATAAAAATAATTCACAAGAAAGGAGAGGGAGGTTTTTGCCATGCAGGAATATGAGGCAAACACAGAGATGGATTGTGGGGAAATTAGCCAGTGCTGTCATCGCCTTTTAGGCCGTTTGGCCGGGGGTTGGAGGGAGCCTGAACGGGTCCGGAAAGTCCTTCGGCTGGCCGGGCCAGAGGCAGATGTTGTGGCCTCTGGACTAGGCATAGGGCTAGGCACATTTGGAGGGATGGCTGTTGTTGTGCCAGAGGTGGAGGGTTCTGATGTTCCGGCAGGAAGGGAGGCCGGCTCCAACATGTGCTGGCGAACGAGCTGCTCCAGGGCATTTGCTATTCGCACGTTGGCCCCAGTATTTTCCACCAGGGCCTTAGCAATGGTCACGTTGGCCGCAGCACTTTGCTCCAGGGCGTCCGCCACCCGTAGCAGATTGGCGTCCATCAGCAGAATCTCAGTCTGCTAATCCATTTTAACATTGAGATCAGTGAGGAGGGCCACTGCCTGCGAGGGGGAATGCCCTGGACTGTCTGCCACAGGGTCTCCATCCGGATCTACTGCTTCCTCCCCTGCAGAGCCAGAATAAATTCTGCGTCCAAAGCTCACCTCTGGAGCAGACTCATCCGCCTGTGTCTCTGTGAGAAAAAAGAGAAAAGAGTAAAATTATAATCTAGATATTGTCAAAAACACATTTCTGAGTTGTTAACATTACAACATTTACCTGGGGCAACATGAGGAGCCGCAAAGTCTGGCATGTCGGTATCCATGTTCGAAACGCCAAACACCTCCTTATCCTGCACACACCCCTGGGCCAGCTCCTCCAAATCTGTGAGCTCAAGTGACACAGGGGTGGGACCCCCACCTGTCCCCCCTGCATGCCTAGCCCTATCAGCCAGTTTTTGTTTAAGCCGATATTTGAAGTCGCTCCATCTGTTGGTTTAAAATTTGGCATTATTCCTGCAGTATTTTGACCTGTAAACACTTTTTACTAAAATGTAGTTTTTACGTACCGGCGTTTGACCTCTCGGGTTGAACGTTCAAACTCACACACACCATTGACACCACTGGCTATGTCGTCCCACAGTTTCCATCTCTGGGTTGCACCCATATTCCTTGGTGCCTGTGCCAGGTTGTCATTGCACATTTGCACCAAATCCTCCATCTCCTTCCTTGTGAATTGTGGCTGCCTTTTTTTTTGGCCCTATTTTGCCTACTACGGCCAGCAGCCTCTTCCATGGCATCCTCCACACCTTTTTTTTAAAATGTTTAAAACATTTTTTTGTAAAATGTTTTAAAATGTAATGTTAAACATACGCATTTTCCCATCAAAAATAAAAACACTTACATGGTGCCTGTTGGCTAGTACTTTGCTGCTCTGTACTCATTGTTTTTTCTCAATGTAGCAGACCGATTTTGGCCTTCAGTGACGTTTTTAGACATGCGTCAGCATTATTCGGCTGCATCATTCCTTGTGCGCTCCTATTGTCCGTCCTTAATTTGAGAGGGAAAATAAAGCCTATTTATGGCTTGGTGTGACTCGAGTCAAGGTGGCAGGTTATGATTGTTGGAAGTTTTGCGTTGTAGTGGATTGTTGGTGATTTGTGGTTGTGTAGATGGAGTACTTGTTTTTTTGATCTTTTTGCTTTTTTTCTTACTTGTTTTTTTTCCGTTAGCATTTTTGTTTATTTTTTGGCTTTTTTTATTTGAATTTTTGAGTAAGTATTTCAAAAAACCACCTTAAAAAATAATAGTAAATAGTTTACATTTTAAAATTTTTTTTTTTTTTTTTTACAGTTATTTTGGCAGTGACCCAGTGACGTTTTATAACTTTGGGATATTTGTCTGTTTTTGGTAAGTGTTTTTGGTTTCATGAATTTACAAATTCGATGTGTTGGTCTTAGCATATGTTTCGCTAAGTAATGTTTTCTTTTTTCTGTGAACAATCAAGTCTTACCATTAAATGTAGCGTACTATTTAGCAAACTAATGTGTCCTTATTTAACTGTAAAAGTAGCGTACTATTTAGTGAACTAATGTGTCCTTATTTAACTGTTAAAGTAGCGTACTATTTTGCGAAATAATTTGTCCTTATTTAACTGTAAAAGTAGCGTACTATTTAGCGAACTAATGTTTTAGTGGTTTTAACTGTAAAAGTAGCGTACTATTTAGCGAACTAATGTGTCCTTATTTAACTGTAAAAGTAGCGTACTATTTAGCGAAATAATGTGTCATTATTTAACTGTTAAAGTAGCGTACTATTTAGCGAAATAATGTTTTAGTGGTTTTAACTGTAAAAGTAGCGTACTATTTTGCGAACTAATGTTTTAGTGGTTTTAACTGTAAAAGTAGCGTACTATTTAGCGAACTAATGTTTTTTTTTGTTTTTAAATGTAAAATTAACGTACTATTTTGCGAACTAATGTTTTTTTAATTTTTCTGTGTAAAATCATGTCTTACCACTAAATGTAGCGTACTATTTTGAGATCTAATGTGTGCTCCCTTCTCTATTTTTTCGAAAACTAAATTTGTTTTCAATCATAGTTTATTAAATTAATCTTAAAAATATTTTCTACTTTTGAAATGTAGGTTGGTTTGCACATGACACGTCCCAGGCCTGTAAGCATCTTTGGTTTGCTTGGAAAAGATAAGTATATTTTTCTTAACACATTTGTCTAAAACAATAACTAACTGGCTTAACATTTCAGGTTGATGTTGGTCGTATTATCTTGGCCATGGTTCCAGAACCCGACCAACCTCAACTTCGTCCCAGGCATAGGCCTCGTAGGTGTGCAAGGCCCCAGATATATAGAACATGTGTCACCCTTTTTGGAATGCCAGATGATGAGGTGTTAAGGCGCTACCATCTTCCGCCACAACTCATCATAGACACTCTCTCATTAATAGAGAGTGATCTTGAACAGCAAATTGACAGTCCTACAGCAATACCACCACTTACGCAATTAATGTCGGTGTTACATTTTTGTGCCTCAGGATCCTTTCAAACCACTGTGGGAATAGTCGCTGGAATATCCCAATCCTCCTTTTCAAGGATCCTGAGGGCAGTGATGGAGGCACTTTTTAAATACCTCCATCATATTATTAAAATGCCATTGGATATGGGTTCCCTTAATGTGGCGAAGGCTAATTTTTACCAAATAGCTGGCTTCCCACACATCATAGGGGTTGTGGATGGCACTCACATACCACTTCAGCCTCCAGCAAGGCTGGAGGCTATATTTAGGAACCGAAAGCACTTTCGCTCGATGAATGTAATGGTGGTATGTGATTCCTCCCTCCAGATCCTGTCCCTGAATGCCAGATTCCCCGGCAGTGCACATGATTCCTTCGTCATCCAGGAAATCAGGGATTTGGCACAAATTAAACAACCTACAAGCTGGTGATGCGTGGCTTCTGGGTAAGTTGAAACCTTCTGTTGAAACCAATGCAAAGCTTGTTACACAATGGTCCTGATGTTTTTTTTTATATTTTCACATAAGACAGTGGTTACCCTTGCACACCCTGGCTGCTCACTCCTTATTTGGATCCCACACCAGGGCCACAAAGTCAGTATAATTCCGCACTTACAGCCACCAGGCAGGTGGTGGAGCGCTGTATCGGCCTTTTAAAAGGCCGATTCAGTTGCCTCCACCGCTCTGGTGGTGACCTCATGTATTTGCCGGCTATGGTTTCGAAAATTGTGGTCCTGTGTGGGATATTTCACAACATCGCCATAAGGAGTGCTGTCCCAATGCAGCCAGAGGATGCCTTGCCTGAGGACGGCCCCCCGAGGTTGGTCGGAGGTCAGTATGTGGGGGGCCATACGCGATTAAGTTGTGGTCAGATTTTTTAGGTAATTATTTCCTCATAATTTTTTAAATTGCCACAATGTAGACATGTAATATTTTAAAGTACGCTTTTAACTGTTTTTTTGTTTTTGTTTTTAATCTCTCAAATGACCCTAAAAATCCATGCCTACTACCTGATCAACACAAATGACTTTATGTGGACACATTGGATATAACTTCGGGAACAATGATTTCTTCTCATTTGTGGATTCATGTTGGCATGCTACTTCTTCAAACAGTTCCTGATTGTGTTTTTTGGGGGGTTTTGTTGTGGTTATGACTTGTGTGTGTGTTTGCAATGTTTGATTTTATTGTGTCTATTCACTTGGTGTTTATTATTTGTGTGCAGTAAAATTTTATTTTACGTTAACCAACCATTTCCATCGTAAATTACAGCCAAGTGTAACCTGTTTCTAAAAATGCAAAGTTGCTTAATGCGTAATACTGTAATTCTTATTTTGAAAAGTTTAGTACCCTGCTTTGTTGCTAAAAACAAACACCAAAGGTATTATGGTGAATCAGTATGTTTGCAATTGTAGGCCTAAGCAGGTAGCTTTAATTTTAACATTACCCACACCAGAAAATATTCACATTTTGAGGTTACTTCTCCAAACCTATTGGTATTGTTATGTGTTTAATGTGCAAGCTTACATACTTACTTGAGCTTTCGACAAACAAATTTACATTACTTTAAAAATCTGGGACAAATAGTAGACTTATGTAAGGTTCAACAATCTAAGATTTACACACAAGGAATGATACTTAAATAAATAAAAAAAAACTTTATTTTTAAACAAACTGTTTTTGCAAAAAAAAAACATTAGTGGCGCAGGCTCGCCAAAATATGGTCCAAGGAGACCAGCATTGCTACGACATGGCCCCGTAGCTCCATTAAGCCCGCAGACAATGCCTCGTTCCGCCTCTGCTCCTCTGTGGGTAAAAAAAAGTGTGGATTAGTAAAATGACACCTTCATTTATATTTTTTAAAAAATCTAACAATTCAGACTATCGTTAAAAAAAAAAAAAAAGCCAAAACAGGCCCAAAACAAGAGGAATGCAAAACGAACAGATTCAAAACAAATAAGGGCCCCCCCCAAAAAAAAGAAAAATACAAAACTAAAAAAACTACAAAGGGGAAAAAATACAGCATTTGTGGGTAGTGTTAACAAGAAAGACACAAGTGTGAGTGTTTGGACATGTGTCATATGTGTAAGGGGAAAACATCCTTGACATTGTTTCACAAAATATATATATCAAAAACATTGGAACTACTTTACTATTTTGAACTGCACAGGCAAAAGGACAACATCAACCCAAGTGACAAAAACCATAAAAAAACCATAGTTTAAAATGTAAACATACCGGTCAAAATGGTGCCTGGGCCTGGGGCACCGAAATTCTCCTCTTCAGAGGTTGGCCAGAGGGGGGGTTTGAGGGGAGGGGGAAGTTGGAGGGATGGTAAGGTGAGGAGAGGGAGGGAACTGACATGCGGCAAGGTCAGGGGTGGAGGGGGAATTTGGGGAAGAGTGGGCAGAGGATGTTTGGGTGGGAGTGGGGGATAGGGATCGAGACACCCGTCTGCGCCGTCTCATTATCCGCTCGGCCCCTAAATGATGGAGACCAACATATTTAATTACAATGCTTTTTTGTCTATATTTTTTTACAAAAAAAAACAGCAAAAAAAAAAACCACGCCTATACTGTAAACATGCAAACGCAGGTAGGGCCAAAATTCACAAACAGGGCTATACTGGAAACATGCACACGTAGGTAGGGCCAAAAAACACAAACAGGGCTATACTGGAAACATGCACACGCAGGTAGGGCCACAAAAAAAGAAAATCAAAAATATATACAAACACATAAACACTTACTTTCCAGAATCTGGAGACGCCAATGTGCAAGCAGGCGTGGGGTTTGGCAGTGCAAATCCGACCACCTGCGCTCCAGTTGGCTGATATTTCGGCGATAGCCAATGGAGCGCAGGCGGCGGCGCACCTCCGTGTACGCCATCCGCTTGCGGAGGTTTGTGATGGGGGGAGGATGATGGGTGATTCTCTGGTCCATCACCTCTGTGAGGACCAGGAGCTCAAGCCTACAAAACGTGGAGGCTCTCATGATGGCAATGATTTTTTTTACACAAAACAGTTTTAATAAAGGCACTAGAAAAATTTTTATTGGCTAATGTTCTTTGTAAATTAACAGGAACCATTCTATTGGTTATTATATGAGTCATGTGACCTACAGCCTCACAAATATAATGTGAGTTATGATAGGCTTGATGCAGTGACATGCGTAAGCTAATTTAAATAAAAAAATTAAACTACTAAAATATGCCTATAAAAAACAACGGAAAACAATAGTATCATTCCAAAAAACATTTAATTTCGAAAAACAATACCATTGGTGAAACCGTACGTATTCTGCGGTACAAATGACACACACTGACAAGAATAAAGTTTATTGACAATGAAAAAAAACAGGATTGAAAACATGTGAATAGCAATTAAGGTAATTAATATAGTGATTGCCATGAAACGATTAAAGTATGTTTGAAGAATGAAATAGCAGGCAATCGAAAACTGACAGGGCCACTTCTGGAATTGACGGATGGTTGCTATTTTGAACGTTCGATAGCTAGAGGAGGGGTTGGGAGACTATGGGGTGGAAAATTAGCTACGAGCGAACTTACGAGCGAGCGCTTGAATTTAAATATTTCCGCTCGTACGGCGGACGAGCGAATGGCCACTTGCGTCCGGGTCTGAATCAGTCCCAGAATACATCATAATCATTAAATACATTTCTCTAGCAAATGTTTCTCTCTCAGGTTCTTCCATCTGACTAACACACTTCTGGTTGTATAACCCTGGCACAGTACACTTCTGGTACCCTGCCAACCATTTCTTTGGTGTCACTACGTGTATACCGATACCGGAAGTGTCTCCCACCTAATCTAATTGTGTGTAAAAGTTCAAAATGTATAGGTTCATTATCAGCTCTTAGTGAGAAGGTCATCGTCTGGTTATTCCCAGTCACCTCCCAACTTCCTGGTTTACTGAAGTTGGTGATGTTCAAACACAGAAGTGATCTATCTACTTGATACTGGTGAAGTTTAAGATGAGGTGGTTTGGACATAAGAAATTTTCCATCCAGCATCTTCCCTTGTTGCAAAAAGACCGCAGAGACATTTAATGGAAATGGCACTAACCCTACATTATGTTGTCCCTGAGGCACGTGAGAGCACACCCAACAGTCAGTCTGGTTTAAAACTTTGCCCCCCATGGTATGATAATCCTCTAAAGGATACCCACCCCAATACTGATTATACTTAGGTTGGCACCGTTGAGTGCATCTCTCATCAATTAGGGACAAACAAAACTCACAAATACAATATTCCTCAGATGATAAACCTTCACACTGTCTCCGAGTTTCCATGCTGACAGATCTATTAACAATTACTGAAATTAGTTTGGTCAGATACTACCCCGATTGGTTTAGCACTCCTTCTCCCAACTCCACTCCATCGATATCACCATCAGCTCCCCTCTCCGTCATCTGTCCTCCGTCACAGAAACCAGAAATCCCGAAACAAACTAGGATGATAAAAACTCTGGAAGAAGACACAGACATAACCCCAACACACCATTCCATTGCTGGAACAGTGATTTACAGATTTGTTTAGCTCAGGTGTCTCACTGAAACTTTTAACTCTCCCGGAACAGGCTCGCAATTGACAGATCTACGTTATCTGCCTCGACTCTGCCTTGTATCTCCACCGGATGGTTGACCTTTTTGCAGTGAGTGGAATGGACCCAGGTATCTCTCTCTGCCACTTTCAAGGAAGTTGTACTCGTCAGCAACACTTAATACGGACCTTCCCACCGATCTGTCAGACAATCTGAAAGTAAGAAATTTCTGATCATAACAAAATCTCCAGGTTCAACAGCATGACAATTTGTTTCAGGCATATCAGGTGACAACAATTTCAATTGCTGTTGCTGCTGCTACAACTGTTTACTCATTGTTATAAGACACTTTACAATTACCTCATTGTTACTCTTCAAATCTTCCTGTGGACTTACAAACAAATGAGGTTGTCTACCAAACAGTATTTCAAAGGGGACAGATTGAGAGGGGGTCTAGGAGTTGTCCTGATGCTATGAAGGACTAGCGGCAAGGCTTCTGGCCATCCTAGTCCAGTTTCTGCCATGATCTTACTCAGTTTATTTTTAATAGTACCGTTCACTCTCTCCACCTTCGCACTGGCCTGTGGTCAATAGGGGGTGTGAAGTTTACTATTAATACCCATCAACTTACACATGCTCTGGAAGACATCACCTGTGAAATGAGTACCCTTATCACTTTCAATAATTCTAGGGATACCGTATCTGCATACAAACTCCTGTACAATCTTTTTAGCAGTGAACACAGCAGTATTAGTGGCAGCTGGATATGCCTCAACCCAATTAGAAAACATCTGTGCAAACTAATACATACTTGAGATTCCTGCAGGGTGGTAATTGGATGAAATCAATTTGCATTACCTGAAAAGGTCCGTCTGTCGGAGGGATGTGAGATGGCTCGGTTGGTATTGATTTTCCAAAGTTCTTCCTCAAGCATGTCAGGCAGGACATTGCCCTCTTTTCGGCTTGGGAAGAGAAACCTGGTGCACACCAATATGCCCTGACCAACTTGCACATACCTTGATTTCCCAGGTGAGTCAGACCGTGCGCTGCCTCAGCCAAGCTTGGGTAATATGCCTTGGGTACTACCGGCTTACCTTGTCCATCTCTCCAGAGTCTAGAGGACTCTTGTCCACATCCCTTTGATCTCCAGACTGCCTTTTCCTGAATGGAACACAAATTTGTCATCTCAATTAATTTCTGCATATCAATCGTTTGAATCATCATCATTTGATTAATTGGCATGTTTACTCTTAAACCTGCTGCCCATTTGGCAGCTTCGTCTGCCCTGTTGTTGCCCAGTGACACCGGATCATCCTCATATGTATGAGCTTTACACTTAATGATGACCACTGCCTTAGGCTTTTGAATCGCTGTCAATAGTCCTTTTATATGTTTTGAATGTGCGACTGGTGTGTCTGCAGCTGTCATAAAATTTCTTAGACGCCATAGAGCACCAAAATCATGTACAACCCTGAAGGCATTCCTGGAGTCAATGTAGATATTAGCTGACTAACCTTCTGCCAGTTGACATGCTCTCCTCAATGCCACCAGTTCAGCCACTTGGGCCAAGTGAGATGGACCAAGGGGTTTGCCTTCTATAATGTCCTCGTCACTTACCACAGCATAACCTGTACATAACTCTCCAGTGTCAGTTTGTTTATGACAACTCCCATCCATGTAAAATGTGACATCTACATTTACTAAAGGTGTATCACGTATGTCAGGTCTTGCAGCAAAGGTCTGATTCAAATATTCCATACAATCATGTGCATCAGTATACCTGCAGAACTCACCTTCCACCAACGACTCACCTCTCTCCACCCTTTGTGCATCCTGAGGCACATATGGTAAATACATTGCTGGGTTTAACGTACTGCACCGTTTAATGGTGATGTTTGCAGGTGCTATTAGAGCTAGTTCCCATTTCGTGAACCTAGCTGAGGAAACATGTCTGGTTTGGGCAGAATTCAGCAAAGCAGATACAGCATGGGGTGTATTAACAGGCATATCATGGCCTAATACTACATCCTCACTCTTACTGACCAATAGAGCAGTTGCTGCTACACTTCTTAAACACATTGGGAGTGATCTTGCCACAGTGTCCAATTGTGCACTGTAGTATGCTATGGACCTACAGGCATCACCATGTTTTTGTGTGAGGACACCTGCTGCGCAATCATTAGCTTCCGTACAGTATAAATCAAAAGGTTTTTCATAATCAGGTATTCCCAATGCAGGTGCTCTTGTCAGACTGTCCTTAAGGTTAAGGAAAGCCTGCTCTGTTTCCTCAGTGTGTATGACACGGTTGGGTTTTGAGGAGGAAACTAAGTCCTGAAATGGTAAAGCCAAAATAGAAAAACCTGGGATCCACAATCTGCAGTATCCACACAAGAAGGTTAGGATTTGCTGTTGGTTCTGCGGCAGTGTCATGGTCTGTATAGCCTGTATTCTGTTATTTGTCAGATGTCATAATCCCTGGATTAGGCAGTGTCCCAAGTATTTAACCCTGGTCTGGCATGGCTGTAATTTGTCCTTAGCAACCTTGTGTCCTGTCTGTGAGAGATGAAGCAACTGTAGTTTTGTATCATTTAAACATGACATAAACGAATCAGAACACAACAATAAATCATCGACATATTGTATTAGAACAGATCCATTGGCAGGTTGAAAAGATTGTAAACAGTCGTGTAAGGCCTGGGAGAAGATACTGGGACTGTCTATGAAGCCCTGGGGCAATCGTGTCCATGTGTATTTACCCCCCTGTATGTGAATGCAAATAGGTACTGACAGTCAGGATGAAGAGGGTCAGAGAAGAAGGCAGAACAGAGGTCAATGACAGTAAAATGGGTTACAGATGGTGGGATTTGCATGAAGATGACAGCTGGGTTTGGCACTACGGGGAATTGGCTTTCTACTGCCTTATTAACCCCTCTAAGGTCCTGTACTAATCTATAGCCCCTCCCCCCAGCCTTTACTGGAAAAATGGGATGATTGGCTACACTTGCTGTACAGACTAAAATTCCCTGTTAGTAACCGCTCAATTATGGGATAAAGCCCTATCTCTACTTTTGGTTTTACCGGGTACTGGGGAATTTTTGGAGCTTGCCTACCACTTTTTAGATTTACTATTATGGGATCTACATTTGCCATCAATCCAGTGTCCTGTCCATCTTTGGTCCAGAGGGACCCTGATACTTGAGATAACATCTGCTCTACCTGAGATGGATTTTTATCTGAAATGGTAGAGTGAAACATTAACCTTTGGGGAGTGTCCAATATGTCCCTCACCTCATGCGCAAGTCTCTCTGGGATATCTAGAAATATACCATCAGTGGTACAATAAATGACACATCCCATTTTACATAACAAATCCCTTCCCAGTAGACTAGTAGGGGCCGCTGCTGCCAGGAGAAAGGAATGCCTGGTATGCATTGGTCCGATAGTAACCTCTACAGATTTGGTTAAAGGATAATGTTGCACTTTACCCATTACACCCATTGCTGGTACTGTCTTGCTGGTCACCTGTAAATTGGATGGAGAATTTAACACTGATCTGGTCACCCCTGTGTCTACAAGAAAAGAATGTTTGTTACCAGCTATATCAACTATCATTACAGGCTCTTCCCTAGTGTCCCCAGTTAACCTGACTGGCTGTAGACTACAGATGTGACCTGACCCCTAGAGCTGACTGTCTTCCTACAGTAAGGCATTTACTGTTACGATGTGAGCAGGTGATTGCTGGAACTGTCCTGACTGTTGTGGGTGCCCCTTCTGTGGGTATCTCGGTGTTCCCTGTTTTGGTGGTTCCCACTTTCTAGCTTTACAAAACCTACTTGTGTGTCCCTCCTGGTTACAAATGTAACACCTTCGTGATTGATGTGTGTTGAAAGGTTGTTGTCGTGTGGGTTGGGGAGTGTGGAAAGATTGTGGTTGTGTATGGGGATATGGGTTTGGAAGTTGTGTGGGACGGGTGTATTGTGGCTGTGTGATAATAGTGTATTGGTGATACTTGCATTCCTTCCAGAGCTTGAATACTAACAGCCATTAGTTTCTCGCTCTGCATTTCTCTCTTCCTTAGGATGTTATTATCATGTTCAATTGCAGATTTCCTGAGTGTGTCTACTGTAATTCCCCTCCATCCAGGAAGTGAGGTCTGAACCCTGGTCTTTAGAGTGTCTTTAAGACCATCCATAAGCACTGTGATTGTCAATTCCCTAGGGTGTGTGTTGTCTTTTATATATTCTGTACCTGTGTATTGGGTAATAGTCTGCAACACTCTGGTGAAATAATCTGCTGCAGACTCACTCTCTTTCTGCTTAATTGTAAAAATTTTACTCCAGTTAACTAGTACTGGAAAATAAATGGCCAATTGGATGAGAATGCGGGTTATGTTGTCCTGATTACCTTCATCAGTTATGGGACCATCTCCATCCAATACACAGGCCGTGATAAACTTTGTCACATCAGTATTGGGTGGAAGACATGCCCGTAATACCACTCGCCAATCTTTGTTGGTTGGCTCATGAGCATTGCCCAAATCCTTTACAGATCTCTGGCACTTTGCTAGTTCTTTCCTAGGGTCAGGGAAATCTGGCATTATGGAATGTAGCTCCGCTCTCGTCCATTGACAATGCATCGCTACATCCCTGGTGGTCACTATTCCATTTGCGTCTGGATTCCCATTAGGAACAGTTATTGTCCGGACGGGATGTAAGCCTGCCACACCGCTACCTTTGGTCTTGCTACATGGTTGAGGGTTCAGCCTATTACTACTACTTATGGTATTAACAATCTCCGCTGCTGTTACAGCGGGTGTTAATACTTCCTGCACTGGTGGGGCTACCTCCATTACTGGTACTAATGGGTCAGTTACCTGTGCTTGCTGTGGTGGTATATTTAACATTTGGGCAACATGGGATAGAGCTGACATTACAATAGGTTCATCATCTGCATTATAAACATGTTCCTTATAGTTACTCAGGAGAGGGTACAAGTTACTTGTTACATTTTTATGTTTTTGAGATCGACTGTACCTTCACCCCCATCCGCATAGGGCGGAGGTGGTGTGCATGCGCTACTAACATTACCTTTGGTAACGCTACCTTGCTGTGCGTGCGCGCACACAATGCTATTTTGCATTGCGTATGCGCCCCCTTGCGGCGTGACGTTAGTTTGCGTCACGTGCACACCACTAAGCCACATGTTCCCTCATGATGGCACAACTTTAAACAATCATTAAACTTTATCCTTTTCTTTAGAGATTTCACTAAACATATACTATCTCTAACATTATTCACTACCTCCGAATCAAAGCTACCAATCTTAGGAAAAGGTTTTCTACATTCCTTGGTCATATTGACCCATATGCTATAGTACACCTTAGCGTATGCACCATACTTTTTAAACATGATATACCTGGCCGATCCAGTCGGTCCTTCCATCAGCAGCACATCATCGACCATTACCAGAGATTGCTTCGAACCCATCAGAGAAAACGCTTAGCAATTTCTAGAGAATTTTGATTGGTGAACGATTTTCAGTGAGCTACGTTCACGCACTCCCTCCCGTCATACACAGCTGGCCCGCAGGGTGTTACAGTCAGCTAGCACAATAAGGAGCAGAATAATCACCTATTGTAAATTCTACCTGCGGCGAATTCAAACAAGCTTCAGCTGCTCGCTACATTCCGTTATGCACCTTTCCCGATAAGCAATATGGTCCGTGTGCATAAACGAGGAGTAAAATAACCGCCTAGCTGATTATTCTACTTGTGGTGAATTCACCTCAAGCTTCACCGCTTGGCTTCCTACTTTGAGTTTACTCCCAGCTGGTAGCATCTAGGAGTTCGAATAACTAACCTTGCCAGCAGTTTCACTCCCACAACAACCCACTTCAAAATCACAGTTTATATAACCATGTGGTTTGATCGCATCGCCCAAAGAACCTAACTGATCAATGGACTTTGCAATTAATGGGTGTCAGACCAAGAAACCCCTTAGTTTCTTGATAACCACAATGTACCTGCTTTGTACACTGGCCCAGTAATTTGTATGGCCCCGTCGGGCACCTACTGAGTTTCAACCTAGGCTTAACCAGACAGTAGCCTCCACTTTACAATCACGCGTTTCAGTTACATACACCTTTTCTGCGCAGAAAAAAATTAAAACCTTTTCCTTAAATATAGCAGTGCAATTCAGAGGTTTAACAAGCAATCACGCTATGAATACAATGACCGTTTGAACACGTGGCAGCAATACAGGAAATATGCGTTCACTATTGTGCGACTTACCCCCCTAACACAAACTTTTATCAATGAAAGAAAACAAACTTTTCCTTCCTTGTCCCTGGATTCTAATCAGCGATGCTTGAACTTACACAATAACGGATATTGGTCTCTCAACATCAAGTGGTAGCAGGTTTTCGGACACAGTGCATCCTTTCTTGCATATGGCGCCGTCCACCCTTAGGTGAGAAATCGATAACCGTGTGTCACCATGTAAATTGTGGTAGCATGTCCTCACTCTACGAGCCCCCAACTATAAATATCTAAGTATCTTTATACCCTAATGTCGCTATTTAGCATTGTAAGTCACACAAGAAATAATTGCTTTCCAGACTTTGAGTGTGGTACCAAAGCACAAAAAGTTATTATTCACATCAAAAGCATTTAGTTACATGCTGTGATCTAAATACAATTAGCGCAAAAGATTATACATAAACAATGTATAGTCGATACATATGCAGGCGCTCTGGATCCAGATTTCCCAGCATCAAAGGTGAAGCCTCCGTCAAAAGAAAGAATATGATGACTACTGGAAATAGAGTGCCTGAATATATACAGTACTGAGAGTGGGCAATACAATAGAAACGTTGGCATAATCCTATTGGTTCTTCTTCTTGGGTCTTCTGTTACGATGCAGTTCATAGGTCAGTTTAAACAGTTGTAGTTCAGTCCTCCAACGGCTCTTTGTATATCTTTTCCCGCCGAAGAACAAGTCTAAACTGGCTAATAAACATTACATTACAGAGTACATTTCAGTGCCTAACTCTCTATGGTTCATAACTTGCAGACGCATGTTGCGATCTCCTTGCCGAGAACTGGAGATATGCAAATAAACAGTGGTTTAGAATGGCACCAAACATGGTCTGCTTATCATGCACTAAACCTTAGATATTAAGTATATGCATTTCACAACATGGTTGATAATGAATAAAACCTTTAATATTAACCTTAATGCTAGGGAACCTTTCAGTGTAAGTGTGCAATGTGTAAGTGAAAGGATATTAAATAAAGACGCTCTGTCAGAGCGTCCAGCTCTGAATCAGGCCCTGAATACGGGCCTAAGCTGTAAACAAAAAGTGTGATTGGGATCACCATTGTTGGCCCAGTGTCGGTATTTAGCTTGGTAATTATCTTGTATGTAACTTGACAAAAATTTTAATCTTGCACCTGCCCCTTCCTATCTCATTCAAATATTGCACTTTTATTTGCCATTGTTTCAGACATCCAAAAATCAAACATGCTCTCTCTATATATATATTTATAATATATACACTATATATATATATATATATATATATATATATATATAATATATATAAAAGAATAATGCACTCCTCCGGCACTCTGGTAGCATAGGGCATGCAGCCCAACTGGCAATGACAGCTCACGGCCAGCACCTTATTCAAAGCCACCGAGTAGTGAGCGGAAGGGAGTTTGGAAACGCCACGGTCACTGGAGCAGAGTGCAGCACAGCGAGGTGAGGTGTGGAGTGGTCTGAGGTGTGGTGGGCTGTGGGGTGTAATATACTGTGTGGTGGTGTGTGCTGTGATGTGTGGTGTGTGTACTGTGATGGGAGGAAGTGGGGGTATGGAAATATCAAGGGGGATATGGGCCTGCCTAAGTAAAGCCACCCTGATATTTCCATACCCCCACTTTAAAATTTCCTGTCGACCACTGGGCCTGATTCAAACCCGCTCGCTATGATGCGAACACTCGTAGTTGGCCGATAGCCGCTCTTCTGCGCATGTGTACACATCGCAATGTGTGTACACGAACGAGTGCGAGAGACCGGGATGCGTTCACTCGCTGCGCATAGACAGCCCAGCAGAGTGAATGACAGGAGAGGCCGGTTCGAATGCAGGCGTGCCTGAGTATTTCAACGCCATTTCAGAGGCGTGCTTAATTAAAAGGCAGCGTCATAGTGCACGTCACTTGGTGGGATTTCACTCTGAAGTGCTCGCAGTGCTTGCAGCAGGGTATACTCAACCTTAAGCGCTGCGATCGCATCCGATGGTGCTTGATGTACCAAATGGCTTAAAGTACTTCCAGGAGATGACATACGCAAGTGTCCGTCTTATGAATGGCTGATGGGCATCTGCATACTCTAAGTGATCGCACGCCTTGCTGGGCTTGAGCTGGATTTGCATACGCAGGGAGTGAGCGAACGCAACTAGCGAGCGGGTCTGAATGAGCTCTCTTTTGTGGTACATAGGGGCCTTTACAAACTTTTGCTATGGGGCCTTCAACTGCCTAGTTATGCCCCTGCTCACTGGTAATAGAGCAAAACTGCACAGAGCTAAAAGGCGCCTGCATTATATACCCTGCAGTTATTATAGCCCAGTATTTCAATTTTGAAGAAATGTGTAAGATGGTCGTCTGTTGTTTTGGCAAGGAAACAATATATCATTAACAATCTAACGATTTTGAAATCTTTAACAACGAACAATATATCGTTTGATCATTGGTAAGATTGTACAGTGTGTGTGCACTATATCGTTTATCCAGGAGCTCCAGGTAGATCACGGAAAATCGGTAACGACATTGCATCGTTTGAAAGTCGTTTAATGTGTACCCAGCTTTAATGTTGTACTATCTATTATACGCAATCAAACACAAGTTATCAATTGGTCAATGTCTGTTTATAAATTGTAATACAGACATGCTATATGCTAACCAAATCCCCTCTGCTGTAGATACATTGTACCTCACATTGTATTCCAGCTGGCCTCAGATCAATTCATTTTTTTAATGTTATTTCATGAATACCGTGTTTCCCCGATAATAATACACTGTCTTATTTTTTTTTTGGGTCAAAAAAACCCCATAGGGCTTATTTTCAGGGTAGGGCTTATTTTAATTAACATTTTTTTTTCATCTCCCCCTCCCTGTGGAATGCAGTCTGAATGTGCGCCATTTCCCCACTTACCTTTACCTTCCTCCACGGTCCACAGCTCTTGATCCGCGGCTCCTCCGACGTCGACCTCGCCCTTCAGAGTCGCGGCGTGATGTCACTCACGCTGACTCCAAAACAAGCTTTATTGAAAGCTTGTTTTGGAGTCTGACTACTGTATCTCACTGTAAGCTGGTGGATGGAGCGGCCCGAGCCGGGCAGCCTCCTCCATCTCTATCATTTAGTAAGAGACCAGGTCTCCTTTCCCCCCTGGCGGCATCCATTTCATGCAGGGGGCGGAGCTGGGGGCATTTTAGTGTAGGACCGGACAAAATGGGGATTTAGTTAGGGCTTATTTTCAGGGCAGGGCTTATTTTGGACCGGGTTTCAAAAGTAGGGGTAGGGCTTATTTTCGGTGTAGGTCTTATTATCGGGGAAACACGGTACTTATATAAAGTGGTTACTATGATGTTACATCTGCTGCAATACACTGTTTATTACAAGGAGAATTATTAGTAATATGCACTCCCTGTATTCTACTTTCGTTAGTGAATTTATTTGGAAAATATTTTTTTTCGCCGCTGGAAGATTTTTCATCCTCCAGATAATTTCACCTTAATGCCAAGTATATAGCATACGTTATGTTGTTTGGGGCAGACTAATCATTTAAAAAGTTTGTATACCCTGTTACTTTAAAGGTGAAATGCCCCTAAAAGGAATCACTCACATTATTAGTCCAGGCTAATATCTGCTTTTCAGGAGATAGTAGACCCTACTTGGGGGCTCTTATAAAGGGTTTTTCCCTATATGTTAATACCCAATATAGATGACAATTGAATAAAAAAAATTTAGCAATTCAAGATAGTTACAAATAGTTCAGTATAAGAATAGTGTTCAGAGAGTGGAATATGCCAAATTATAGAAAATGCCCCCCCCCCCCCCCCCCGCACATGCAGACACACACACACACACACACACACACATGAAAAATGGCCCCAGCCAGACACACACACAGAAAACATTAAATGACCCCACAGAAATGTTAAATGACTCCTCCCCCCCACAGAAGGTGTTATGCTCTGAATACCAGACCCACAATAAAATAAAATCAACCACACAGATTATGGTGATACTCCCTTCAGGATTTATTGGCAGTCTAGGAGCAGGTGTTATGTCAGTAAGAGGGGTAGATGATAGGTGTATTACACATAACTGTTATTGCTGGTATGATGATGTTAAGTTCCCACAAAAATCAAAGTAATAAACACATAAAGTGGTGAATTATTGGGTAATGTACAGAAGTGTACAAAGGAAGTAATAGTGTTAAATATAAACAGGGACAACCCTGCTTACATACAACACTATTACTTCCTCTGTGCATTCTGTATATTACCCAATATTACACCACTTTATGTGTTTATTACTTGTCTTTTTTGGGGAGATTTGCTGGTAGTAAGTTATGTGCTCCCCTTCTTCTGTCCGAGTCTACACACCAGTAGTTTTTCTCAGTCCATATATTCCCAACAGGCCATGTATCAGACATCCTATGCTAATGCCAGGGCTGGATCCTCCTTTCAGTGCCATGATGATAATGGGTGTTATTGGCACAGCCACAGAAAGTAGATTGTTACATTGCTGGCTTAGGTATGCGGTCACTTTGCCCCATGAATTATCCCTCTCAGCCACTTTGTTATTTAAGGTCTTCAATTTTTTCTTCAGGTGTTTTATTTCTTTTTGGGCTTCATAGAGGGATATCTGGGCCTCGACCACGCGGCACTCCTCCTCTAAACAAGCCTCTATGTTTTGGGCAAGTTGGGTTTTCAGAAGGGCTATTTCAGCTTCCCTGCAATATCAGAAAGAATGGTTATAGCCTGAAAATACAACTTTAAATGACAACTCTGACTAAAAAAATATAATTAAAAATTACTCTTGGTACTTAAACTAGTACTTCTGAAAGGAATCATCCGTTTAAAATACAGTAGCACACTGTCATTGCAATTAGATAGTTAAAGATTGTTACCACGGTTACAGACATTGCCAAGGTGGATCACTCTGCGGACCGCACTAATTATTTCCATGGCTGCAGAGATGGCTCGTGAGGGTCAGTCATTATTTTACCAATGAAAATAAAAATGTTTGACCAGAGTAGAAGTTGCCAGAATGTGATGGGGTCAGCAGGGAAGAAAAATGCCATATGTAGCAATATTGTAAGGGTTCATGTTAGGATACTGGGAGGTAGCCTTAATGTAATGTATTGGTGCCACATTAGTACAATGCACCTCTGTGTAAGGGCCTCCACAGCACCTGCCCCTGGGTCAGTGATATCACCCATGTAACAATGTAGTTGAGGTCTGGCCAGCCTGTGGTTTTCCAGCTGTTGTGACACTACAAGTCCTGCACTGGTCTAACTGATCATAGAATAATTGTCTTCAATAAATTCACCCAAAGCCCATATATAACTCCTACCCCATTCCTTTTAGAGACAACTTTGTAGTAGCAAACATCAGCTATACTCCCCTTACATCCGCTGTGCCCCTGATTTTCCCATGTCGGGCCATGGCTGTGAGCTGCTCTTACAGTATATAATGAAGCATTTGGGTTGTGACTTTTTCTTCTCACCTGACTGATTAGAACGAGTGCTGTAATGCACAGTGTAATGGGATATACTGTATGTGTCTAAGCTGAATGGACAAGCTGCGGACTGGTGACAGCTGAAACACAGGCAGCCCCACTTGCTTTTTGGGATTCAGAAAATGGAGAGAGTGGTTATGGGCTCCCATATTTTTAAGTGAAAGGCTGATAGCACCACAGTGGTTAGTTAGTATGATATCTGACCTGGCAGCTATATGTTTGGAGTTTTTATGTTCTCTCCATGCTTCTGTGAGTTTCCATTAGGTACACTCCAAAAATCACACTGGTGGGATAATTAGCTACAGACTATACATGGGCCATAGCTTGTGATTTTGTGTTATGGTATTTAGACTGTAAGCTCCATGAACCAGTTATTCTGTGAATTGGGTGCACAAGGAGAATTTAAGGAAAATGAGCCCTATCCGATAGACATTTCTTGTGTAAAAATGGGGACTGTTGGGACACATAGGAACTCTATGATTGGTGCAGGTACAGTGTGAACAAGTGTCCCCGTAGATGGACTTTGGATAAAATTTTACTGGAGTTTTCTTTTAAGCGGAGAAACACTTAAAGTGAAGGCAAGATGCATTATCCCACAGCTAATAGGTCACTAGGAGCAGATACCTTTGCAGGAGTGTGTCCATGCATGCTTTCAGTGTGGGGCTCTTTTCACTGATGTCCTCTGTACGCCTATGTTGGAAGAGAAAGACAGAAGGACTTGGTATCAACTTTTACAAATGCTTGTCACAGTGAGCACACTCCATCTGTGTATACCTGCAGCAGTTTCATCATGCAGAGTGCAGGCAGGTATGGCAGTAACATAAGTGAGCACATCTGTGTATACTTGCAGCGGTATCATCATGCAGCGTGCAGGCAGGTTTGGCAGTAACACAAGTGAGCACATCTGTGTATACCTGCAGCGGTATCATCATGCAGCGTGCAGGCAGGTATGGCAGTAACATAAGTGAGCACATCTGTGTATACCTGCAGCGGTATCATCATGCAGCATGCAGGCAGGTATGGCAGTAACACAAGTGAGCACATCTGTGTATACCTGCAGCGGTATCATCATGCAGAGTGCAGGCAGGTATGGCAGTAACACAAGTGAGCACATCTGTGTATACCTGTAGCGGTATCATCATGCAGAGTGCAGGTAGGTTTGGCAATAACACAAGTGAGCACATCTGTGTATACCTGCAGCGGTATCATCATGCAGCGTGCAGGCAGGTATGGCAGTAACACAAGTGAGCACATCTGTGTATACCTGCAGCGGTATCATCATGCAGAGTGCAGGCAGGTTTGGCAGTGGCATGAAACAAGTTATTAAAAGTGTTTGTAAGAAAATTATCTATATTTTACTGAGGAAAACATGACAGAGCATGCCAGTAGTACTCAGTGCAGTTCAGAGTAATGCAGAAAATAAGAGATATGGTAAGAACTTACCCTTGTTATCTCTATTTCTACGAAGTCGATAGGGTTCCACAGGATACCTTGGGGTATAGGTGATGACGTCAGGCATTGGGCACCACAGAGTTAAGTTTCTTAATCCTCCCAGTATGCACTGGTGTCCCTCTGCTATACCCCGCCTCCGAGCCTCAGGCATCTCAGTTACGTTACAAGCCATAGGCCGGTGGAGGAGAAAAGAGAGAGAAGAAAGTCTGGAACACACAAGAAATCACATTCTCACCAGAAGGAGATGGAAAAACCAGTGACCAGAGCAAAGCCCATCTGCAGTACAGGTGCGATAGGGCGGGAGTCCTGTGGAAACATATGGACTTCGTAGAAATAGATAACAAGGGTAAGTTCTTACCATATCTCTTATTTTCTACTGCAGGGTCCATAGGGTATCCACAGGATAACTTGGGGATGTCCCAAAGCAGTATCCTTTAAGGGTGGGGACGCGCCTGTGCTGAAAGGAGAATCCACCACCCAAAGGAAGTATCCTGAGAGGCGTAGGTATCAAAAGCATAACCGTACGAAAGTATGGAGATGACCACGTGGCTGCCTTGCAAAGCTGAACCGCTGAGGTGCCACGTCGAGCTGCCCACGAAGTACCCACTGACCTAGTGGAATGAGCCCTAACAGAAGATGGAACACGAAGGCCTTCATGAACATAAGCTTCAGAAATAGCGAGGCGAATCCAACCTGCCAACATTTGCTTAGTGGCAGGCCAACCCTTCTTCCGGAAGCCATAAAGAACAAACAAAAAGTCTGACTTCCGAAAAGAAGCAGTGCGGTCTACATAAAGCCTTAAAACCCGCACCACATCCAAGCCTCACCAAACGAAAAGGTCAGGTGAATTAAAGGCCGACACAATAATTTCTTTGTTGATATGGAAACTAGATACCACCTTCGGGAGAAAACCAGGACGAGTGCGAAGCATAGCCCTGTTTCTATGAAAAATTAGAAATGGAGGTCGACAGGAGAGAGCCCCCAATTCTGAAACCCTTCTGGCTGAAGCAATGGCCAGAAGAAACACAGTTTTAAGCGTAAGCCATTTCAAATCCACTGAGCCCAGTGGTTCAAATGGCGGTCCTTGAAGAGCCCTTACGACCACAGTCAGATCCCAAGGCACCACAGGTGGAACAAAGGGCAGCTAAATACGCAGCACACCCTAAATAAAGGTACAGACATCAGGAAGCGTAGCAATCCTATGATGGAACCACACTGATACGGCAGACACCTGTACCTTCAGAGAAGCAAGGTGAAGACCTTGATCTAGGCCTGTCTGTAGGAAAGCCAGCACCCTGGATAACCAGAACACCCGAGGAGCATAGCCTCTAGGGCGACACCACTGAAAGAAAGCCTGCCATACCCGATGGTAGATACTGGCAGAAAAAGGTTTCCGAGCTCGTAGCATGGTGTTAACCACAGAGCCGGAAAATCCCCTGAACCTCAAGAGGGCAGTCTCAATAGCCACGCCGTCAAAGACAGCCGATCCAGGTCCGGATAAAGACAAGGACCCTGAGACAACAGGTCCGGACTTTGAGGCAGCAGCATCGGAGTGTCTACTGAGAGACTCCGAAGGTCTGAGTACCAGTGCCGTCTGGGCCACGCTGAAGCTATCAGCAGGAGCGTGACGCCTTCTTGCTTGAATTTTCGTAGCACTCGAGGAAGAAGGGAGAATGGAGGGAAGAGGTACGCATACTGGAAGGTCCACCTGACTGACAGGGCATCCACTAGAAAAGCCTTTGCGTCTCTTGTTCTTGACCCTAACACCAGCAGTTTTTGTTGTGTCGGGATGCCATGAGATCTATTTCTGGAAGGCCCCACCTGTTCACCAGTAGCTGAAACACCTCCTGGTGAAGAGACCACTCTCCTGGATGCACGTCTAGACGGCTGAGAAAGTCTGCTTCCCAGTTGAGGACTCCTGGTATGAACACTGCCGATATTGCAAGGAGATTGCTGTCCGCCCAAGTTAGAATGCGGAACACCTCTGTCAGAGCCGCCTGACTGCGGGTCCCTCCTTGGTGGTTTATGTAAGCCATCGTGGTGGCGTTGTCTGACTGTACCTGCACCGGTCTTCCATGCAGTACCTGTCTTGCTTGCTGGAGAATCACGAACACTGCCCGAAGTTCCAATATGTTTATTGGAAGAGCAGTCTCTGCTGGCATCCACCTTTCCTGGAAGAAGTGTGGACCCATCACTGCTCCCCAGCCTCGGAGACTGGCATCCATCATCAGAAGGACCCAGTCTGCAACCCAAAAGGGGCGCTCCTTGTTCAGGTGAGCAGTCTGCAGCCACCAGGTCAGAGACCGACGAACCTCCGGTGACAGCACCATTGTCTGTGACTTTATTTGGTGGGGCAACCCCTTCCATCTGGAGAGGATTAACCTCTGCAGAGGTCTGGAGTGGAACGGGGCGAACTCCACCATGTCAAACATTGACACCATGGAACCCAGTAGCCTCATTGCCGAGTGAATAGACACCCGGCAACTCTGCAGGCAAATGCGAATCTCTGCAATGCAGAGGCCTTGTCCTCTGTTACAAAGATCCTCTGATGTTGGGAGTCCAACAGAGCTCCGAGATGGAGCATCCTCTGCGATGGAACCAGGGAGAACTTCTTCCAATTTATCAGCCAGCCATGAGTCTGTAACACCGAGACTGTTAGTTGCAGATGGCGCTGAATTATCTCTGTAGACTCTGCCAACAGGAGGTCGTCCAGATAGGGTAACAAGCGAACCCCCTGCATCCGCAGGTGAGCTGCCATAACTGCTATAACTTTGGTGAACACACGAGGAGCTGTGGCCAGACTAAAGGGCAGAGCCTGAAACTGGAAGTGGGCGTTGACCACTGCAAACTTGAGGAATCGCTGGTGTACTGAGTCAATAGAGATATGCAGGTAAGCATCCTGAATATCCAGCAACAGCATGAAATCCCCAGGCTCCATCGCCAAAATGATGGAATGCAGGGTCTCCATCCTGAACCGATGAACCCTCAAAAATTTGTTGAGGGCTTTGAGATTGAGTATTGGCCGGGGGGACCCATTGGGTTTCCGAACCAGAAAAAGTTTGGAGTAATACGCCAATCCCCTCTGAGACAAAGGAACCGGCACTATGACCCCAGCCTGGAGCATAGAGTGCAATACCTTCTTGAACTCCAGGGCCTTGTCCTGATTGTACTGATGACCCGTGGTGAAAAACTGGCTGGGAGGCCTTCGCCGGAAGGAGAGTGCGTACCCCTGAGAAACTACTTCTCTTACCCAAGTGTCTGAAGTGGTCAGACGAGAGCATTGGGCGAATTGAAGAAGTCGGCCTCCCACTTTGGGGTCATCCAAAGAGAAGCCCGTCCCGTCAGACTGAAGGCTTGTTGTTGGACTTGGGAGCGGGACGTCTGGTACTCCAAGCCTGTTTCTTTGGCTTTACAGGTCTCTTGGCTCCTGCCTGCCTTGGAAAGGACTGTACCTTGGACTTACCCTGGGTTCTATAAGGCCGAAAGGACGAAGAACCCGACCCTGATGGAACTCAAGCCGATGGCAGACACGGTGACTTAGCTGCCGCCAGAGTAGCCACAATTTTGTCCAGATCATGCCCAAATTGTACTTGTCCATTAAAAGGCAAGCATTCCAAACCCTACTTTGAATCTGCATCCTTATTCCAAGACCTCAACCATAAGGTGAGCGGCGAGCCGCCACTGCTGCCGAGGAGATCCTGGAAGCAAGTAGACCGTTAATGTTTGTGGCCGAATCTCTTAGGTTGCCCACCAACTCCACCTGGTCAGGTGACAAGTCAGTGTCCAGAGACGCCTCTAAGCTATCAGTCCAGCGTTCCATGGCTCTAGCTTCCCAACACACAGCCATAGCCAGTCTGGATGCCCCCCAGCAAGGGAATAAATGGACTTCAGGCATATTTCCACCTTACGATCTGTGGCATCCTTTAACGAGGACATGGAGGGCATGGGCAATGTAGCACTCTTCACAAGGCGTGTGACATGAGAGTCCACTTGTGGAGGGGTTTCCCACTTTGAGAAATAATTATCCGCAAAAGGGTACGCGACTGCCAACCGTCTCTGAGGATGGTACCGCTTACCCGGATTTATCCACGCCTTCTCTAAATGGTCCACTAATTGACCAGATAGGGGAAACACAGTGGCGTCCCCCTTAATATCCTTAAAGAAGGCATATTTAGATTTAGTCATGTGAGGATCGTCCTCCTCTATAACCAAAACCTTACGGACTGCACGTATAAGGCCCAGTATAGAGACCATAGACCTTAGACTCGGCCTCTCTTGTACGGAAAGTCTCCTGGTCAGAAAGGTCTAACATTTCACCGTCATCAGTGGACACATCATTTTGATCATACTGTGTGTCCTGATATGGCAAAGGTCGCTTATGCCGCCGCAATGAAGACTCCCCCTGTAAAACGTCTGACAGGTGTTTCACTGTAGTGGACAGAGAGCTAACCCACGCAGGCTCTGGTGGGAGCTGAGGGGCCGAAACCAGGAGACTCTGGGGTACCACCAATTGTCTGGGGAACCCCTGCATGGGAGATGACACCATTGAGTGCTGTGAAAACCCTATCTGCTGTAACACAGGGGGCGTCACTAGCTGGCCCACCAGGGTCGTAAGTACCTTAGCAAAACAAGCACATGGCGGCTCCTGCACAGGTGCAGTGACAAAAATAGGGCGTGACATTAAAAAGCACGCCTTACATAACCCCTCAGAATTTCCATCACCCTCCGCCAATTGCACCTGGCATATGGAACACTTTGGCTGCAGAGGATAATCGCATTCACTGTCAGACATGGTGAGTAAACGGAGCTTCACCAAACACTATGTGTTCAGTGAGGCAATAATGCCCTGCAACACCACACCGCAAGGGCTTTTAGCAGAGAAGACAGGGACAGTTAAAATGGCTGACAGTAGAAAGTGAAACTACAGACAGCAGTACTAGCATTAAGTCACATACCATGCAGAATAACACTGCACTATCCGCGCTGTGATCAACTACTCAGGCTGGTAGGAAACAGCGCCACATACACAAACCTTGCCCGGAGAAGTGGTTTGCAGGGGGGACCCGGACCACTTGCCACCGTTCACCGTGTCCAGCAGCGCTTGCCACATGTAAAATAAAATGGGCGCCGAGGAGCAGAAGGAGGCCGGCCCGGGGGAGGAGCAGCTGCACTGGCTCAGACTGCTGTTGGGAGGCCATGCCTCCCCATGCCTACATTTAACCCCTAGGATGTCGGAGCGTTTTCTGCCCCACCACGGCCCACTGTCCCAGGGGGTAAGTGGAAGCGCAAGATCAGTACCTGGCTCCATGCTCCGACCAGTCCCCAGGGAGCCCCCTGCTTGGGGTCTCAGGACTGTGTATACCAGCGGGGACCCACCGCTTGACCCGCCCACTTACCTGCATCCCTGTAGATCCGGCCACAGTCCATGGTAACCGGGGTCACCGCTAGCTGTGACCCCAGTTACCAACCAGCATCCCCAGATCAGTACCGGCGTTCTGGTACCGATGAGTTGGAGGAGTGGCAACATGGACGTCAGCACCTACTGTCCATGCTGTACACTCAATATGCAGCCACAGCTGCCCAAGGAAACTTCAGGGGCCTTGACAGACCCCCCTCTGATACAGGTGCATCCGACTCCGAGCCAGGCACTAACGAAAACTGAGATGCCTGAGGCTCGGGGGCAGGGTATAGCAGAGGGACCCCAGTGCATCCTGGGAGGATGAAGAAACTTAACTCTGTGGTGCCAGATGCGTGACGTCATCACCTATACCCCAAGGTATCCTGTGGATACCCTATGGACCCTGCAGTAGAAATTAAGGATGAATGTGCAGGACAACAAAGTTACCAGTAGTGGGCAGTATGAAACCACAAAGGGAGGGGATATTTTCTGTAGAATATAAGATCATATTTTGTAGATGACTATGTCCCCAGGCCCCTGCATAAAATAGGCCCATCATTATATAATAAAATTCCATAAACTTCAATTATAGAATACCAACTGATGGGATATATTTAGTATCCTGACAGTTGAGACCCTGGCGCTTAAAATACCGGCACCAGAATCCTGACACCTGTCAGAATCCCAGCGCTGGCATCCTGATTACCAGCACCCCGAAGGTAAGTAGCGAGGTTAGTGTTAGGCACTAGGGGGAAGGTTAGTTTAAGGCACCAGGGAGGGTGGGTTAGGGGTAGGGAGAGCGGAGGGTTAGGATATAAACCAACAGGTGTCGGTATCTTAACCCTGTCAGGATGCTGGCATTGGGATTTTGACCACCGGGATCCTGAGCGTCGGCATCCCATACCCATCCTTACTGATCATTCCAACGAAACACAACTACACAAACACAAAGATAAAATATCAGGCCTATTTTGTGTAGGATCAGTGGTGGGTGGGGGTTGTGGTCGGTGATTGTGCTGTGGTCATTTTCTAAGACTCTTCTTAAGGTGCCTACACACTGGATGATGTGCTCACGATGAGATATAGTGAGCGATTTCCCTTGAACTCTCCCTGGCAGCTCCCAGGCTCTCCTGGACATGATATGGTGCTATTGTGCACAACATCTATCTATTGCACAAAATCGTATATGAGATTGGCAAATCTTACCTGCAGTAGGCAAGATCTGAAGATGCGATGTACGTCCCATGGGTACGCGCATTGGCATCGTGATCGTGAGTGAACACTCACGATTTGGACATATTTTACACGATTTGTCGTTCCAAAGTGTGGATATCGGGTGAATCCTGTAAAATATCATCTAGTGTGTAGGCAGCTTAAGACTTTTCTAAAGACCCAGACTGGTGTTGGTACAAGGGTACTGTGAGCCTTGTGGCTGGTCTTATTGCTGGGAGGCGTATTCCCCAGTCATGTGTCGTTGGTTCAGTATATTTGGTTTGTTAAAGTCCTAGAGCTGTCTGGGAGAATGGATGTAATGTGCTGGGATCACCCTAAGCGGTGGATTGTTACTTTCACAGCCTTCCCCATACAGCATCTCAGGGAACACTATCTACAGGTGCACCAGTGTGACCTCTTACCTGGTAGGGAAAGGCGTCTTGTGACCTCTGGGCCAGGCAGGGATGTCTATAGATGAAATGGAGCTTATACCGCTTGGCTTCGATGTTTCACTTCCTAAATTGTAAAAAAAAAAAAAAGAAAGACACAAAGTGATTAAGCTGCCATACACCTGCCAGATAAACACAACAGAATGATACACCCTGTGCCCAAAACTCACTTAACCCACAGACATGCAGTACCTCGTTTCGCACAAGGATGAGTGACTATTTATACCTGGCCCTCATCACAGACGGTATTATAAGTTAGAAGTTTATTATATAGTATAGTTATATTGTATCCGTTATAATTGGAATATTTAGTTTATTTTGTTATTGTGTGTGTGTCCCATAACACCAGCCATCCTCATTATGGCACAGCGGTACTGCATGAGCAGCTCAGATATCTGTGCGTGTCCACTGCCTGGCACCGCTTGCTGCATGTAATGCATTTTGTGGCAATATCTAAATGTGGGGTGTGGACTGAAAGATCGACAGTATTTAGGTAGATAGTCAATAAGTGAACAGTGAATGGTTGACATGCAGTAGGTCGACAGGGTCAAACAGTCGACTAGTAAATGTATGACATGGACTAAGGTCAACACGGTCAAATAGTTGATGTGGTCAAAAAGTCGACATAAACATGGTTGACATAGAAAAGGTTGACACTTTTTTTATTATTATTTTAACCCTAATCCTCACCCTAACCTATTGACTGTCTATCTAGACACTGGGGATCTTGCATCCCTGTTCCCTAGTATGTTGCATGATCTAAAACTATGTGGGAAATTTTTAAAGCAGCAATAATTCAAAAGACAAAACCAACCTGCGCCAATGGCTTGTATTCTCCAAACACTGACATTAAGTTAAGGTTAAATGAACCTGTCAATTATGGAGGCTGAGGTGTAACAAGGGGACGATTACGTTATAATTGGAGGGATGGACAGAAGTGAAGACATTAGTCAATATTTGGACACATTATAGAAAAGAAATAAGCCTGTGCTGAGTTAATAACATACTGCACCTTGCGGCATTAGCTGCCATCCAGCCTTTTATGGCTGTTTCGGTTTAGCCTATGTCAGTTCTTTGTTGCAGGTTAGACCCCGTGCCGTTGGTGTGAGAGCGATTTATGTGACCTGCATTCCAGTGCTGGGTGAATATATATATACATATAAGGCAACAACATGTGGCAACGGCACTACCCCTGTAAGAAATTTTTTCTCTCCCTCTCCCTCTCCCTCTCCCTCTCCCCCTCCCCCTCCCCTAAAGTGTGAGTTTTTAGAAGTGGAAATGTTGCCCATAGCAACCAATCAGATTCTATTTATCATTTATCTAGCACTATCTATAAGATAATAGTCAGAATCTGATTGGTTACTAAGGGCAACATCTCCACTTCTAAAACCCTGCACTTTAGTAAATATACTCCTATGCAACCAACCAGGTAAGTGACCCTACTGGGGAAGTGGGAGGACTCAACAAGGTCCGTGGGAAGTGGCAGCTTGTATATAAAAGCTGTTTTGGAAACGCTGTCTGCCAATTACACACCTGCATTATAAAGAGATGTAGCCAAGATAACAAGTTTATTACCTGTGGAGAAGTAACTCAGAGTCCGGCGTGGCAAGATGTCATAGAAGCCTTCCTCCTCTGAGCTCAGGCTGCCCGTAAAATCCATTCCTTTTGTTTTCTGAATATAAAAAAAGCAATTTAAACAGTTTAGCGCCTTCTGTACAGCGCACGTCAGTCAGAACAGAAAATCCTACAGAAGACAGATATAATGGAGGCATTCTCATATATTGCTATGGTTTCTATGACAGTGCGCTTTGAAGCTGACTCCGGAGGTCAGAATACCATCAGTGGTATCCCGACAGTCAGAATCCTGACTCAAGCAGGTAAGTATCCTAGCCCTTCCCCCACAGCATAACCCTAACCCCCTCCCCTGCAGCCTAACCTTAATGACCCCCGACAGCCTAACCCCCCCACAGCATAACCCTAACCCCCTCCCCTACAGCCTAACCCTAATGACCCCAGGCAGCCTAACCCTAACCCCCCCTGCAGCCTAACCCTAATGACCCCAGCAGCCTAACCCTCCCCCCACAACCTAAGCCTAACTCCCAATGTAGCCTAACCCTAACCACTCCAGTGCCTAACCCTCCCCTCCCACAGCCTAACACTCCCCTCCCGCAGCCTAACCCTAACCCTGCTTCTTTTTCGGCCTCAAATACGTCTTATTCACAATGTGACTAGGACTCACCAGGAGGCTGCTCTGATTAATTTGATATATCGTCACTTGTGTGCGACTACGTCTGTATCTGTATACTAAGTGCTAAGATGCAGGAGTCACAGCTTTTTTTTTTAAACCAAGTTCTCAATCGCACACAGATAGACAAGTGTCACATATGAAATAAATCAGTGCAGTCGCCACATATTACGACTAATACACATTATCAGCTGAAAAAGTTGCAAAAAACATGCCCTGCGCAAATTTGGTTACATGGGACCTGGCAGCTCTCTCGCTCCAGGCGTCACGCGGCTCGTGGCGTACTGATGCTAGGGGTATGGGGACACATCTGTATTAGCACTATACATCTCTATTCATTTTAATAAATATTTAGCTGTAATTTATTATATTAGGTAAAATTATGTTTTTATAATGAATTAATAAAAGTTAAATGTTATTGATTATTTGTGCGTCCTATACAGACTTCTCTTTCTCTACAAATGGGTTATACCTCAGTCTGTGGTTGCACCCCCTACATTTGTGATCAGATATTTGTAGCAAATACATATATACATTATATTTACTAAACACCACTAGAGTATTATTTCCCAGTGCAGTAGATATACTTCTGTCTCTCTTCTACTTACCGTCCCAGCAGATAGAATTGGGGTCCCACAAGATGGTATGGTCTTATGTCTGGGGACCAGCCGGGGAATTTGGCTCTGCTTATAGATGACTAGATATGCGGCTGCCTGTAAAATTCACTCCTTTTGTTTTCTGAATATAAAAAAGGCAATTTAGACAATTTAGCGCCTTCTATACAGCGCACGTCAGTCAGAACAGAAAATCCTACAGCAGACAGATATAATGGAGGCATTCTCATATATTGCTATGGTTTCTATGACATTGCGCTTTCAAGCTGAACGCAAGTCTGGTAAACAATTATCAAGAATAAGCTTTATAAGTTTAGGTGCGGGACTCCGGAGGTCAGAATACCATCAGTGGTATCCCGACAGTCAGAATCCTGATTCATGCAGGTAAGTGTCCTAACCTTCCCCCCACAGCCTAACCCTAACCCCCCCTGTAGCCTAGCCCAAATGACCCCCGGCAGCCTAACCCCCTCATTCAGCCTAACCCTAACCCCTATAGCGCCTAACACTCCTCTCCCGCAGCCTAACCCTAACCCTGCTTATTTTTCGGCCACAAATACGTCTTATTCACAATGTGACTCAGGCTTACCTACCCTCCCGATTTGGTCGGAAGCCTCCCAAAAATCGGGTGCCACTCCCGAACCCCCGGAAAGACAGGCAAGCCTCCCAGCTGCCGCCTGCCCTCCCGACTACCTAGTAGAAACCCCCGCAGCGGGGGGGCCCAATGACGCGATTCGCGCTGAATCGCGTCATCTTGGCTCCGCCCCCTACTTCACAATGCCTTTATTTTTTGCCATTGCGAGGAGGGGGCGGGGCCATGATGACGCTATCATGCTGCTCCCCCCCTGGCCCTGCCCCCAAAAAAGGACCCATTGCCCGGCCACGCCCCAACTGTTTGCAGGCATTCAGCTCCCTCCCGAAAGGAGGAAGCTGAATGTCGACAAGTATGTGTGACTAGGATTCACCATGAGACTGCTCTGATTAATTTGATATATCGTCACTTGTGTGCGACTACGTCTGTATCTGTATACTAAGTGCTAAGATGCAGGAATCACAGCTTTTTTTCACGCCAAGTTCTCAATCGCACACAGATAGACAAGTGTCACATATGATATAAATCAGTGCAGTCTCCACATATTGTGACTAATACACATTATCAGCTGAGAAAGTTGCAAAAAACATGCCCAGCGCAAATTTGGGACCTGGCAGCTCATTCGCTCCAGGCGTCACGCGCCTCGTGGCGTACTGATGCTAGGGGTATGGGGACACATCTGTATTAGCACTATACATCTCTATTCATTTTAATAAATATTTAGCTGTAATTTATTTTTGTTAGGTAAAATTACGTTTTTATAATGAATTAATAAAAGTTAAATGTTATTGATTATTTGTGCGCCCTATACAGACTTCTCTTTCTCTACAAATGGGTTATACCTCAGTCTGTGGTTGCACCCCCTACATTTCTGATCAGATATTTGTAGCAAATACATATATACATTATATTTACTAAACACCACTAGAGTATTATTTCCCAGTGCAGTAGATATACTTCTGTCTCTCTGCTACTTACCGTCCCAGCAGATAGAATTGGGGTCCCACAAGATGGTATGATCTTATGTCTGGGAACCAGCCGGGGAATTCGGCTCCGTGTACTTTAGTGACTAAAAAAGCAATTTAGACAGTTTAGCGCCTTCTGCACAGCACACGTCAGAAAGTCACAGAATAGAAAAGCAAGCAAAATAATGGCAGCATTCTCATCTATCGCTACCGTTTCTATGACAATGCGCTTTCAAGCTGCACGCAAGTATGGCCAAACATTTATCAACAATAAGCTGTCTATCGCCTGAGACCCCCAGGATTTGTTACCACTAAATATAATAAACCAATCCAAAAGAATAAACATAGGTGACACAGGGAGGACTGAAATGTCTCATGGAGCAGAAAGGCCCTACTGGTGTGGAGTTTGTATGTACTCACCAGGTTTCCTAAAGGTGCTTAGGTTGTCTTCCACAATCCAAAAATATTCTAGTAAATCAATTGGCTTTTACTAAAAAAATGAACCCTTGTTTGTGTGTCCATGTGATATGGAATATAGGCCCTCATTCAGAGCCACTCGCTATCGGCAGTACGCTCGTTCCGAGCGATGTTCGCACATCTGCGCATGCGTACGGTTTTTAGTACGCATGCGCGAACCAGTCAGTGCGGCCGAAAATCATTTGTATGCAATATAGCGAGTGCCTGCTATTTTGAGTGACAGAATGAGGAGTATGTGGGTGGTAACAGGGGAAGGTGCTTGAAAACGGGGAGTGGAGATCCGATCGCAGGCGTGCTTAAAGGTCAAAATGGGCGTTTTATGGGTGTGCATAATTAATATAGCAGCGTCAATGACCACGTCATTTGGTTTTCTTTAACTCAGAACTGCTCGCAAAATAGCGGTTGAAAAAACCAACCACAAGAATAGCGAGCAGTTCATATCCTGTTCGATGTACTCGATTAATTTAATAAATAGCGGACATGACGTATGGTGCGAGCGGCCAGGGGGCGTTTTTAAGAAATAAAAGAGCGTATGTTTTGCTCGCTCGTTCAGACTTAGAGGTGTGAACAGACTGCAATGTGCGAACGGATCATTTGCATAGCCACCCCTTGTTTTTGAACGAACGAACGCAAATAGCGAACGGCTCTGAATGAGGGCCATAGTTCATAAGCTCCACTGGGGCAGCAAATATTGTGAGTGACTAAATAATCTGCTTAATAATTAATAATCAGATGACAATACCTGAAAATGATCCTGAAAAGCCGTAACAGTTTGTTTTATGTGACATTTTATAGCTGTCCAGTTTGTACCGTAGTTGCCTAATACATTATCCTTAGCAAAGGTTATTATGAAGTTTCTTTCTAAGCCACCAATGGTGTTTAATCTGTATTATTATTGTTATATTTCAAGTCCACACTGCTCCGGTGACAAAATTATTTGGGACTCTAAACTTTATGATTACCTAAATGTTAAAATGTTTGTGTTAATGTGCATGTATTTTCTTTTAGCAGTAAAACAGTGATCCTGAATCCCGGCACAACATGCAGATACTTTTATAAGAAAAAAACTCAAGAAGAGTAATAAGTCCTATATTCTAAGGAAACTGTGCACAGCGCCTGGGCCAGATCAACAATGGGACAGATGGAGCTACAGCTCCAGGCCCCCACATAAACATAGGCCAATCATCATAACAGCATCATCATGACACATGGCTGAACATACTATTAGGGGGACATTGGGACTCAGAGTGTACACGCCCACATGGCTCTATCCACACCCACACAGTATTGGCCACACCTCCTCCACTTCCTACTATAGACGCTTAACATGGCCAAGTCGTCTGGGACCAAGGGGGAGATATACTAAGCCTTGGAAAGTGATAAAGTGGAGAGTGTTAAAGTACCTACCAATCAGCTCCTAACTGTCATTTTTGAAACAGCCTGTAACATGACAGTTGGAGCTGATTGGTTGGTACAGCCCCCCCTATACTGTGGTGCTGAAAGGAGCTGTTTGGTGCCACTAGAGCCACAGTGACTGAGGACACAACTGTATAAACCTTCTATCGGATGAGGTGTTGTCATGTGTGCAAACCACTTATCATACTAACATAAAATAAAGACACTGAGACGTGGATTTGGCAGATAACTTGATGGCGATTTATTGGAGCAATAATAATTATTATTTATTTAAGGATGTATGGTGGCAAAGAAAGGACGGCCAGAAATCAGCCAGATCTGCTATGCCCACACACAAACAACAAAAGGCATAGCAGGCGTAGATCGCCCAGAGTGCATACACATAACCATGTAACTCATATCATCAACAAAAGGTAACGCTCACCCCCATCTTGACTTCCCACCCGTTTAGGTGGTGATACTGCCCCCCATTAGGTTGGTACAGCCAACTACCAGTCAACGAAGGGAGCGCCCTTAAATCATAATTGCACCCGGACTGGCGACCTGCCGTTCTTTCCCGCCACCCAAAACCAAACCCACAACATACCAAAATTTATAGGGGAGGGAGGGTGGGGAATCTGGAACAAAGAGGCTTTGGCCCACACTTTTATCCCACTATATAATGTTCCTGTTACAAACCCGCCCCTACTTGCCATAGGCTAACTCCCACAAGTAATTTGCATACATGCCTGCCCCCATCCTAGAGGTTTAAAACACCTCTTTTCTTATGCAATCTTTCGGTTTCTCTAAACCTTCTATCGGATGAGGTGTTGTCATGTGTGCAAACCACTTATCATACTAACATAAAATAAAGACACTGAGACGTGGATTTGGCAGATAACTTGATGGCGATTTATTGGAGCAATAATAATTATTATTTATTTAAGGATGTATGGTGGCAAAGAAAGGACGGCCAGAAATCAGCCAGATCTGCTATGCCCACACACAAACAACAAAAGGCATAGCAGGCGTAGATCGCCCAGAGTGCATACACATAACCATGTAACTCATATCAACAACAAAAGGTAACGCTCACCCCCATCTTGACTTCCCACCCGTTTAGGTGGTGATACTGCCCCCCGTTAGGTTGGTACAGCCAACTACCAGTCAACGAAGGGAGCGCCCTTAAATCATAATTGCACCCGGACTGGCGACCTGCCGTTCTTTCCCGCCACAGCAAGGTTCTGCTTATAGAACCGCTGCACCGCCACCATACCAAGTACTACCCCAATAACGCCAACTCCTCAAAAAGATCCCCAATAAACAATGACCAACCCTCCTCTGTTAAATGAACTCCATCAGGTCTATACATATAACTAAATCGAAATTGAATGTTCTTATGGTAAATGAAACGGCCATAATTGGCCATCACAAATTTGGCAACTACGAAATTAAGTTTCTTCCTAGCTTCGTCATTAGCAGGAAAACTCCTAACCCCACGCCAGACCTGTCGAGGTACAATGCAAGACCAAATTAATTTACACAAGGGCCAGGCCGATAGCACCCTCGCCAAATCGTTGACAATATCAACTCGTAATTCTACAGTGGACCTCTGCCCTAAGTCGTTACCTCCTAAATAAGCCACCAAAATACGTGGCCTACCAAAAAGCCTTGCATACTCTAACAGTTTAGGACAAAAGGAATGCCATCTCATACCTCTGGAACCTATGCAACGGACCCTAGCTGAATATTCAAAAATTGGAGCTTGATCTGAACTCAAACCTAGCAGCCCAGAAAATATATGAGTGGCCTATAACCCAAATTTCCTGCGTGTCAAAGAGCAATCCTAAAGGTGGAGGAAAGCAGTAAATAAAAAATTAGTAATTGTCATAAAACAATAAAATTTTATGGTGTATTAGTGGGATCTGATAGAACATAAGTGAGTATCTGCCAAAAAGAAAAATTTTCTATTGGTCGCCGACTTTACTATTTGAAGTGGCTGAGACAAACAGAAGACACAAAGGGGAAGAATGGGTGGGGGGGAATTGGGAAAAAACAGGTGAACTCGGCAAGAGGTAAAATAAAAACCTGCTGAGGGATGGACTATGGCCTAATTAAATGATTGAGAATAGCCGAATTGAATCCGTCAGTTCAGGTAAAAATTGTAAAATCCCTCAAGACTCCCATTGCCAGCAATGGCGAGTAGCTAATCCCGAGTAGGACGGACAGGGGTAACAGACAAGACAGGACAGTACATGAGACAAGACAAAAACCAGGCAAGCATAAAATATAAACGTAACCGGAACAGACTGTGAAATGACTTTAAAACAAAGGGTCTTCACGCCTAGGTCGAATGTAACCTTTATAACTAACCGATTTCCAACGTCCTAGGGCCTTAATTTCTGATGCCGAGAAACCCGCAGCTGCCGCCGAAGTTGCGGCTCCGATCAGAAACGAGTGTGTACCAAAATCTTGAGGCGGGAGGCCTAAAACTGATACACACCTCTTCAAAAACCAACCAAACTGGTATTTGGTAAGCGGAGTCCTGTCCATATGCATGAGTCATGAACCAGGAACATCCGGCCGCAATAACTCATACCGCATAGCTAGTGCCACGGGGCAGATCTGTTCGTACCTAGATGGACCCAACGAGATCCACCCACCCCTACCAGTCTGGTCGGTCTTTGACTGCCGAATCCTACAGAGAACAGACCTCTCACTGACCAGGATATCCGAGAGGAGCATGGCGGCATCAACCCATTTGGATGATGCCACCAGCTCCGATACCCTCAAGGTGCCGTGAAAAGCCTCTGAAAACACCACTTGAATCAGGACCGCCTCATACGCAGTAAGAGCCACTCCGAGAACCGCCCCTAATACTGCCGGAAGCAGATGAGCGTCCACAGGTCTCCTAAGGTCAGCTACTGGCCGGGAGACCCGTGCCCAACCCTTTAAAGCCTTCACAATCAGAAAACTTTTAGTAAAGTCAGGTTGGCCCTTCAATTTACAATAACATGCAATGCCCCCCAAAGAGCGCGCAACAGAAGCCCTGGATCTGCCAGCCAAATGGAGACTCCAAATAAAAGAAAGCATGGAACGATGCTGACTCTTACCTGCCTGTTTGCTGCTACGGGAATAATCTTCCCATTCATTCCATGCCTGCCGATATGCTCGCAACGTGGAGGGGGCTAAAGACTGTTCTGCTAAGCCCTCCATGCCGGCTCGATCACCTGCCAAACATAAGAGGGGCAAAGCACAACGTCAGCACCAGGGGCCACAGATCGGGACCTAGCCCACTGGAAACGTGATAACGCATCGTCTATCTCATTCTCCACCCCAGGAACGTGTCTTGCCTTAAACATGATGTTACAGCGCAAACATGTGAGCACAGCTGCGCTAGCAAGCGCAAAACCAGCAGGGAAGCCGCATGTTGCTGATTGTATCGCATGGACCACGCCCAGGTTGTCACACCTGATAATGATGCTGCGATTGCGTAACCATTCCCCCCAGATTTCCAAGGAAACCATTATGGGAAAGAGTTTGAGAAGGAGTAAGTCCTTAGTCAAACCCTTTCCCACCCATTCTTCCAGCCAACGGCCAACGCACCAGGAGCCATCAAGGTAACATCCGAACCCTGTGGTGCCTGCTGCGTCGGTGAACAGCTGCAGCTGCAAATTGTCAGCGGCTGGAGACATCCACAACCGAACGCCATTAAAATCCCGAAGAAACGAGACCCAGACAGAGAGGTCCTGCTTAATCTCTGAGGATAAACGTAGCAAATGTCTCGGTTAGTGACACCAGCCGTGGCCCTTTCCAATTTACGTGAAAAAGCTCTGCCCATTGGAATTACTTTACAGGCCCAGGAGGGATTGCGCCTGCCGCAGGGTAATTCTACTGGAAGCCGTGCATTCCGCTATGGCATTACGCAACTTGACAGGCTTATCGAGAGGAATGCGACAAGAACCCGCTGAGGTACAGATCTCGATACCCAGGAATGACAAGGGGAAGGGCCCTCCGTTTTGTCCGCAGCAACGGGAACTCCAAATGAAAAAACAGCGCTCGTAAAGAAAACAAAAGATAACTGCATCTGCCTGAACCGGAAGGGCCGACACACAGAAAGTCATCGAGATAGTGGGCTATTCCATGACTACCGCAAAAATTAAATAAATAAATTCCGCGCACCAGTGTAGGAAGGTGCTAAAATGCTCGAAAAACGCACAGGACACAGAACACCCCATAGGCAAGCATTTGTCTATGCAATATCCGTTGTCCAAGCTAAAAACCCATAAACTGGAATGACTCTGGGTGCAAAGGAAGTAGACGAAAAGCTGACTCAACATCTATCTTAGCCATCAGTGCGCCCGGACCATAACACCTAATGACATCCAAAGCATCGTCAAAAGACTGGTACACCACCGAGGAAACCTCAACTGGTATGGCAAAATTTACTGACGAGCCTGGCGGATAAGACAGATGTTGCATGAGCCTGTATTTTCCTGGAATTTTCTTGGGAACCACTCCCACCGGGGAATTCACAAGATCCCTAATGGGGGTTCTGCAAAAGGCCCTGCAATGCGCCTGACGCTAACCTCGCCAGCCACTTTTCCCTAAGAATGTGAGGCAATTCAAAGGCAGACTTCAAATTTCTAGGCGAATATGTGTCGACATCCCTGCAAATAGGTAAACGAAAACCAAAACTGAAGCCTTTTAACGAAAATTCTGCGTCCTGCAGAACCGGGTACCAACTCAACCATTTTGCTATCGCTGTGACACGTACAGGGGATGGAACTTTACTTAGCACTTGTGCCTTTTGCTGGCTGTGCAGGCTGCTGCTGGGCACCCCCCTTGAAACACTTGGCAACTGGGTGATTGCCACCACATCGCAAGCAGAGGTGACGAAAATGACATTTTCGTCCCTGCGTACAGGTGGAATTATTAAAGGCGAAGCATTTTCCCCAGACGCCTGCTGTTAGCCCTGACGAACTGAACTAGCTGCTTTGCTCGCGTTGTACCCCTCATAGGCAGGACGCGAAGGCTGCGTGACCTCCAGCAATGTATATTTGTCGAAGTAGGAGCATAGCTGAGAATGGAGCTTCCCGGTGATAGCTGCTTGGGGCAGTGATTGCAATAATAAGCTGTGCACCCTGTAGAAATTCACTGTAGCACATGTATTCTGTCTATTTTGTAAGTTAAATGCTCAGAATACAGTATATAATACAATCTCCTCTATTGACTGATAATATGATTCAAAGGAGATAAAAGCTAGATCTAAGGTGCCATACATAAATAAAGCAGTGTCAAAGCCATTACCCCTTACTGTCAGATAACGCATCACTAAAGCATTCTATTCCCCCAATGATACCTCAATGCCCAGCATAATACTGACACTGTTTGCTGCAACTGTTTTCTACCATTAAGCGGGCATAATCAGCACAGACCAGCTATAAAATACATCATACGAATGTACTGAATGATATAATTCTGGCATATACAGGACCAGCAAACACAGTAAGCAATTATATGTAGAAGTAGAGCCATCCTGTCTGAGCTGAATCTTTTTATTTCATGTGCAGGCTCCTTTACAGATCATATGAGCAAGTTGGGGAATCTGGGAGAGGGCAGAAAAAGAAACCATGCACTGTCCTGGACATAGATGCACAGATTGGTCCACTTATGTACTGGATGGTGTATTATCCAGTATCAATAATTGATCCAATAGGTGATCCATATCAGTGCACCCCGTACAGTGCATGTTTTCCAGATCTAGTTGGTGCACAACAATATTCATTACTGGCTTTTAACTTTTTCTACTGGCTGACACATTTAAAAGATCAACAGGGACTGTAGTGCTAGTTATTTCATTTGTGACACTGAGGGGATCCTAAAAAAACATGCAACTTTAGTATTATATGCTATTTCTATTGTAGTCATCATGGTGTGGGCTGAGGGGGGATTCAGGCAAGGCACTCATAAACCCCTCCTGCATTTGCCTATGGTGCTGGCCACTGCAGCCACAAAGATGATATTGACCAGGGGCATTAATGACTGAAGGGAAGCACCCCTCCCCCGCACTGGCACACCTTCCACAAAGCTGCTGCAGCAGCCTGAGGGGGGATAGAACTATCAATAGGGGAACCACACCTGCAGCTCCTAATAACATGGGGGCACTGTGGAGCCAGGGACCAGGGTCTGGGGAGGCTCATTACTAGGCAGGACATAGCTACACCCACCCCCAGCAGAACAAGAAATCAGAAAAGACAGTGATTGAGGACAGAAAGGAAAAGTAAAAGCAATGATATGAAGTAAATGAAAAGAGACTAAATACAATAAGGAAAAGGAGGAGAGAAGAGGAGAAGCACTAAGAGTTTTATTAAGGAAAATGACAACTGACAAAATGCACTTCCCTGTCCTGGAGGAATCTGGAACAAAGAGGCTTTGGCCCACACTTTTATCCCACTATATAATGTTCCTGTTACAAACCCGCCCCTACTTGCCATAGGCTAACTCCCACAAGTAATTTGCATACATGCCTGCCCCCATCCTAGAGGTTTAAAACACCTCTTTTCTTATGCAATCTTTCGGTTTCTCTTAACAGATACAGGTGATAACTAACAGTTCTATAGCTAGTCACATGATCAGCCTAATGCTCCTACCTGCATTTCACCATATCTATCTATCTATCTATCTATCTATCTATCTATCTGTCAATGTCATATCTATCTATCTATCTATCTATCTATCTATCTATCTATCTATCTATCTATCTATCTATCTATCTATCTATCATTTTCAGGTAACATTTAGGGTAAAATAAGCATACCTTAGGTTGTGAGATGTCATATCAGCAGGCTCAGTGAGTATCTGACAGTTTCCTACAAATCAGTGACCTCTCTATCAAAGCTCAGTGACAAAACAAATTCTGGTTATGATGTGAGCAAGTCCCATGATCAGCATACTGAGATGAAATATCTTAGCCTGCCTGCATTTTACCATTGCTATCTAATTATAATCTATCTATGCAGGCCCAGATTAAATGGGGCAGATGGGAACCACATCTCCAGGACTGTACATTTAAATAGGACCATGGTCATTATGGCAAGTTGATGATCAGCTTCCACATGGTTGGCCATAAAGCATAATATTAAACTTGTATATTTATTTTCCTGACAAAATGATGCAATTTGGCTGCTTTTACATATTTAGGGAGACACTGGGGCTGATAGTGTAGGGGGTGTACACACCCACACAGCACAGTGACTGAGGACACAACTGTATTAACAGATACAGGTGATAACTAACAGTTCTATAGCTAGTCACATGATCAGCCTAATGTTCCTACCTGCATTTCACCATATCTATCTATCTATCTATCTATCTATCTATCTATCTATCTATCTATCTATCTATCTATCTATCTATCTATCTATCTATCTATCTATCTATCATTTTCAGGTAACATTTAGGGTAAAATAAGCATACCTTAGGTTGTGAGATGTCATATAAGCAGGCTCAGTGAGTATCTGACAGTTTCCTACAAATCAGTGACCTCTCTATCAAAGCTCAGTGACATCACAAATTCTGGTTATGATGTGAGCAAGTCCTATGATCAGCATACTGAGATGAAAAATCTTAGCCTGCCTGCATTTTACCATTGCTATCTATCTAATTATAATCTTTCTATCCAGGCCCAGATTTAAATGGGGCAGACAGGAACCACATCTCCAGGACTGTACATTTAAATAGGCCCATGGTCATTATGGCAAGTTGATGATCAGCTTCCACATGGTTGGCCACAAAGCATAATATTAAACTTGTATTTTTATTTTTCTGACAAAAATGATGCAATTTGGCTGCTTTTACATATTTAGGGAGACACTGGGGCTGATAGTGTAGGGGGTGTACACACCCACACAGCACTGGCCACACCTACACAGCACTAGCCACACCCACACAGCACTGGCCACACCTCCTCCACTTCTTACTATAGGGCCTTGATAATTTTTAGCCCCAGGCCTATGTGGCCCCAAATCCGGCCCTGACAGCAGCAATGATGTCTTTCTAATATGCAAATTGTTACAAATGGCTGCTGCATGGAGAAACCAGAATAATAAAACCACAAAGCTGCACTTACATCTAGGGCTGAGGAACCTTCGTTTTCCTCCTCATTTCTGCAGACAATCTCTGCCATTTCTCAGGCATTAAACAGACCCAAAGTCACAGGTGAACATGTGTACAGTGCTGCGAACCACATGTGGCACCCTATAAATAAAGCTTTATAATAATAATTATACAGAGATCAAAAGGTACATATTATACAATCTCATTAAAAGAATTAGTGATAAAATGTTGCAATTATAACAGTGATGACAGTATTATTCCTATTACTACTAATAATGATAACTGTTGCGTCACTGTGTGGGTGTGAGGTGACACCAAAAGTCCCACTCACAGGGTGGACCTATATCCCAGTGGCGGCGGGCAGGTGTGACCTAGGGACTGTTACTGCCGCCTGGCGATAACTCCAGTCCGGTCTTTTCCCAGAATGCCAGCCACAATAAAGTCACACAGCATGGCCTGATTCAGACCCGGTCGCTAAGCGGCGATCGCACGCAGCCGAAAGGGGCCGGGTATGCAAATCCAGCGATCACACTGCCTGGCTTCAGAATGCCTTTCATGTCTTAGCGTGCAATGGCTGAGTGATCGCAAGCTGGTGTAATGCCGCCCCCTTTTCCTTTGCAGCACACGTCATCTCCAGGAAGTGTAGAAGACCATCGGTAACATCGAGAACCATCGAAGGCAAATGCAGTGCTTGAGGTAGACCCTATGCTACCTTAAGCACTGCGAGTGCTTCAGTCAAAAAAAGAGCCAGGTGAGGTGTACAATGACGCTCCACTTTAATTATGCACACCCTGTAAACGCCGTTTTGATGGTCAGACACACCTGCGTTCGCACATCCACTCATTTACAAGCACCTTCCCCGGTTACCACCCACAAACAGTGTATTATGTCACTCAAGCTAGTGGGACGACTGTGTGTTATGAGTGATCGTTTCCCGATCACAATGACAGGCTGGCGCACGCGCACTGTGAGTCATACGCAGACGCAGAAAAGGAAAATCGGCAGCTAGCGTGCGATTGCAGCTTAGCGACTGGGTTTGAATTAGGCCCTTTGGTTTTAGGGAAAAAAAAAAGGGCAGTATATACAGTATGTGCTGTTAACAAAGTAATTTGTATCTTGAAAGCAATTGGGCAGTATCTAGTTCTATTAAGATTAAAATGTATTTGTGCCCAAAAAGCAATTGAGCAGTATCTGAGTTATGTTAAAAGATGTGTCCCGAAAGCAATTGTACAGTATCTGGGTGCAATTAAAAATTTAATGTGTCCAAATTAGGGATGTGCGCCGGACCATTTTTGCCGGATTTGGTTCTAATTCGTCGTCCGGATTTGGATTGGACAAACTGCGGTGACTGGCTTTGGATTTGGATTTGAATGTGGATTTTTTACAAAAATCAACAAAAATATCTAAAATCACATAAATTGGGCTTTTTTCTCTTCCTAGAGTATTATTAACCTCAATAACATTAATTTCTAGTCACAGTAAATTTAGACTACCTCACAGCTTATAATATTGTTTTCACCATTATTGGCCAAAGGTTGCAGTGAGCTGACTGGTTACCAAGCGTCAGAGCAGCGGCACAGTGGCACAAACACCACATTTTAAAGCACATCTATGAAACTTTGCCACACAGCAGTGGCAGAAATGAAAGGTAGTGCAAGATGGAATAGTCCTTGGGCCCTCCCACCCACCCTTATGTTGGATATTAAAAAGGACATGCACACTTTAACAAACCAAGCACTTCAGCGACAGGGACTGCCACTTTGTGGCTGAAGTGCTTGGTTTGTTTGGGCCCCCACAAAAAAAGCTACCAATCAGCTAAAGGCAACAGCTCTACAGTGGCAAGATGTCACCATCATTGCTATCCTCACCCTCATCAGTGTGTACATCATCCGATTCCTCACACAATATTATTTAATCCCCGCTGGAATCCACCATTACAGAAGAATTTGTACTGTGACGTGATTGGCGGGAAAGGTTTTCCTCGTGAAATTTCCAGTTCATTTTAATGAACATCATTTTTTCTACATTTTGTGGAAGTAGCCTCCTATGTTGTTCGCTCACAAGGTTCCCGGCTGTACTGAAAACTCTGTCTGAGTACACACTGGAGGGTGGGCAGCTTAAGTAATGCAAAGCCAGTTTATACAAGGGTCTCCAAATTGCCTTTTTTTTCTTCCATTATTCGAAGGGACTCTGTGACATGTCTACTTGTACGGTGTCCTGAAAATAATCCTCCACCATTCTTTGGATGGTAATCGTATTAGATGGAGTTACGGTAGAGGTGTCACTGGTGTTAGGCAATTCTTTTAGACCCGACCAAATGTCAAAAATGGACATGTCCATTTTTCAGTACAAGAAATCTGTACTCCAGCACTTAATGAATGCGACAATAGCAACTGTCCCATGTTTCTGGAGGTCTCCCGTGCGACCCCCTATTTCAAGGTGGTTCTAAAGAATCGGCCATTACATGATTATGGAGGACCTTACATCTTCCTCCAAACTGACATTCTCTGCCTTTCAGCCACCTGGTTTGATTGGCTGGAGTTTAAGGGGTCCTCGGAATTTAATGCCTACTTCAACTCTTCCCCTCCATATTTACCTTCATAGATATGGTGACATACTTATTACCTCTTATCCCCTCCCCTTTTTTCTTTCATTTTTTCTAAGATTTTTATTTAGTATTTCTGTTTTGTGTGAATTTGAATTAGGCTGAATAATTGTTAACATGCTACCTACTTTATTTCTATGTATACATTTTATTTTGTTGGATTTGTTTATTATGATGATATTTTGTATATGTCTTTTTCAGTGTCTGCTACTGATTTTGTTCTCAATAAAAATAGATTGCATAAAAAAAAATGACAGCAATTTTAATACAAGGCGCCAGTAGATTGTTTGAAATGGGCGCCTAGTGCCATTTGGCAATTTGAAAATGGCACCACAGCAAGAGGGTAAACCCCTCCTGAGTCGCAGCTGTCATCTTGGCCACCTGGGGGGTGCAGGGGTGCTGGTATTCTGGACAGGTACCCGGCCACAACAGTTTTTATACAATTTTCACTACACAAAGGAAACCAAAGAGAGACTCCCATTACATGGTGCTCTATAGTTCTGGGTAAATTACCGACATTTAAATATAAACTTTACTAAATAAATTTAATATATTACTGCAGATAGCAAGGAGCCGGGACCTGAGCACATCTCTTCTCAGCTGTGGTTCTCTGTCTGAGAGACGGACAGCTGCTGGCCTGGTAACCCACATGGGTGACTTTTTGTGGGGCAAATGGTGGGTAGTCATGGAGCTCTGCACCAGGAGTGTCCCCTCCAGCCACACTGCCCTTGTTATAGCCCTGCGGTTTGGAGAATGTGGGATTTGCTAGTGGCAGGGAGGGATATTACTATAGGCCAAGCCTCACATATTAGCATGTTTTAAAGCACACCTTTGTTTCAAGTGGAAGATATGCAAACCATGACATTTATAATATAGATAACAAAACCGTACATGAAACCGACAGAAAAAAGGCAGCTGATTAGACATACCTCTGACAGGCGAGACAGCTCACACCTCATGTTCTCACACTTCTGTTACATGTCAGCACATTACATACAGTGAATAAACTGGTTTCATTAATAGAAATAGAGAGCTACTAATATCACTAATATGAATGGGTGCCTGTGACACAGTTAGGTTAGGGGGTCCCTCTCCTGGGTAGAGGACTCCTTCCTTAAACACACACACAGCAGCAGGGAAGCAGCACACCAGTCTGGATGCAAGTACAAGCTGGTCGGCGCCAGTCTTTATTGTACAATGTCAGAAATAACATAAAGAAAACATAAACATAAATCCTAGCCCTGTCGGGGCACTAACTTCACAGGTAGTTCCCTCACTACCAGAACCTGGCAGGGCCTAATGCCCTCGCCAGCAACAAAGGCACAGCACAACACTCACAGATAGGTTTTCCAAGTGTCTCTGAGCAAACTCCCTGTCTGCTCTCCCAGGTGAGACAATCAGCCCTCAACACACTAGGCTTATATTGGCCACTCTCAGGTGGAAACCCTAACAAGCCTGTTACCAGGCTAAGAGAACCAAAACCTGGAGTGGCCATGGGTGGAGCCCTCCCTCTCCTCTCACCCACAACCCCCAGGTCCCAAACCGGCTTTTCAAAAAGCCGAAACTCAAGCCTGCTACACTGCAGACTTTCTCCTGGGGATTTAAAACACATAAGACAGGAATCTGGGATAAATATCCCTGTCACAGACCACTTTACCAGTGATCCTATCACATATCCCCCCCCTTTGTTTCGACCTATAGGGTGGAACAACTGAAGCCCCCAAACAATGAACGCGTGACAACGTGTCTGCTTTAGACAACAGGCCCCCTGGCCTGTGTTCCACTGAAAATTTAAAAGTTTGTAACGCCAAGAACCATCTCGTAATTCTCGCATTACTGTCCTTATTTTTGAACATCCACTTCAAAGGGGCATAGTCAGTGATCAATTTGAACTTTCTTCCAACCAAGTAGTACCTGAGAGCCCCTAATGCCCACTTTATGGCCAACGCCTCCTTCTCCACTGTTGCATCGGGTAGGCATCGAATTTTGAAACACTGTTCAACTTTCGGAAGTCATTGCAGAAACGCACACTCCCGTCGGGCTTTGGAATCAACCCAATAGGACTTGACCATTCACTATGTGATTCTTCAATAACCCCTAACTCTGGCATATTTTTAATTTCTTTCGACACCGATTCTCTTTGTGCTACTGGTAACCTATAGGGCTTTAGATTAACTTTAACCCCTGGGTCAGTGATGATGTCATGTTTAACGACCGAGGTTTTCCCAGGTACGTCAGAGAACAGCACCCTATTTCTGATCAGAAACTCCTTGACCTCTTGTTGTTGAATTGCCGACAGGGTTTTTGCCACTGTCACTTTGGGAACTAAGTGCCCTGGATTTACTGGAGGGACTCGGACGGCCGACAGTACCGTTCTATCTTCCCAGGGCTTTAACAGATTTATATGGTATATCTGTTCCGGCTTTCTTTTCCCCGGCTGGTAAACTTTGTAATTGACCTGTCCCACTCTTTCTAAGATTTCAAAGGGGCCTTGCCATTTAGCCAAAAGTTTATTTCCCACAGTGGGAACCAACACTAACACTCTGTCCCCCGGAGCAAAGCTGCGTAACCGAGCATTGTGGTTGTATACCCTCTGCTGTGCCTGTTGAGCCTGTTTCAGGTGCTCTCTCACTATCGGCACCTCTATAATAGGCAATGGAACTAGTGGACCCTTAAAATGTGGTCGTGGAGCATGATACTGACACTCAGGGCAGGATGCGCAAAAGTCAGATACCTCTTTATGAAGCCCGGGCCAGGAAAACCTCTGCATTATTCGCTCAGTGGTTTTCTCTACCCCTAGATGGCCTGCCGTTATATGACCATGGGCCAGATCCAACACTGTTCTTCTGTAGGCTTTGGGAACTATTAGTTGTTCCACAACATCTTCCCCCTTCTTAGTCACCTGATATAACAAATCCTGACACATTACCATGTGGGGATAGGACAAAGGACTATCAGGGTCTATGGGTTTACCATCAACTACTTTTACATACTCCCTGGCTTTTACTAAAGTAGGGTCATTCAACTGCTCCACGGCAAAGACCTCTCTTCTGACCTCTAAATCAGGCAGACGATCAACTGGCCCAACAACACTTCCCACCTCAATGGGAGGCACATCAGTTGGCGGACCACCGTCATGCTCCGCATTCTCTAGTTCGCCAATCATAGTAGAAAAAGGGAATAACTCTGACTCAGAAGAAACTCCCTCCTCCACTACATTGACAACCTTCTCAAATGGATCGGGGTTGTTCACTTCTGGAACAAAACTGCTTTCCCACAACTTCCAGAAGTGAGCAAAGTCTCTCCCCAATATTGCATCGTACATCAGACCATGCACCAAACCCACAGAAACTATAGCCGAACCACATGGTGTCTCGATGTTCACCTCGGCAGTAACATAATATCGAGTATCCCCATGTATGCAGGTCACACCAACAGTTTTCCCTGTATGCCTCAAGGGGTTCACCAGCTCAGCTTTTATAAGTGTCACCAAGCTACCAGAGTCTAACAGTGCCTCTACTCGGTTGCCACCTACAGTGAGTACACACATGTGCTTATCAGTCTCAGCCTGCCGGTCAGCCATACAGGCTGTCTGTGCAAAGAAAGACGCCCTGCGGTAGACATGAGCAGTATCACATTGCATAGGTTCAGTTGTAAGTGAACAATCAGCGGAAATATGGCCGAAGTCACCACACCGGAAACACTGAATCATATTAATGTGTAGTCGTTTACGGGGCAAGAACCTTCCTAGCATGGCAGGCCTGTCTCCAGGTTCTACACCCTCAGTCTTAGGTACATTCCACCGCCCAGCACCCTTCTCCCCTGGAACAGTCTTACCAGTGTCGGTGGGAGTTCGCCGGTGCGCCATCGGGGCTCGGTGGGGCATACTCATCAGCTCCTCAGCCGCCACGTACCTCTCCACCAGCTCGACCAACTGGTCCGCGGACTTAGGGTCTGCATGGCTCACCCATTTGCGCAGAGTCACAGGTAATGATCGCAGGTACCGGTCCATCATGACCCTTTCCACGATCTGTGGTCCCGTCAGCGTCTCGGGCTGTAGCCATTTTGAGGACAGATGGACGAGGTCATGCATCTGTGAACGTGGAGGCTTGTCCATATGGAACTCCCAGCAGTGGACCCGTTGGGCACGAACAAAGGTGGTGACTCCCAAGCGAGTTTGGATCTCCTGTTTTCATTTTTTATAGTCCTTGGCATCAGCCAGGCATAAGTCGAAATATGCTTTTTGTGGCTCCCCATACAAAAAAGGTGCCACCAGACTTGCCCACTGCTCCTTGGGCCAACTCTCCCTTTCGGCCGTTCTTTCAAATGCGGCGAGATAGGCCTCCACATCATCGCCCAAAGTCATCTTTTGGAGGAAGTGACTGGCTCGTACGGAGTGAGTGGTGGTGGGAGGACCAGTATTAACATCTCTGGGTCGGGCGACCAGGTGCTGTAACACCTCTTTTATGGCCTGTCTGTTTTCCTCGATGGAGACCTGTTGAAGTTTGTTAGTCTCCTGCTGAGCTGCTGTAGCTTGGAGCAAGGCCTTAATAATTTCCTCCATTTTGTCCTGGGGTGTAGGTTGGAAGCTGAACTTTGCCTCTCTAAGCATTGGCTGATGCCTCCTCTATGGGACTCCAAGGACACAGTGTTATTTCCACACTCACAAATTGGGTGTCTGTCCCTTTAATTTTTAAATGGAAAGTTTTCCTCTTGCTGCAACTTCAGTGTGTGTGGGTGCCTGCATTCTCCACCATATTGTGACACAGTTAGGTTAGGGGGTCCCTCTCCTGGGTAGAGGACTCCTTCCTTACACACACACAGCAGCAGGGAAGCAGCACACCAGTCTGGATGCAAGTACAAGCTGGTCGGCGCCAGTCTTTATTGTACAATGTCAGAAATAACATAAAGAAAACATAAACATAAATCCTAGCCCTGTCGGGGCACTAACTTCACAGGTAGTTCCCTCACTACCAGAACCTGGCAGGGTCTAATGCCCTCGCCAGCAACAAAGGCACAGCACAACACTCACAGATAGGTTTTCCAAGTGTCTCTGAGCAAACTCCCTGTCTGCTCTCCCAGGTGAGACAATCAGACCTCAACACACTAGGCTTATATTGGCCACTCTCAGGTGGAAACCCTAACAAGCCTGTTACCAGGCTAAGAGAACCAAAACCTGGAGTGGCCGTGGATGGAGCCCTCCCTCACCTCTCACCCACAACCCCCAGGTCCCAAACCGGCTTTTCAAAAAGCCGAAACTCAAGCCTGCTACACTGCAGACTTTCTCCTGGGGATTTAAAACACATAAGACAGGAATCTGGGATAAATATCCCTGTCACAGACCACTTTACCAGTGATCCTATCACAGTGCCCTATTAGCATCATTAATAAAAATGGGGGCCCTATTAGCATCCTCTGTATAATGGGGGCTCTAATAGCGTCATTAATATGAATGGGAGCACTAACAGCAACATTTATGTGTATGGGGGCACTGCTAGCATCATTCAGCTATAGCGATAGCGGGAGACTGATAGGATTTAGCCCCCAGAGGACTGGGCTGATGCTGAGTAGCACTGGCCTACAGTATATATATGGTAAAATCAGATGTTTTTTATCCATATTTACCACTCAGACTTGCTTAAATTGCATAGTATTTAGGGGTTATAAAACCACCAAACAGCGTTGGTTTGCTTTTAGTCTCCAAAATGCAAGTTTATAAATTGTGTGGTTTGAGGACAAACTGCACGAAAAACAGACAATAGCAAATTTACAAGAAAGCATTGGATTAAATAAAACATTTTTCTTAATGTCCGACCTCCACCTCCCCTGACTAGCTATCCAATCAATCAATTTTATTATTCATTATAAAATAAAGTTGGCTACAGATAAACTAACAATTTTATTAATCAAATCTGATTACAGCCTTCTAAAGTTTATCACTGTTTTTGTTTTATTTTTTCCTATGCTGAAGAGCACAGTCCCTATGCAGTCCCTTCGCCCAGGGTGAAAAGCTGACATGACTAGTCGACCTTTTAACAATGTTGACCTTTTAAACCTGTCAACATATTCACTGACTACCTTCTGGTGTCTATCTAGTTATGATCTATCTGCCAGTACTGTTCCAGTCACTCTGCTAGCCAGAAGCAAGGACTGTGGGGCAGCGACTGTTCTGTCCACAGTGTTTTGCGGGCACGCGCTTGTAGTTACAGCGCACTGCTTGTTATCTCTGTATGGAGCCAAAATAAAAATAGTTTGAAAAATAAAGAAACCCAGGTGTCTGTCTTCTTCTCTTGGAGATGGACAAAGTGTTGCCTTAAACAGGATGTAGTTAAATTGCCGACCATTGGATTGCCGGCTGACAAAATCCTGGCACCGGAATCCCGAACCGCGGGCAGGACACCGGCGCCGGAATTCCGACATGAGGGGATATGCCGATGCCTGGAACCCGAAAGGCAGCATCCCGATGGTAAGTACAGCGTGCACCCTTAGCTTTTAGCCGCTAGGGGGGTGGGTTAGGTTTAAGTATCCCGGGGGGTTTAGGGTTAGGCTGCGGGAGGGGGGAGGTTAGGGTTAGGCTATGGACGGGGGGTTTAGGGTTAGGAACCACCGAGGGGGTTGTTAGGGTTAGGCACTAATGGGGGAAGGGTTTGGTCTAGGCAAAGGGCGGAGATTAGGTTGTGGGGTAGGGAGGTGTAGGATGCAGAACAGGAGGGTTAGGGTGTGAAGGAGGGAAGGTTATGGTACTTACATGTATCTTGTTCCTAGCATACTTTATTGCATATCCTATGATGGTCTTTTTTTGCATAACATGGTGGCATTGACAAACTGTCTCTCCTCTTCTGGCCTCATGATTTGTCCCTCTCTCAAACAATAGAAACTTCAGTTTTAACTGCTTCTGGAATTATGTATTTGGGCATTGTCACTGAAAGTGTCCGAGGTGGCTGCATAGAAGAATTGGATCACCTCTTTGTTCTACCTTTGGATCTCTTCCTTCTCTTACTGGGTTGGTCCACATACTATATCAGTTGGACCAGCTTTTCGTCTACTGGTGCCAACAAATCCTTCAGCTCCCGCAGACAGTTCTGTCATGCATTTGTGCCTTCCTTCCTGGTGAAGGCCACCGATACATTAGACTCTGCGTCTCTGTTTTGGGTCTACTTCAATCCTAATTGTACATTCAGCATCAATACCATCCCAGTGAGAGTTGTAGCACAGAGTTGGGTGCTTACGAGAGTGTAACTTGGATGTGGTACTGAAGTCACACCCCATAGCTAATACCTATTACATGTTTTTGCAGCAACACAGGATCCAGCATGACTTCCCTACTTATCAGCGGTGAGAGCACAATCACAAGTGCACACAACACAGAACAAGACTTACTATGAATATAGACGCATCTCTGGACTGATTTCTACCCAATTATCTTGTGAAGACGATATATAATTCCTTAGGCATTACCTCTACATCTTGGTTTACCCTTTTGGTTTGTGGTGATAGATGGTAGAATAATTCAGTTTTACACCAATACATTTACAAAAAGACAGCCAGTATTTCAAAATAAATTGTTAGCCCCAGTCATACAAAATTTACTTAGGTCTCCTGGACAAAGATGTTGGCTAAGGGCCTGATTCATAGATGAACGGTATTGTGCAGAAGCAAGGAAGCGGTTGTGCAGTACCATCCAGCTAAATGCAAATACAGCAGGAGGGTTCTGTAGAAAAGAGACATCTCCTGCATGCATCTGCCATCCAAGTGCAGCTTCGTCGGATCACCATCGCAACCATCGCTTTGGCCAGGCTGCATAAGGTGAGACTTTCTCGGTGTGGCCGGCTGTTTTGGAGAACAGTACTGGTCGCTGCTCCCAAACGCTGCAGCATGTGTATCATGCTGTGGCTAAGGGGTCTGCGAGCATGCAGCACACGTTATATACATGCACAAAATGGGGCCTGCCCAGACCTAGAAACATCAGAGAGGTACGCAAACAATCGGGTTTGTGTACATCTCTAATTCAGGCCCTAAGTACGTTAAGGCTGAAATGCACTGATCTGGAGAATCAGTCAACCACACCCCAAATAGTATTGTAGCCTTTCAATGGAGGTTATCTACATAAAGTCCATATAAATATGTGTCCATGGTTGGGCTGGCAGATGTAGAAATAGGAGAGGACACAGTGATTTTTGTATTGGGCACAAATGGAGCAAGCAAGTATAAAGTATTTAGCATTTAGATGAAGAGTAGGCCCCCAGTACAATCATGGGAGTAGATCCTCGGTTTTCTGTATTTCCGTCTGTCCAGCAAAATAAGATTTAATAGCCTTCTGCATGAGTTTGGAAGAAAGACGAGAGGACAGAAATCTTCACATGAGGAGGGTTCTCTGAGTATTGTGTGGTGGGTAAAATAATGCAAGTTGGGCCAAGGATATTATTGGTTTTGGGAGTAAATGAGAAGGTGTATTCCATAGTAATCTTCAAGCCAGAATGGTATGTAATCAGAATATTAAATAGATGAATTAAAGAAATCACTGTATATGACAAGGGTTCATCCATTGAGGCATTTGTAAATATTTGTGCACCCTCCAAAAGCTGTCACCATTTTTCTGGAGACAACTTTATAGCGAGAGACCCTTATTTCCAATTGAGCTGTTGTTCTCGCTAGGAAGATATTTACAGGTAAATAACCCAAATGGATGTTGTCTTCATGAAAGTGAGTGATTAGAACTGCTCCTAAGGAAGAGGCATCCATTTCTAACTGGAAGGGGCATATATATTGGATTGCTGTAAAACTGAGGCTGAACCTTATTATTGGCTGTTTTTCAGGTGAAGGCAATAATAGAAGTCAATAGGGTGGAACAATTTCAAATTAACTGGCGTTAGTAGTTGGAAAATCCAATACCTTGTATGGCTTTTACCATAAAAGCAACCAGAAAAGAAATGACCAAAAATGATAACTCATTTTGCAGGAACAAATATTTGTGTCACTTGTAATAAAGTTGATTCTTTCTAAGGCATAACAACACATTTACTAGAATCTGAAGGAGATCTATACTGGGAGAAAAAAAGGAGAAAAAGGGGGACTTGGACTGTATACCCTAATTTTAAAAATAATAAAAGGTGCTACCATACTGAGATTTGTAGTACAATTGGTGTGCAATTCAAACCTCCACCCCCTTTCTTCTATATTTGTGTATACGGTATATTGTATACTGAGGCTCCTGCTTGGTATTAGCACCCCTCCCATCTGTTCTTACGTGTTTTTAATCAGCAGAGGTTCCTACATTGCTGTCTACATATTAGAATGGACACTATTATAGGTAAATCCTGGATAAATTGACATAATGTGTTAGTATCAGGATGTTAGGGACCCAGCTGATGGAGTTCAGCTTGACGCAGTGGATGGGCCTGGATAAATTGACTAATGGGTGACGTGGTGGATCTTTAGCCAAACATCTACTAAAACCCTTACTTATACTCCATGTTAATTGTAGAGTTTAACAGGATTATTTTGACTATCTTGTTCTTAGGGCGTGAGTCAGTATTGTTCTCTGGACTCAGATTCCCGATGTTTTGGAATCTGGGCAGGCGCAGGACCCATTCTGCGAGGGTGCAGAATGGGTCCTGCTAAAACGCTCACAGATTGGCAGCAGACTGTCATTGATTGACAGTCCGCTGCCGTTTGGGGATGGGGAGGGGTCGGTGATGCCCTCCGTTTCCTGAAACACCGTTGCAGGGGAAGGAAGAAACCAGGATCTCCGTCGGCCGACCATGATTTCCTGGCCTCTTCCTCTAAACTGCGGCACCACGCAGATTATCCTATGCTGCACTGGACAGTGCAGCATGGATAAGCAGTGCACAGGACGCGGGAGGGCTCCTGCTGCATTACCATATCTGCAAGGATCGCATTTGCAAAGCTGCCTGCGTGCATACATCATATATCTGTAGCCTGCGTGCAGCTTTACAATTATGATCCTTGCAGAATCGGGCCTTTAGTACTTAAGTGTGCACCTGCATTCTTTGTTCCCTGCATTGTACTACAAATATCAGCATGGTAGCACCTCTTATTATGCTTAAAAGAAGGATGTGCAGTCCACTCCCCCTTTCCACATTGTTTTGGTTAGAAGTTAAGTCTCCAAACTAAAAGAAGATAAATTGTGGATTGCTGCTGAAAATCACATTTAAAACCGAACAATAGTACATTTACTACAAAGTTTTGGTATATAAAACATTTGAATTAATGTCCGGCCTCACCCTCCCCTGAATAGCTGGCCAATCACACTCCTGTTAATTATTTAAAGTGGGAACAGGTGGTAGAATATAGGATTCTGTAGCTGCTAAGTGAGGGGGGAGTTGAAAAAAAGGGGGACATTGTGTGGATTTGGGCAGGATAGCTGGAAGTAAAGACTGTGGTATAGAAGCAGGATAGTTACATTGTCAAAAAATGCAGGTAATATAACAGTATTGGTTAATTTATAAGCTTCAACAGTGTATTATTAAGAGGAATAGCCGGGAGATGTTATGGGTGCAGATATAAATTCAAATTGATGCTGTAAAATTACTGTTCTGCCCTTTCCTTATCTAAACAGTCTTATTTCAAGACCCTTATCTCCTCCCAGTCCTCCAACCCCTTCATCTCTTCACCACTGTCAACTCCCTATTCTTCTCTCCTCACTCCTCGCACCCCATCCTCACTCTGCCCTTTACTTTGTCACTCTGTTTGCAATTCCCCCAGACCATCCCCACCCCATGGCCTTCATCCCCAGCCTGCCTATCCCTATCCATTTTGCCAACTCTGACTTTATTCTCCTCAGCATCTGGAGATAAAGTCATGGCCTTAATCCAGTAAAATCTCCCCCACCCTGCCTCCACCACCCCCCTTCACTCTATCCCCTCTCTCCTCCTTCACTTCCTTTCTCTTGATGTCTGTTCCCATCTTGCCCATCTCTTCAATCTCCCCCTCTTATCAGGAACTGTCCCCTCTGCATTGAAGCATACCCTTGTCTCCCCCATTCTTAAAAAAACCACCCTTGGTCTTGACACTCTTCTCTAATTACTGCCCCAACTGTTTCCTCCCCTTTTCCTACAAACTCAAGCGGATTTTCTGCATCTGCCTTACCACCTTTCTTTCCTCCCACTCCCTGCTTGACCCATTTTAGTCTGGCTTTCGTCCTCTCCACTTCACAGAAACTGCCCTTAGTAATGTCAGCAATTAACTCCTTGCTGCCAAGTCCAAAGGACACTACTCTCTGCTTATTCTCCTTGACCTCTCTGTTGCTTTTGACACTGTGACACTGACACCCTCTCTTCCTCTAAATACTTTCCATTCCCTTCACTCCACTTCTCTCCCACTTCCTCTACCTGTAGATGTTCCCCAAGGTTCTGTTCTTTGACTTCTCCTATTCTCCCTTTATACATCCTCTTTAGGTGAGATCATCAGTTCTCCTGGCCTCCAATGTCATTTCTATGCTGATGACACTCATATCTACCTCTCCCCCCCTGACCTTTCCCCGCCTCTGTCCTCACTCATATCTCCAACTGTCTCTCTACCATTTCCTCTTGGATGCCCAGTCTTTCTTAAGATTACCATGTCTAAGACTGAGCTGATAATCTTCCCGCCCTCCTGAATTACCTCGTCTCCATCAATTTCACTATTGATAGCACCACCATCTCCACTAGCCCACAAGTGTGCTGTCTTGGAGTTATTCTTGACTCCTCCCTCTGCTTAAACCACACATTCAGTACAGTTTGCAGTTCTGCCATTTCCATCTCAGAAATATCTCCAGGTTTAGACCCTTTCTCACCCTGGAGGCAACCAAAACCCTCATCCACTAACTGGTCATCTCCCAACTGGACTACTGTATCCTCCTCTTATCTGGCCTCTTTGACTCCAACCTCTCTCCACTATAATCTGTCCTCAATGCTGCTGCCCGGCACATCTTCCTCTACAATTTACTACATCTGCCTCCACTCTTCTACAAGAGTGTAATATTTTAACACTGCATAGATAAAATTAACTGTATTTTCTGGAGGTTTGGAACTACAGCAAGTTACCCATACTCATAAAGCACACCAAACAGTTTATATAAGGTAGAAAAGGTAGAAAACTTACAAGAAGTACAATGAATGAAAGCTTATCTGTCCATAATATAAGGGTCCAGGATCGGGGCCCATCGCGTTTTGTCTTATAAAAAAAAATACTTCTTCAAGGGGATATTAGGGTAGAGACATTAGGACATACTTATACCTATACCAATTAAAGAGGGAGGACACGTGGACTAAACATCAAAACATCACTTCCTGTCATCCATAACACAAAAAGTGGTAAAAAGTCAATTTAAGCCTCATTATCTGAAGCCATTATAGGTATTTCATACATTTGGAGCATGTGTAAACTACACCTAAAACTAAACAGCTATCGTAAATATACATAATATATTCAAAACACAGAAAAAATATTTATTACGTTGATTGAACGCACTTGAACCGCTAGCGCATAATTTCTTGCTGTCAGTGTAAAAGTAACCATGGAAAAAAGTTCACTCCATTGCTACAGCACAGCCTACACACGTAGCGTCACTTCCTCTAGATGGTGGAATGCATGTGGCACAAAGATGTCACTTCCGCCCCATCTGGTTCACTGTGTGGAACGTCACTTCTGCCCCATCGAGTTTGGCAGCCATTCTAGAGATGATAAAAAACTCCATGTGTCCCTGACTTTCTCAAAGATACAGAGCGACCATTTTGAGGGAGGAATGCATCGGAGACAAAATCCTTCTTTATTTTGCATAGAGCACTAAAAAATTTGAAAAAAATGAAGACACATTCTTATCTGTTAGGATCCGCAGGTAGCGGATCATCTTGGTGGCAGTTCCCAGTCTTGGTCACTACTGGAGACTGCATCTAATTCTGTTTTGCCTGTGCTCAGTTCATAGCCTATCATTCCTGTCTGTCTGTGTGTTTTTCTCAGGGGCTACTAATCATCTGCCTCTCTGCAGATCTCAGGTGCACATCAGCCTGTGATTAGGAATTACTCTCTGCTGGAGATGGCTCTGATAGGGTCCTGCTTCTCTTAAGTTACAGCCAGCCCTGCACTCTGTGCCAGTTATACTGTCTAAACATCAGTACACAGACAGTTATCCAGCTTTCAAGCCGCACCAGTGCACAGATTGTTTCCCAGCCTCCTGGCTTCCAAGCCGCACCAGTGCACAGACTGTTTCCTAGCTTCCAAGCCGCACTATTACACAGTCTGCCTCCTGGCTTCCAAGCCGCACCAGCGCACAGACTGGTCCCAGCTTCCAAGCTGCACCAGCGCACAGACTATTTCCCAGCTTCCAAGCTGCACTAGTGCACAGACTGTTTCTTGGCTCCCAAGCCGCTACATCGGCTTCCAGCCACCACTGACATCCACATTTTCAGCACCTTGCCAGACCAAAGGCTCCTAAGCCGCATCATCGGCTCCCAAGCCGCAACATCGGCCTCCGGCCACTCTACTGGCTCTCCAGCCGCATCATCGGCACCTTGCCACAACAACGGCTCTTTAGCCGCATCATCGGCTCCCAAGCTGCAACATCGGCCTCCGGCCACTCTACTGGATCTCCAGCCACATCATCGGCTCCTTAGCCACACCATTGGCTCCCTGGCCATACCATTGGCGTTGAGCCGTACCATCGATGTTCAGCCGCACCGTTCGTACTTTGGACTATTCTTGTATACATTCTTGCCTGTTTTTTGTGACAATAAAGTCACTTACTTTTATTTCACCCTACGTCTCCTGGTGTCTCTCTCCTTAAGGTATTCTGGTAGTCTGGACCCCCAGACAATCGTAACATTATCTTAGTTATTATATAGGTACCTACATGTTAAAACACTTTAAAAATAAAGGTACAATTTCATTAAAATTTTCAGTAAAACTTTAATCCTTAAAAATAATTATTTAGTAAAAGAGGAGACAATAACTTATAGAAATGGGATAGCAATTTCTAAATAAAGTAGTAATTTCAAAAGCTTCATTAAAATCAGAAGGGGAGAGGGCTCTAAATTTTTTTTATTAAGAATGTCACCCTCTCTCACTCAGTATAACCAATTCTATAGCTTTAAAGGATATGCATTCAGGATCGGAATTATTGAATTCTAAAAAATGTCTGTAAATAGCATGAGTTGTTATTTTGTTTTTAATGGTACAAACATGCTCTTGTATGCATGATTTCAATATTCTTTTTGTTCTTCCTATATACTTAAAACCACAGGTACATTCTAGTATATAAATGACCATAGTCGAGTTGCAGTTGATAAAGTCTTTTATTTTATATTCTTTGGAATTATCATAGTTAGAGAAAGACTTCCTTTTTGGGTGTAAATATTTGCATATATTACAGGCACTAAATTTGTAGCACCCCTGACATTTCTTTAAAACATTTTTTCTTGAATCTTCCAACTTCTGTAAACTGGGTGTTAGGATTTCCTTTAGATTCTTTGTTTTCCTGTATACTGGTCTAGGGGGAAGAATTTCTTTCAAGACAGGATCCATCAGCAAAACATTCCAGTGGCGATCCAATGTCCGTTTGATTAGACTTTCTTGACAGTTAATGGTTGTGATGAAGGGAGTGATGTTATTTTCTATATATTTATATGTAGCAGATCACCTATTGTGAGGACTAAAGTACCCTATATGCTTATTCTGAATGTCAACATGACATATTCATACTTAATACACTTTATCATTATACGTGACTTTGTGTTTTTTTATACAATTTTTATCTATGTACTTATTAAAGTACTGCAGACTTTTTGTGGTGCCATTAGCCGGCCAATCACACTCCTGTTGTCCTAATAATTATTTCAGTAATCTAATTAAGTCCAGCCTCCACCTCCCCTCAATAGCCGGCCAATCACACTCCTGTAGTTATATTAATTATTTAAGTTATCAAATTAATAATTCAGTAATAAAATCATTATAAGTTATCTGATTAATAATTAAGTATAAAATTATTCTAGTTTTGTAGTTAACAGTTAATTATAAAATGTTTATTTTTTTTAAATATATCACATATTGTGAAGACTATAGTATCCTATATGTTTATTCTAAATGTCAAAATGATATGTTCAGACTGAATATACTTTGTTATCAATATAAGTGGCTTTGTTCTTTTTTTTTTATACTATTTTTATCTATGTGCTTATTAAAGCGCTGCGGTCCTTTTATGGCTCCATATAAATAAAGGCTAATAATGATAATAAGTTAAGTAATTTAATTAAAGTCCGGCCTCTACCTCCTCTCAATAGCTGGCCAATCACACTCCTGTAGTTATATTAATTATTGAAGTTATCAAATTAATAATTAAGTAAAAAATTCATTATTTAAGTTATCTGATTAATAATTAAGTATAAAATGATTCAAGTTATCTAGTTAACAGTTAATTATAAAATGTTTTTTTTCTAAATATATCACCTATTGTGAAGATTATAGTATCCTTTATGTTTGTTCTAAATGTCAAAATTGTATGTTCAGACTGAATATACTTTGTTATCATTATACTTGTTTTTTATACTATTTTTATTTATTTGCTTATTAAAGCGCTGCAGACCTTTTATGGCTCCATATAAATAAAGGCTAATAATGATAGTAAGTTAAGTAATTTAATTAAAGTCCGGTGTCCACCTCCCCTCAATAGCCGGCCAATCACACACCTGTTGTACTAATAATTATTTCACTAACCTAATTATGTCCGGCCTCCACCTCCCCTCAATAGCCGGCCAATCACACTCCTGTTGTACTAATAATTATTTCACTAACCTAATTAAGTCCGGCCTCCACCTCCCCTCAATAGCCGGCCAGTCACACTCCTGTTGTTGTATTAAGTATTATTAAGTATCCAAAGTAAATATTTAGCTTTTTAATTAGTAATTGAATAATTGATTATTTTAAATATAAAATTATTTAAATTATCTAAATAATAGTTAACAATACAATTTTTATGTAAATAATTATATCACCTATTGTGAAGACTATATTATCCTATTAATTTATTATTATTATTATTATATATACTTAATATATCTAATTTACGTGAACTACTGTGTGTGGAAAATGTGAATGTATTCTGTATTTTGCCTCCTCCGGCAGTGTTCAGCCTTCTCTCGCTCTGGTGTTGTCTCTCTTCTAATGATGGTGATCACATCTGCTGCATACTGACCAAAATAGAACATAAAATTAGATATTTATGAAGTCTTTCAATTACAGACAATGCTAATTTTGCAGATAAATATAATTATTTTGTGTTAGCAACATCACTTCGTGTTAGATTATTGTATACAGTGTATACAGTTGATTAACCAGTTTACTGCTGAAGATTTTCTCACCTTTATGCTGAGGTCATTTTATCATATTTCCGCTTGTCACATTCCAACATGAATATCAGTAATTTTTTTACATGGTAGCTACACACATTATACCTTGTTTTTGAAGACTTGTGTTTTCAGAAATTACCCCTTTTACTCATTCTAACACATAAAACAAAATAAACCCAAAAGGCCAAGAAACTTCAAGAAAGGAAACAAAAGCAAACGTGATTATTTTTTCGTCTTATAAACACCGCAAGCAGGATTCTATGTGTAGGGTTAGGGTTAAGGTTTCAGATTTTTGGTGTCTCGTTTTAAACTCTTAGGGGTAAATTTACTAAAGTGAGAGTTTTCAGAAGTGAAGATGTTGCCCATAGTAACCAGTCAGATTCTATTTAATATATAACTAGCACCTTCTAGAAGATAATAGCTAGAATCTGGTTGCTATGGGCAACATCTCCACTTCTAAAAACTCTCACTTTAGTAAATTTACCCCTTACAATGTGTAAGAAAAATATTACAATGTGTAAGAAGAATATTGGAATCTTACAAGGCCACTTTCTTATACACAAGACAAACAAATGCATTAAATAAGGATTCTTTTTTTTTTTTTTTTTGACACAAGATGGTGAGATGTGAGCTTTAGAACACCCCCCCACTTCACCATCCATCTGTAAAACATTTTTGTGTGTTCTATTTCAGCTATTGTCTGGTTATCACCAGACAATAACTACTGAGGGGGCATATCTACTATATGAAAAGAGGAAACTACCTTCTTTGAAGACATGATGCTCCTATGTATGTGCAGGCCAGTATGTGAGAGAGTAAGCACAATGTAGCCCTTCCCCATCTATGGAAAACTATTTCCATAACATTGAATGATATTATCTGACAATTGCTGCTAAGACGGCCACATAATTTGAAAGAGGGGACTGCCCTCACATGTGGGTGACACCCACATACGGTAAATGTCAGGTGATTTCCAGGGAATACTACTAGTGGGCTTCATAATATGAATATGGGGACTCCCTGTTTTTAATTATGGGTGTTCACTCTGTTGTAGCTGTCACTTTGCAGGGTGATAGGGCACATAGTGCCCTCTCGCCCATATACGGAAAACATTTTCTCTAGTGTGGGATAACATTGCCTGGTAATCACAAATGATTACCAGGTAATAAGTAATATGAAGCACCAACATTTAAAAGAGGTGACCTACATTTTCTAAAATGGGTGCCCCTTAACTATTTGTAGCCAGGTTGGGGAAGATCTTCCCCCATGACTACATTATATTTCTATAGTGCAGGACTTTACTGTGTGGTGATCAGTGTGATCAACAGACATTTGCTTCTATGTGGGCACATGGTTTCATAGAGGGGACTTCCCGCTTTCAAACGAGGGTGCCTCCATTTTTGTACTGGTGATTATGGTGGGTGAGATACGTGGGCATGTGTTGCACCTTATCCTCTCCAGGTCAGGTGCTGTGGGTTAAAGAACATTGATGTTAGTCTTGGACGGTGCTTCAAACCACAAATATCTACTGAGACATAAATACACAGAAAAAATATAGATTGACATATGAAGACACATATATACAGTGATGTGTCTGTAATGGGTGCAGGATGTGCGGTGCACATGGCCCCTAGTGCAAAGGGGATCCTGTGCCACACTCCCTATATCCACGAAATAGACCCTACTGCATGCAGAGCAGTGATACTTGCCCCATATACCTGCTGCTTGTGGCATCTTCAGGTGATATTTTCAGACAGATGGTGCTGACCATTGTGCCAGGACTTTGATGATCTGTTGCACATGAGCCTCCTTTCTGAAAATATCACCAGAAAGATGGATGTCTGTAAAAGGTATAGCTGGGGGCCCCCGGCACATGGGGGAGATAGGCCAGCTGTACACAGGCCTCACCTAAAACATTATTATTACTCTGCATATAATGTACATATTAACTGTAAGTTACTCACTTCTGTGTATCTCCAGTTCTTCCAGGGCTTCAGAGATCAAACTCAGTCTGACTGATGATGGGAGATGGTAGGCCAACTGATGTAACTTGGGCGGATGCATGGAGGCCGGCTGTTCTTAACACAGGCTGGATGTTCTGCTGAACCCAAAGGGACATCATAAGGAAATTTCCTGGTGGACAGAACTGAGATGTTGTTGTAAGCTGCTCCTGTGGGTGATGGTTACACTGACATCTGGGGAGGAGATACCTTCACTGGTGGCTGCAGGCAGAAGAATCATCAGACATATTTCACATGAAAGAGGTGAGGAAAAATATCTTCTGAACATGTGGAGCATATAGGGTATAAGTGTCATTACCAGTATTTAGCATCATCATTATTTCCTATAGTAGAAGCACAACTGGATCTGAGTATACATTATGTATATGCATACTGTATATTATTCATGTATGCTGATTTATATATGACTAACCTTAGTATATGTGGCAATTAAGCACCAGTGTATGGTCACACAATATAACCCAGCACCTAGCCCCATGAAAGGATGTAGCCTATCCCTCCCATGGCTCCCATAGGTGCTGATTCTGAGGTGGCCACAGAAGCGCCCACAAGCTGCGTGTATTGACGGTCACCTGTCTGCAACTAAATAGAAATGCTGATATAAAGCCCTTCCCTTTTGTACATCTGTGCATCCGAATGTGCAGGGACATTCAGTGTCCGTACATGCAGTAATATGGATTTGTGCATACTTAGACACACCATTGGTCGCACCATTAAAACGTGCCCCAGCCTTATGACAGGTACAGTTTCTTCATCCAAGTATGGTCTCCTGTGAGCAAATGAGTGCCTGTGTACATAACCACTTTCTCTGACAGGCCTGCGACACATACTTAACACGTCTAATGATGGACCATCTCCGTGCGTGCGCTTAGTCACCTCGCTATCATCCCTAGCAGGGCCGGACTGGGACTAAAAATAGGCCCTGGCATTTAAAGCACACAGGCCCACCTCACGTCAGCACTTGGCTCCTGGCATAGACTCCTCCCCTTACTATCCTGACTCCTCCCACTTCTTATGGTGCGTACACACTAGATGATATGCTCCCTGAGCGATATCGTCTACTGTGTCCCTGGCAGGGTGTGCTCAATGTCGTTCATGACATTGAGCACACCCACTGAACGATATCATTAACGATATCGTTCAGCGCCGGGCTCTCTCCCCCATTCCATAACATGCAGCAACCATACGACATCGTCAGGTTGGCCTGCATGTTAACCCGATGAACGTTGATGACGAACGACCCGCGGGAATGCGCGTCGTCGTTATCGTTCATTGTTTTTGTGTTCGATAAAGTGGTAGACTGAACGATAATGATATGGTTATCGTTCAGTTATCCACTTTAATCTCCCAGTGTGTACGCACCATTAGTCTATGCTATTACAAATATAATTAACATTAGACCAACATACAAGCATACCTCCCAACATGACCCTCTCCAGGAGGGACACAATACTCTGGTCCCAGACTTCCCTGGTAAGAGGCAGGGCTGCAGCGCAGTTCAAAATTCAAATAGGGGAGTCACACCAACTGTCATTTCACACACTGCGAAACATCACTGGCTGGGACTCACTGGCAGTTGGTGTGACTCCCCTATTTGAATTTTGGACTGTGCTGCAGCCCCACCTCTAGAGCCGCCACCAATCATAAATTACCAGGGAAGTCCAGGAGCAGAGCATTGTGTCCCTCCTGGAGAGGGTCATGTTGGGAGGTATGTACAAGTGTACATCATTCTCTGTATTAAAATACACACAACTTGGCTCATCCTGCTGGGGATTCATACATGTGCCATAGTCAGACATTCGGGGGTCTTTTTACTAAGCAGTGTTAGGAGACAAAGTGAAAAGTGATAAGGTGCCAGCCAATCAGCTAGTAACTGTCATTTCACAGGCTGTGTTTGAAAAATGACAGTTGGGAGCTGATTGGCTGGCACCTTATCACTTCCTTATCACTTTTCACTCTGTCTCCTAACACTGCTTAGTACATAGACCTCTTGGTATTTAGTTGGTTTTGTTAGGTATGACGTCACGATGCAGACGCATCTTACATAATCTCCACCTGCTGAGAGAGGAGAATTAAAAAGTAGGTAAGTATGGGCTATGCCCTTCGTCTTCTCATTGTTGAGCTGCCATGTAAAGGGCCCTAACTAGACATTTTTGCTCCCTGGACGTCCTGTCCTTAAAAATCCTTTTTATTTCCCGACAGGATACCGAAGTTAAGTATCAGGGTGTTAGGGGGGGTTAGGTTTATGGTGTGAGGTCAGGCACTAGGGGGGAGGGTTAGGGTTAGGCACTAAGGGGGAAGGGTTAGGGTAAGGCACTAGGGGGAGGGGTAGGCACTAAGGGGGAAGGGTTACTGTTAGGTACTAGGGGGAGGGGTAGGCACTAAGGGGGGAGGGTTACTGTTAGGCACTAGGGGGAGGGGTAGGCACTAAGGGGGAAGGGTTAGGTTTAGGCACCAGGGAGGTTATGGTCAGGCACTAGGGGGGAGGTTAGGATTAGGCACCAAAGAGGGGGGGTTAGGGTAGGGAGAGGGGGTTAGCATACTAACCAACAAGTGTCGGTATGTTAACCCTTTCGAGATGCCGGCGTCTGGATTCTAACAGCCGGGATCCCGAGCGCCGGCATCTCATATCGATTCCTCCTAAAGACCCAATAAAAAATGTCCTAAACAGATGTTAAAAAATAGTTGCCCAGCTTATCTTTCTGTTTTGTCCTTTTGTAAGCAAATTACTGGTATGGTGTTCTGTGGATACTATGTTTATGGATTTAACTCAGTTCGTCAGTAGTCAACTAGTAGTCACTAGGCTTGAAAAGGGGGTACACTGGGGAGAATGAGGGGGGACACTAATTTGATTGGCTGGGGGGTTTTGCTGAGGGGCAGTTAGATGGGGCAGTGGGCTGGTTGGGGAATTAAACGGGGGAGACCCTGGGATGGGGGATCATTGAGATATGGGGGACACTGGGCTGGATGGTAGGCATTGAGAATGGGGAGGTCCTGGGCTGGATTAGAAGTGTGGCAGTGAGAAAGGGGTGGGAGGGAGGAACACTAGGCTAGAGAAGGGGTACACTGGGCTGAATGAGGGGAGGACACTGGGACTAGACTGGCTGGCTGGGGATTCTTGCTGGGGGGCAGTTAGGTGGGAGCAGAGGACTGATTGGTGAGAGAAGGGGGGAGACACTGCAATGGGGAGTCAGTGAGATGATGGGTGACACTGTGCTGGGTGGGGGTGACATCTTGTGATGGGTGGCAGTGGGCAGGATGGGAAGGAGACAGTGAGATAGGGGTGGGAGGAGGGAACACTGGGATGAATGAGAGTGATCACTGTGACTGGACTGGCTAGGGGTTCTAGGTTGGGGCAGTGAGGTGCAGTGGGCTGGTTGGGGAGGGATGGGGGAGACACTGGGCTGGCAGGATGGGAGACACTAGGTTGGGAGGTCAGTAATGGTGCGTGACACTGGGCTGGAGAAAGGGCAGACACTGGGATGGGAGCACTGACCTGCTGCTATACAATTTCTGCACACTCGCTGCAGCACAGTGTGGCACCCCCAGAGAAACTGGTTAGCCTGGCAGTCCTTTCTTGTCCACAGTGAGTATTGCTGAGGATTGACTCTAGGACCCAGGAGCAGCTAACTATGAGCAGCAGCAGCACTGCTGAGCCCAGGATGGAAGGTGAAACTAGAGAAGGCAGAGCAGAAGCAGCCATGTGGAGCGTGACAGGGGCCGTGTAGTGTGAGCTGTTGGAGAGAAGCAACTACCAGGAGTGTGTGTGTGCTGCACTGAGGCTTGACTGAGGGCACAGACAGTGGGGATCAGCAGCTGATCGGGGTAACAGTGGCTGTGAGGAGGAGACCCCCCTCTATGTCAAGACAAGAGAGCTTGAAAGATCTCAGTTTTACTGATCTTACTACAGCACCAAGGAGAGGAGAGGCTGTGTGTGCAGGTCACGTGCTACATGCTGAAAGTCACGTGCTGGCATCTGGACAGGTATCCTTTGCATTGTATTACATGCCAGGTGAAGGACTGCACAATTATAGAGACTGACTAGGAAGTGGATTTTCTGCAAAGACTGTAACCATTTCAAGTACAATTTAATACCCGGGTGTTCTTATAATGAGCTCCAACGTGCTGATCAGTGAAGATTAGGGACACTATTCATGGGCGTACTAATGAGAAACACGGTAGTTTATTGCCAATCTTTTGAGATCGTAGTTTTTATAGAGAAATGTTATTTTGCACTTGATTTTATATGACACTGTGAAGTATATTGTTCATGATCGTAGCTGTTTCCTATACAGAATGCAAAGTAATTAATTATTGAATGTTTACAGTATTGACAGAGAAGTGAATATGTATCTGAAGTTAATTGCCCTACCATGTTTGAATTGAATGTATTACTGTATTTGCATATTATATTGCTGAGTGTTGTAATATGAACCAGATTATTGTTAACCGATTATTTTAGTAAGCAGCTTGGGTTTGGAAGCCAGTTCTCAAATTCACAAAACTGCAGTTATTTCTAATAAATCGGCTATCTGCAGAGCAGACTGTTTGAATGACCCTTTGTCTGGACTGATCTTCCTTACCTCTCTGAAAAGTGAAAAGAATCTGTATGAGAATCCAGTTCACCAGGTAAAACAGTTTAGCTACAGTCACCATTTCATACTACACCTGGGTACAACATTTGGCGTCACTATAAACAGGATTCAGAGTCTAAAGTAAGGAGATTGGGAATCTAAGGGAAAGATGTCGACAGAACAACCTGCACCAGCAGAGCCGTCCAGCAGCGAAGCAGGACCAGCAAACCCGGCAATGGCACAAATTAACCCAATTACACTACCATACTACTTCGGAGCCCCATGGCTCCCAACTTACAGTGGTGATGTTCATGGCACAGAAGGAAATACCTTCAGTGAATTCAAAAACAAGATGAACTCGATGTTTCGGCTGTATCCCTTGAGCGACCAACAACAAGTTGAAATCTTAATAGGTCAACTCAAAGGATCCGCCCTTCGAGAAGTTACATCATGGCCATTGGATGAGAGGCAGAACGTGGGTCAAGTGCTGAAAAGATTGGCAACCACATTTGAGACTCGGATATTATCTGCACTAAAATTTAAATTCTATGCTTGCAAACAGCGACCGGGAGAAACTCTTCGCGATTATGCTCTAAACTTGCAAGAAGCCTTACTTGCGATACAAGCCTTAGATGCAGAAGAAGTCAGAAATACAGATGAAGCTCTAGTAACCCAGCTTGTTGAAGGGGCCAATGGGGAGGGAACCCGAACCCAGTTGCGGATGCTGAGGATGCAAATCCCGAACTACTCCTTCCTAGACTTCAAGGAGACAGCAATCAAAGTGATAGGCACTGGTGGAAATCGGGAAATGGACTTTCTGAATTTGCCAGGGTTACACGAACGTCCATGCCTAAGTGGAGCAAATTACTCGACCCCTGAGCAAACGCTGAAGGGGAAAGACAACGTGTTGTAGGATGTGCAGACATCAACCACAGATTCTTTACAGGCTCTTAGAAGGCAAATAGAAAATTTGACAGTAGGGATGGCAGAGATGCAGAGAGAGATTCGCAACTTATTGTTACCTGGGATGCTTGGCTCTACCGAACCAAAGTGGAGAACAGAGAGGAGGAGAGCAATAGCAAACATATTTTTTTTTCCATTAAATTACCTTTAATTGTTAGTTATTAGACAGATTTTTTTTACTACAATATTAGTAGCTCTTCAGGAGGTTTCATTTTTCTAAAGTAGCTCACACCTCAATTAACGTTGGAGATCACTGGTATAGACAGTATATGATATACATTTTAAGCATCATAAGTGACTAAGGCTAATTTGCAAATGTGGTAAATGCATCTCCCGGAGAACAAAGGACTTTTGCACATGGCTGGATCATGGCATTCCCATGTTATGGGGCAGCAGCAAGGACCATAACCTAGATGTATACCTTCATGTGTGGTTAGTGAAGAAATAGGGGAGATTGTGTAATGTGTTAGCAGCACAGGTCTGTATTATGTGGTGTGGCTCATACATAATATCATTGTGGTCCTTAGAAATGTAAACCTGGTTTGTTGTTTCTCTTTTTTAACCCTTTCAGTAGTCAGTAAAAGTATTGTGTCTGTGTGCATAGAATATGCCCTCCCTGTGTATTTGCACTTACACTTATGTAGTTATGTAGTATAAGATCACCAGAGTTTAGGGGTCAAACCTTTATGGGTCCACATACACCAGTAGCGCAGATGTCACTTTCCCACATATCTATACTGACCTGAATATCAGCTTTCAAGGAACCCTATTACATAACTAAAAGGGGCTCAGTGCAGAATGCTCAACACAATGGGTGCGCTTATAGTCATATCCAGTGGCGTAAATTCATCCCAGACACCCGGAGGGAAGTTATAATTTGGTAAAGTCACAGCCACTGACACTGTAATGTAGCAATTTGCATGCAGATAGGCTATAGATAGATGATGAGCAGCTGATGGTCTGACATGGAGCTCTCCACTAGTGTATGGTGGCTCCTTAGGTGCCTGGAAGGGGTGCTATGTATTGGGCGGCCTTGACGGTACACTCCAGGTGCATAGTTACAGCCCTAAGTGAGGGTGAATATGTTGTGGCCAATGGAGGAGGTGCCCCTTCAGAGCTGGCGCCCGGCGGCAGGCGTCTCCATTGTCTCCCATAGTTCTGCCCCTGGGGACCTTTATGCTTCTGGACATCAAGTCCACCTGACAGTAAGCTTACAATCTATATAAAGAGACAATTCTTATAATGGCTAAACCAGGTTAAATTGTTCTGCACTTTTGGCAAATTGAAAGCTGTTGCATTTGGCCCTAAGACTAGAAAGCAGTAAACTAATAAAATAAGACTAAAGAGATAAATGCAAGTGCACACTCTAACCACGCTGAACCTAATAATATAACTGCTAAATAGCATCAAAGAGGTTCTTTGCATAATAATGGCCATAATTATGGGCCTGCCCACCGCGTCCAGGTGACCTCTATCAGGCAGGTCCCTAACACTCCTATGGAACAAATATAGGGCACGGGACCCCCCAGGCCAACCCAGTGGGAGGCACATATAGAAACCATTGTAATTCCTACACCGTTCACCTGATTTGGATGTACTTATCCTCAAATTAAATCTGAAAGTCTGCAGTTATAGCACATCTTCTTTGTTTCATTTCAAAGCCATTGTGGTGGTGAATAGAGGCCAAAATATGAAAATTCTGTCAATGTCCCAATATTTATGCACCTGACTGCAAGTGTATATTTTTTTAAGTGGTGTGTATTGTACAAGTAATATAGGTAAAAGCCATGGCACGAGCTATAGTCGGGAAGCCCATGTTTAACATAGGCAGAGTGTGCAGGGCTCGCGCTGCAGGTGGGAAGGGCTAGGAGGCAGCGAATGGAGGGGCTCCTGCTTAGTGCAGGAAGGAAAGAGGCTCGCGGCCAGAGTGAGGGGTAGCATGCCTCTGTAGCCTGGGGTATAAATAGAGCGGCCCGGCAACTGTTGCTGGGCAGTCTGGTGTTCCCCTCATCGAGTGCTCACCTACCTATTTCCTGGGGAGTGGAGCTGTGGTGGGCTGCTGGGCGTAGGGGGATGGAGCCGGATAGGAAACATTAGCAGCGGCTGTCAGCAGAGAAAGCTTCCAGCTGACATGAAATGGAGCATTGCTGCATGCTGGGGAGGCAGAGGTCCCGGCGATGGAGCAGCAATGGTGGTCCCAGAGGAAGAGCAGAGCTCATCACACAGCTGTCAGCCTATGTTCAAGGAGATGGGGCGTGTCTAGCAGCCCACAGTTATGGGGTAGCGGAGTCGACGAGGTGGGTGACTCCTGGGGTGGTCGGTAGCACAGTGAGGGACCGGCGCTGCAGTTTCCATTTCATTGTCAGTGACCTCCGGCAGTGAGAAGGTGTTCTGGGCTGGGGAGAGAGGCTACTGTCACTGAGGGTTCGGTGGCAGACCTGGTACACTGTTGGGCCCCTCCAACAAACCCAGGCCTGGGCAATTAGTACCCGCTGCCCCCCCCCTCGGCGCTCCTGCTGTGAGTATTGCTGGCAGTGCCATTACTAAGGGTGTACAGGTAGTGCTGTCGCGCAGGGCCCTGGGGGCGGCACCGTTTTTGCCCCACAGCTCCTGGATTTTGCTTGCAGGGTGCCTGGAGCGGGCACACTGGGCAAGCAGCCTGAAGCCTGTACTTCCCAATGCTTGTGGCCGCCTTTCTCTGACACTGATTACTGGGGTATACCTATATGCGTAATTGATGTCCTCTCAATGTCTGTATCATCAGAGTTATCCTCTAGTGTGGCAGAATATCACTATATAAACAGTAGCCTTAATCTATATAGATTTATAAGAACAATGCATGTATTCCATATATAGAACACAACAACAATCACCACATAATATCCTCAATTACAGGTAACATGTCTTGTAAGAAATGAGTCCACTCCATTTCTAATTTCTGTGAGCTCTTTAGCCAGTACCGTGTCATTGGGTCAGGAGGAATGCCACAGGTTCTTACAGAAAGACGCCACATAATATTCACATGGCAAAACCTCTTTCATTCACAGCTAATGATCCCTCATTAAATCTTTGTGTTGCCCTTCCATATATTTATATAATGCTGACACAAAGGATAAATTGCGCACTCTTTTACACGTCACCCTTCTCACTAGATTGATGCCCTGGGGTGGCTCAGCTGGGCTAGTTTGGGGGTGACCTGCACCCTGGACTTTAACCCCAGTATGTTAGGGACCTACCCTAAGAGGTTACATGGACTTGGTGGGTAGGCCCATAATATTGGCCATGATTATGCTAAAACCTCTATTTATTGCACAATGTTATTGCAGAATGTATTATATATGTAATTAGCAATGTTGGAGTTGTGCACTTGTAGTTTTTCCTTTTGTGTCTGCAACATTAGTCTCAACAGGTAGCACCTCCCATTATATATACTCAGGGTGTGCAGTCTAGGCCCTTTTCCATATATTTTTTTATGAATAAGATCATCTGTAAGGCACCTTTTTCTCAAAGTAAACAAGCCTAGTTTTCCTGGTTTTAACATTTAAACCAAATAATATAATATGCTGTTCCCATGTTAGGCATCCCGTATGTTATGTGCTTGGACTGCTATTCTGCTATTAGCCCTTTTCCACATCACACTTCCCCATTTGTATTCCATTTAATGTAAGCATAACATAGTTATTACCACTAGGTGAGTAACCCTACGGAATCGGGATTTCCGGCATTGGCAGCCCGACAGAAGCAGAGTTCCCGGCAGCGGAAGCCCGACAGCACTGGAAATCCCAATTGTCCCTAAGGTAAGTATAAACTAGCCTAACCCTAATCCTCCTTCGGGGTGCCTAACCCTAACCACCCCCCCCCAAGTGCCTAACCCTAATCCCCCCTCTAAGTGCCTAACCCTAAACCCCACCTTCCCCGCTGCCTAAACCTAAGTCCCCCAGGAGGGGGTGCCTAACCCTAAGTCTCCCCCGGGGGTGCCTAACCCTCCCTCCCCCTATCCTAGCCCTAACCCTCCCGGAGGGGGTGCCTAACCCTAAGTTCCCCCCGGGTGCCCTAAACCTAACCCTCCCCCTCGCGGCTGTCTGCTCGCGGCACCCGGCATCCCTTCGATCGGGATGCCGGGTGCCTGTCTCCCGGCGTCGTGAAAATGTCAGGCGTCTACATCTAGACACCCGGCATTTCACCCTCGCTGGGATATGACAGTCGGGAAGCCGGCTTTCGGTATTAAGGCAGCCGGTTTCCCGATTGCATCCCAACCCTACAGTTACCTACAATCATTTTTATGTATCATGTCACTATCTAGTTCACCATTATGTCTGAGGGCCTGATCAGAGATGGAGGAATTGCAGAGCCGCACACAAGCAGCATTGCAGTTCTGTCCATCTTAATGCAGATGCAGGAGTAGGTGTCAGACACCTCCTTGCTGCATTTGTGAGCACCACAATGGTCACGATGGTTGCTCCTTTGGTCAGGCTGCGGAAGATGAAGCTTCCCACAGCCTGACTGGGTGCTGGTCACTTAAGAGGCGAGGAATCTGCATCTGCCGACGCAGACCTTGGCCTCGTTCCTCCAGGAAAACGTTTCCGGGAACGGTGACCAGCCATGCCCCCACTCCACCCTCGCAACCGCCGCAGCATCTCAGTCATGCTGTGGCTTTGAGGAGTCTGCGAGCATAATCTCAGGTCTTGCTCAGACAAAGACCCCTAACCATCGGAGATGTACCTTCATCATCGGATGCACATACATCTCTAAATCAGGACCTGAATCCACAAGTTACTATCATCCCAAAATGTGTGCTGCTGCACATAGGGGCATTGCAGTGCACATGGAGGCATGCTGTCAGCAGACGATCAAATGGCAAGGTTGCAGATTGAGCCACGTGCTGCTCATGGCCTTAGAGACATAGCGCATAGCCATTTACACAGCCTCATCTTATGTAATCATGCAATAAAGGAGTTTTATTTATTTATTCTAATTTGCAATACAGGTTTTAATAAAGGTAATAAGTAGATGTAAAGTGGCTATCACATACCAGTACTAAATATACGTAGTCCTCTCCTACTGTACACAAAACAGAACCTAACATTCATCAGGACCTTAGCGCACATTTATTACAGCAAACCAATGGTTAATCAGTAAATAGCAGCAAGGTCATAGCCTGAGGGTGTGCAGACCCCTTTTTTATTGTTAGGTGTCATCTAATTATTGTTGCATTGCTCAGTTCAAGCCCTATAAAATATGACAAACACAAGCTTGCGAGGAGTATTGTAAGTAAGGTGACATTTTGTTCAAAACCAATATTAATCAATACTTGCCGTAACCGCACATTTACAAACCAAAATAAAGTTATTAAAAAGAATGAAATCAAATTATTGTTTTTTTCTTTCAATTTATTTTATGCATATTAGTTTTTTCAAATGGCTACTTGTTGTTAGAACATAATACTTATGATGTAGTAAGTTGTTTGCACCTAACTAAATTACCAGAAATGTTTTTGATTTTTGCCAAGGGATGCTGTGCAAAAATTGACGAGACACTAAGGATGCCCTGAACCGAGAAAGTTTGGAAACCAGCATCATCAATAAATATGGACACCTTATTTTACAGGTCACCAACACGGTAAGTCATAAACAGATAGAAAAGGACACGACCCTTTGTCTTCTATGCTTCAGCCTGTTCTCCACTAATGTATATACTATATTTGTAAACCTCCCCCAGACCTAGTGCTCTCACTTTATGCACCAAACTGTATGTATAACTACTGCTCCAGCTGTGCTGGAAAGACAATATCTAATGATGTGCTTATACTATTGCCCTGCAAGCATTGGTGCACTTGGGGGAGGTTTCTGTGTCCCCAGAAATCTTCTCTGACAGATGAAATCTATTTATTAGACAGAGACAGCTTTGTCTCCATCTCTACACTGTTAGTGGCTATGATCTGAACTGCCGTGCATGCGCAGCACGTCCTCAGAGAGAGAGCTCTAGAGCTCTGTATTCATCTGTATTACGCCCACACATACATAGTATTATTAGCAGTACACACACACAGTGGCGTAAGTTCATCCCAGACGCCCGGAGGTAAGTTATAATTTGGTGCCACCCCCGTCCACACCCCACCGTCGCAGCCGCTGACACTGTAACGTAGACAGGCAATAGATAGACGAAGGCAGCAGCTGATGGTGCCGGGAAGAGGTGCCATGAATTGGGCGGCCGTGACGGTACACTCCGGGTACATAATTACAGCCCTAAGGGAGTGAATATGTTGTGGAAAATGGAGGAGGTGCCCGCCTCCATCATCTCCCATAGTTCTGCCCCTGCACACATATACTGTACATAGTGTTATTACCAGCACACACACATACTGTACATAGTGTTATTACCAGCACACATACATACTGTACATAGTGTTATTACCAGCACACACACATACTGTACATAGTGTTATTACCAGCACACACACATACTGTACATAGTGTTATTACCAGCACACATACATACTGTACATAATGTTATTACCAACACACACACATACATAGTATTATTAACCAGCACCCACACATACATAGTGTTATTACCAGCACACACACATAAATAGTGTTACAACCAGCACACACATACTGTACATAGTGTTATTACCAGCACACCCACACACACATACATAGTGTTATTACCATCACACACACATACATAGTGTTATTACCAGCTCACACACATGCATAGTGTTATTACCACCAGATACACATACGTAGTGCTATTACCAGCACGCACACATACATAGTGTTATTACCAGCACACACACATACATAGTGCTATTACCAGCACATATACATCGTGCTATTACCATCACACACATACATAGTGTTATTACTAGCACACACACATACACATAGTGTTATTACCAGCACACACATACATAGTGTTATTACCAGCACATACACATATATATTGTTATTACCAGCACACACACACATACATAGTGTTATTACCAGCACACACACATATATAGTGTTATTACCAGCACACACACACATACATAGTGTTATTACCAGCACACACACATACATAGCGTTATTACCAGCACACACACATACATAGCATTATTACCAGCACACACACATACATACCGTTATGACCAGCACACACACATACATAGCGTTATGACCAGCACACACACATACATAGCGTTATGACCAGTACACACACAAACATAGCATTATTACCAGCACACACACATACATAGTGTTATTACCAGCACACACACATACATAGTGTTATTACCAGCACACACACATACATAGTGTTATTACCAGCACACACATATACATAGTGTTATTACCAACACACACACATGCATAGTATTAATATTACCAACACACACACATACATAGTATTATTAACCAGCACACACACATACATAGTGTTACTACCAGCACACACATACTGTACATAGTGTTACTACCAGCACACCCACACACACATACATAGTGTTATTACCATCACACACACATACATAGTGTTATTACCAGCTCACACACATGCATAGTGTTATTACCATCATACACACATACATAGTGTTATAACCAGCACACACACACATACATAGTGTTATTACTAGCACACACACATACATAGTGTTATTACCAGCACCCACATACTTAGTGTGATTACCAGCACCCACATACATAGTGTTATTACCAGCACCTACACATGCATAGTATTATTATTACCAGGATACACACATACATAATGTTTTTACCAGCACACACATATACATAGTGCTATTACCAGTACACACACATTTGCATAGTGTTATTACCATCATATACACATACATAATGTTATTACCAGCGCACACACATACATAGTGTTATTACCAGCGCACACACATACATAGTGTTATTACCAGCACACGCATAGTGTTATTACCAGCACACAGACATACATAGAGTTATTACCAGCACACACACATACATAGTGTTATTACCAGCACACACAACTACATAGCGTTATTACCAGCAAACACACATACATACCGTTACCAGCACACACACATACATAGTGTTATTACCAGCACACACATACATAGTGTTATTACCAGCACACACACACATACATAGTGTTAACACCAGCACACACACACATACATAGCGTTATTACCAGCACACACACATACATACCGTTATTACCAGCACACACACATACATAGCGTTATTACCAGCACACACACATACATAGCGTTATTACCAGAACACACACATACATAGTGTTCTTACCAGCACACACACATACATAGTATTATTACCAGCACACACACATACATAGTGTTCTTACCAGCACACACACATACATAGTATTATTAGCAGCACACACACATACATAGTGTTATTACCAGCACACACATATACATAGTGTTATTACCAACACACACACACATGCATAGTATTATTATTACCAACACACACACATACATAGTAGGGATGTGCGCCGGACCATTTTTGCCGGATTTGGATTTGGTTCTAATTCGTCATCCGGCTTTGGATTTGGATTTGCCAAACTGCGGTGACTGGCTTTGGATTTGGATTTGGATTTGGATTTTTTTACAAAAATTGACAAAAAAAGCTGAAATCACATAAATTGGTCTTTTTTTTCTTCCTAGAGTATTATTAACCTCAATAACATTAATTTCCAGTCAATTTAGACCATATCACAGCTTATAATATTGTTTTCAACATTATTGGCCAAAGGTTGCAGTGAGCTGACTGGTTACTAAGCGACAAAGCAGCAGCACAACGACACAGACACCACAGTATAAAGCACATCTATGACACATTGTCACACAGCAGTGGCAGAAAAGAAAAGTAGTGCACCCACCCAGTGGGGTACGGCCAGCAGAATCACAGTACTTGTTTACATAGTGGGCTACGGCCCAAGGAGTCACAGTGCACAATCTTATTCACATTACACCGCACATAGGACCTGATTCACATTACACCATAAAGTAGTGTCTCTTATTTATGTTACGACACACAGTAGTGCCCCTTTTACACAATGCCCACATTAGTGCCCCTTTTACACAATGCCAACAGTAGCGGTGTCCCTTACACAATGCCCCCAGCAGTGGTGCCCCCTATGCAGTCCCCTTAGTAGTAGGGTCCCCTATGCAGTGCCCCCAGTAGTATGCCCCCCAGTAGTATGCCCCCCATTAGCAGGCCCCCCCAGTAGCATGCCCCCCATTAGCATGCCACCCAGTAGTATGCCCCCCATTAGCAGGCCCCCCCAGTAGTATGCCCCCCATTAGCAGCCCCCCCATTAGCAGCCCCCCCAGTAGTATGGCCCCCCAGTAGTATGCCCCCCCCAGTAGTAGGCTGCCCCAGTAGCAGGACCCCCTCAGTAGTAGGCTGCCCCAGTAGTACACCCCTGTAGTATGGCCCCCCCTGTTGTATGGCCCCCCCCAGTAGTAGTAAGCCCCCCCAGTAGTATGGCCCCCCCAGTAGCAGGCCCCCCCAGTAGCAGACCCCCCCAGTAGTATAGCCCCCCCCCAATAGCAGGCCCCTCAGTAGTATGGATGCCCAGTAGCAGACCCCTCCCAGTAGCAGACCCCCCCAGTAGTATAGCCCCCCCCCACTAGCAGGCCCCTCAGTAGTATGGACCCCCAGTAGCAGACCCCCCCAGTTGTATAGCCCCCCCAGTAGCAGACCCCCCCAGTAGTATAGCCCCCCCCAGTAGCAGGCCCCCCCAGTAGCAGACCCCCCCAGTAGCAGACCCCCCCCAGTAGCGCCCCCGGCCCTTGCACAATTTTCACAAGTAAAAAAACAAAACAAAACTTACCTGATTCTTGATTCCCCGCTCCCGCGCCGTCCGCTCTGCTGAGCCTGTCACACACTGCGGAGGGAGCCGGAAGATGGAGCTCATGTGTGTGCTCCAGCCGGCTCCCTCCGTGCAGCAGCCAATTAGAGTCTGTGTGACTCTCATTGGCTGCTGTAACAAACACACAGCTGCCACTGACGGCTGTGTGCTTGTGTCTGTGTAGGGCAGAGCGCTATCACAGCGCTCTGCCCTATACAATAGGAGACCTGATGTCGGATTCTCTAGTGAGAATCCAACATCAGGCGGCCGCCGTTCGGGATCCGAGTCAGGCGGTGAACACCCGAACAGGGTTCGGGTGGACTCGGATCCCCAATGTTCGGAGCGGTTCGGATTCCACAGAATCCGAACCGCTCATCTCTAATACATAGTATTATTAACCAGCATCCACACATACATAGTGTTATTACCAGCACACACACATACATAGTGTTACTACCAGCACACACATACTGTACATTGTGTTACTACCAGCACACCCACACACACATACATAGTGTTATTACCATCACACACACATACATAGTGTTATTACCAGCTCACACACATGCATAGTGTTTGTACCATCATACACACATACATAGTGTTATAACCAGCACACACACACACATACATAGTGTTATTACTAGCACACACACATACATAGTGTTATTACCAGCACCCACATACATAGTGTCATTACCAGCACCCACACATGCATAATATTATTATTACCAGGATACACACATACATAGTGTTATTACCAGCACACACATACATAGTGTTATTACCAGCACATACACATATATAGTGTTATTACCAGCACACACACATACATAATATTATTACCAGCACACACATATACATCGTGCTATTACCAGTACACACACATATGCATAGTGTTATTACCATCATATACACATACATAGTGTTATTACCAGCGCACACACATACATAGTGTTATTACCAGCACACGCATAGTGTTATTACCAGCACACACACATACATAGCGTTATTACCAGCACACACACATACATAGCGTTATTACCAGCACACACACATACATACCGTTATTACCAGCACACACACATACATAGCATTATTAGCAGCACACACACATACATAGTGTTATAACCAGCACACACACATACATAGTGTTATTACCAGCACTCCACACATACATAGTGTTATAACCAGCACACACACATACATAGTGTTATTACCAGCACACACACATACATAGTGTTGTTACCAGCACACACACATACATAGTGTTATTACCAGCACACACACATACATAGTGTTATTACCAACACACACACATGCATAGTATTATTATTACCAACACACACACATACATAGTATTATTATCCTGCACCCACACATACATAGTGTTATTACCAACACACACACACATACATAGTGTTACTACAAGCACACACATACTGTACATAGTGTTACTATCAGCACACCTACACACACATACATAGTGTTATTACCATCTCACACACACATACATAGTGTTATTACCAGCTCACACACATGCATAGTGTTATTACCATCATACACACATACATAGTGTTATAACCAGCACACACACACATACATAGTGTTATTACAAGCACACACACATACATAGTGTTATTACCAACACCCACATACTTAGTGTTATTACAAGCACCCACACATGCATAGTATTATTATTACCAGGATACACACATGCATAGTGTTATTACCAGCACACACACACATACATAGTGCTATTACCAGTACAAACACATACATAGTGTTATTACCAGCACACCCACATACAGTGTTATTACCAGCACACACACATGCATAGTATTATTATTACCAACACACATACATAGTGTTATTACCACCAGACACACATACATAGTGCTATTAGCAGCACTCACACATACATAGTGCTATTACCAGCACTAAAACATACATAGTATTTTTAAGAGCACTCACACATACATAGTGTTATTACCAGCACACACATACATAGTGTTATTACCAGCACACACATACATAGTGTTATTACCAGCACACACACATGCTACCATACCAGCACGCACACATACATAGTGTTACTACCAGCACTCCCAGACACACATACATAGTGTTAATACCATCACACACACATACATAGTGTTATTACCAGCTCACACACATGCAAAGTGTTATTACCAGCACACACATACATAGTCTTATTACCAGCTCACACATACATAGTTATTACCAGCACACCCAGACACACATACATAGTGTTATTATCAGCACACACACATACATAGTCTTATTACCAGCACACACATACATTGTGCTATTACCATCACACACATACATAGTGTTATTACCAGCACACACACATACACAGTGTTATTACCAGCACACACATACATAGTGTTATTACCAGCACATACACATATGTATTGTTATTACCAGCACACACACATACATAATGTTATTACCAGCACACACATATACATAGTGCTATTACCAGCACACACATACATAGTGTTATTACCATCATATACACATACATAGTGTTATTACCAGCGCACACACATACATAGTGTTATTACCAGCGCACACACCTACATAGTGTTATTACCAGCGCACACACCTACATAGTATTATTACCAGCACACACACATAGTGTTATTACCAGCACACACACTTACATAGTATTCCAGCATACACACATAGTGTTATTACCAGCACACACACATACATAGTGTTATTACCAGCACACACACATACATAGTGCTATTACCAGCACTCACACATACATAGTGCTATTACAAGCACTCACACATACATAGTGTTATTACCAGCACTCCACACATACATAGTGTTATTACCAACACACACATACATAGTGCTATTACCATCACACACATACATAGTGTTATTACTAGCAAACACACATATACATACTGTTATTACCAGCACACACATACATAGTGTTATTACCAGCACATACATATATATAGTGTTTTTACCAGCACACACACATACATAGTGTTATTACCAGCACACATGCATAGTATTATTATTACCAGCACACACACATACATAGTGTTATTACCAGCACACACACATACATAGTGTTATTACCAGCACACACACACATACATAGTATTATTACCAGCACACACACATAGTGTTATTACCAGCACACACACATACATAGTGTTATTACCAGCACACACACATACATAGTGCTATTACCAGCACTCACACATACATAGTGCTATTACAAGCACTCACACATACATAGTGTTATTACCAGCACTCCACACATACGTAGTGTTATTACCAACACACACATACATAGTGCTATTACCATCACACACATACATAGTGTTATTACTAGCACACACACATACACATAGTGTTATTACCAGCACACACATACATAGTGTTATTACCAGCACATACACATATATAGTGTTATTACCAGCACACACACATACATAATGTTATTACCAGCACACACATATTCATAGTGCTATTACCAGTACACACACATATCCATAGTGTTATTACAATCATATACACATACATAGTGTTATTATTACCAACACACACACATACATAGTATTATTAACCAGCACCCACACATACATAGTGTTATTACCAGCACACACACATACATAGTGTTACTACCAGCACACACATACTGTTCATAGTGTTACCACCAGCACACCCACACACACATACATAGTGTTATTACCATCACACACACATACATAGTGTTATTACCAGCTCACACACATGCATAGTGTTATTACCATCATACACACATACATAGTGTTATAACCAGCACACACACACATACATAGTGTTATTACTAGCACACACACATACATAGTGTTATTACCAGCACACACATACATAGTGTTATTACCAGCACATACACATATATAGTGTTATTACCAGCACACACACATACATAATGTTATTACCAGCACACACATATACATCGTGCTATTACCAGTACACACACATATGCATAGTGTTATTACCATCATATACACATACATAGTGTTATTACCAGCGCACACACATACATAGTGTTATTGCCAGCGCACACACATACATAGTGTTATTGCCAGCACATACAAGTATATAGTGTTATTACCAGCACACACACATACATAATGTTATTACCAGCACACACATATTCATAGTGCTATTACCAGTACACACACATATCCATAGTGTAATTACCATCATATACACATACATAGTGTTATTACCAGCGCACACACATACATAGTGTTATTGCCAGCGCACACACATACATAGTGTTATTACCAGCACACACACATACATAGTGTTATTACCAGCACACACATACATAATGTTATTACCAGCACACACACATACATAGTGTTATTACCAGCACACACACACATACATAGGGTTATTACCAGCACAGACACATACATACCGTTATTACCAGCACACACACATACATAGCGTTATTACCAGCACACACACATACATAGCGTTATTACCAGCACACACACATACATAGTGTTATTACCAGCACACACACATACAAAGTGTTATTACCAGCACACACACATCCATAGTTTTATTACCAGCACACACACATACATAGTGTTATTAGCAGCACACCCATATACATAGTGTTATTACCAACACACACACACATGCATAGTATTATTATTACCAACACACACACATACATAGTATTATTAACCAGCACCCACACATACATAGTGTTATTACCAGCACACACACATACATAGTGTTACTACCAGCACACACATACTGTACATAGTGTTACTACCAGCACACCCACACACACATACATAGTGTTATTACCATCACACACACATACATAGTGTTATTACCAGCTCACACACATGCATAGTGTTATTACCATCATACACACATACATAGTGTTATAACCAGCACACACACACACACACACAGTGTTATTACTAGCACACACACACATACATAGTGTTATTACCAGCACCCACATACTTAGTGTTATTACCAGCACCCACATACTTAGTGTTATTACCAGCACCCACACATGCATAGTATTATTATTACAAGGATACACACATACATAGTGTTATTACCAGCACACACATACATAGTGTTATTACCAGCACATACACATATATAGTGTTATTACCAGCACACACATACATGATGTTATTACCAGCACACACATATACATCGTGCTATTACCAGTACACACACATATGCATAGTGTTATTACCATCATATAAACATACATAGTGTTATTACCACCGCACACACATACATAGTGTTATTACCAGCGCACACACATACATAGTGTTATTACCAGCACACGCCTAGTGTTATTACCAGCACACACACATACATAGCGTTATTACCAGTACACACACACATGCATAGTGTTATTACCATCATATACACATACATAGTGTTATTACCAGCACACACACATACATAGTGTTATTACCAGCGCACACACATTCATAGTGTTATTACCAGCGCACACACATGCATAGTGTTATTACCAGCACACACATACATAGTGTTATTACCAGCACACACACATACATAGCGTTATTACCAGCACACACAGATACATAGCGTTATTACCAGCACACACACATACATAGCGTTATTACCAGCACACACACATACATAGCGTTATTACCAGCACACACACATACATAGCGTTATTACCAGCACACACACATACATAGTGTTATTACCAGCACACACACATACATAGTGTTATTACCAGCACACACACATACATAGTGTTATTACCAGCACACACACATACATAGTATTATTACCATCACACACACATACATAGTGTTATTACCAGCACACACACATACATAGTGTTATTAGCAGCACACACACATACATAGTGTTATTACCAGCACACACATATACATAGTGTTATTACCAACACACACACATACATAGTAGGGGTGTGCAACGTGTTTTGTGTTTTGGTTTTGGATCTGGATCTTTCTTCGTGTTTTGGATCTGGATTGGTTTTGCCAAAACCACCCTTCCGTGTTTTGGGTTCTGGGTTTTGTGTTTTGGATCTGTATTTTTTTTTTAAAAAGCATAAAAACAGCTAAAATCACAGAATTTGTTGGTTTCTCTGCTCCTATGCTATTATTAACCTCAATAACCTTAATTTCCACTCATTTCCAGTCTATTCTGAACACCTCACACCTCACAATAGTGTTTTCATGTCCAAAAGGTTGCACCGAGGTAGCTGGATGACTATGCTAAGCGACACGAGTGGGCGGCACAAACACGTGACCCATCTAGGAGTGACACTGCAGTGGCAGACAGGATGGCAGTTAGAAAAACTAGGCCCCAAACTGTACATAATGCAAAGAAAAAAAAGAAGTGCAAGATGGAATTGTCCTTGGGCCCTCCCACCCACCCTTATGTTGTATAAACAGGACATGCACACTTTAACAAATCAATCATTTCAGCGCCAGGGTCTGCCACACAACTGTGGCTGAAATGATTGGTTCGTTTGGGCCCCCACAAAACAAGCTGGCAATTAATGTGTCCCTGCACAAACTGGCTCTACGGAGGCAAGATGTCATCCTCATCCTCCTCATCCACCGATTCCTCACCCTCTTCAGTGTGTACATCCTCATCCTCACAAAGTATTAACTCGTCCCCACTTGAATCCACCACCACAGGTCCCTCTGTACCTTCTGGAGGCTGGTCTCCCTGGAAGAGCTGATAATTCATTTTGATGAACATCATCTTCTCCACATTCTGTGGAAGCAACCTCCTACGCCTTTCGCTGACAAGGTTCCCGGCTGCACTAAACACTCTTTCGGAGTACACACTGGAGGGGGGGCAACTCAGGTAAAATAGAGCCAGCTTGTACAGGGGCCTCCAAATTGCCTCTTTTTCCTGCCAGTACAGGTATGGACTGTCTGACATGCCTACTTGGATGCTGTCACCGATGTAATCCTCCACCATTCTGTCAATGGTGACAGTATCATATGCAGTGACAGTAGACATGTCAGAAATTGTTGCCAGGTCCTTCAGTCCGGACCAGATGTCCAAACTTGGTCCTGCCTGCCCTGCATCACCGCCAGCGGGTTGCTTAGGATACCTAAGTTTTTTCCTGGCAGCCCCAGTTGCGGGAGAAAATGAAGAAGGAGCCGTTGACGTGTCACGTTCCGCTTCAGCTGACAGTGTGTTCACCAGCAGGTCTTTGCACCTCTGCAGGCTTGTGTCGGCCGGAAAGAGAGACACCACATAGGCTTTAAACCTAGGATCAAGCACGGTGGCCAAAATGTAGTGGTCTGATTTCAACAGATTGACCACCCTGGAATCCTGGCAAAGCGAATGAAGGGCTTCATCCACAAGTCCCACATGCCGAGCGGAATCGCTCCGTCTTAGCTCCTCCTTCACTTTCTCCAGCTGCTTCTGCAAAAGCCTGATGAGGGGAATGACCTGACTCAAGCTGGCTGTGTCTGAACTGACTTCACGTGTGGCAAGTTCGAAGGGCTGGAGAACCTTGCACAACACGGAAATCATTCTCCACTGCGCTTGAGTCAGGTGCATACCCCCTCCTTTGCCTATGTCATAGGTGGATGTATAGGCTTGTATGGCCTTTTGCTGCTCCTCCATCCTCTGAAGCATATAGAGGGTTGAGTTCCACCGCGTCACAACCTCTTGCTTCAGGTGATGGCGGGGCAGGTTCAAGAGTGTTTGCTGGCGCTCCAGTCTTCGGCACGCAGTCGCTGAATGGCGAAAGTGGCCAGAAATTTTTCGGGCCACCCAAAGCGTCTCCTGCACGCCCCTGTCGCTTTTCAGAAAATTCTGCACCACCAAGTTTATTGTGTGAGCAAAACATGGGACGTGCTGGAATTTGCCCAGATGTAATGCCCGCACAATATTGGTGGCGTTGTCAGATATCACAAATCCCCAGGAGAGTCTAAGTGGGGTAAGCCACTGGGCGATGATTTCCCTCAGTTTCTCTAAGAGGTTGTCGGCGGTGTGCCTCTTACTGAAACCGGTGATACACAGCGTAGCCTGCCTTGTAACGAGCTGGCGTTTCTGAGATGCTGCTACTGGTGACGCTGCTGCTGTTGCTGCGTAAGGTGATACATCTACCCAGTGGGCTGTCACAGTCATATAGTCCTTAGTCTGCCCTGTTCCACTTGTCCACATGTCCGTGGTTAAGTGGACATTGTGTACAACGGCATTTTTCAGGACACAGAGGACACTTTTTCTGACGTTTCTGTACAGTCTCGGTATCGCCTGCCTAGTGAAGTGGAATCTAGACGGGATTTGGAACCGGGGACACACTACCTCCATCAATTGTCTAAATCCCACTGCACTAATGGCGGATACCGGACGCACGTCTAACACCAACATAGCAGTCAAGGCCTCAGTTATACGTTTTGCTTCAGGATGACTGCTGTCGTACTTCATCCTCCTCGCTAAGGACTGTTGGAGGGTCAATTGTTTAGTAAAAGTAGTGGTGTTCCTACTTCCTCTCTTGGATGATGAACGACTCCCAGCAGCAGCAACAGCAGCAGCGGCAGCAGTAGGCGTAGCAATGCAGGATCCTCCAGAGGAATCCCGGATAGGAGAGTCAGTCATGCCAGTGACATGGCCTGCAGGACTACTTCCGATCCTGACTAAGGAGGAAATTGACGAGGAGGGAGTTGACGGTGTGGTTTGCAGGCGCTTGGATACAACAGGACAACGGGATTTAGGTGTCCCTGGACTGCTTACGGTCTTAGCCAAAGTTTCTGAACTTGACAGTAACTTTTTATGAACGCGCTGCAGGTGCCGTATAAGGGAGGATGTTCCTAGGTGGTTGACGTCCCTACCCCTACTTATTTCACCTTTACATATGGTACACATGGCAAGACAGTTGTTGTCCGGATTTGGATAGAAATATTGCCAGACCAAAGAGGTGGAATGTTTGGTCTTCTGCCCAGGCATGACCGTGATGGGCTTTTTCATCCCACGGACAACAACTGTCTCCCCCGAAGCCTGATTTAAACAAACCACATCACCATCAGAATCCTCCTCGCCAACTTCCTCCTCAGCGCCAGCTACACCAGTATCCTCATCCTGTTGTACTTCAACAGTGACATCTTCAATTTGCATATCAGCAAGTGGACTGTGGGTGCTCCTTTCAGCACTTGCAGGGGGCGTGCAAATGGTGGAAAGAGCCACCTCTTCCCATCCAGTGCTGGGAAGGTCAGGCATCGCAACCACCACCACACTTGGACTCTCCTTGGGGATTTGTGATATCTTCTTAGAAAGCACAGTTCTTCGCTGTGCTTTTGCCAGCTTAACTCTTTTGATTTTTTTAGTGGGAGGAGGGCTTCCATCGTCATGTGAAGCTGAACCACTAGTCATGAACATACTAGGGATCGACCTTAGCCGTTCCTTGCCACTCCGTGTCGTAAATGGCATATTGGCAAGTTTACGTTTCTCTTCAGCTGATTTAAATGTCTTTTTCAAGGTCATTTTCCTGAACTTTGCCATTTGGGATTGTATGTGCCCTCTACTATGACATTGGGCATCGGCCTTGGCAGACGACGTTGATGGCATGTTATCGTCTATGTCATGACTAGTGGCAGCAGCTTCAGCACTAGGAGGAAGTGGTTCTTGATCTTTCTCTATTTTATTTTTATCGGAGAAAGTTTGGTCCTCCATTTATGTTATATCGATTTGATATATACGTGCGGCTAAACACAGAAAATAATTTTTTTTTTGGTTTGGACTGGAGTGTACTTTGGGGGTTACAGCACCCTTTAACGGTCAAGCCAGCCGGCCCTTATGACACAGGCGCACTCTTGGCACTACTTTGTTGATGCACGTGCGGCTACTGCGCACACAATTCACAAACACAGAAAATAATTTTTTTTTGGTTTGGACTGGAGTGTACTTTCGGGGGTTACAGCACCCTTTAACGGTCAAGCCAGCCGGCCCTTTACTTATGACACAGGCGCACGCTTGGCACTACTTTGTTGATGCACGTGCGGCTACTGCGCACACAATTCACAAACACAGAAAATAATTTTTTTTTTGGTTTGGACTGGAGTGTACTTTGGGGGTTACAGCACCCTTTAACGGTCAAGCCAGCCGGCCCTTTACTTATGACACAGGCGCACGCTTGGCACTACTTTGTTGATGCACGTGCGGCTACTGCGCACACAATTCACAAACACAGAAAATAATTTTGTTTTTGGTTTGGACTGGAGTGTACTTTGGGGGTTACAGCACCCTTTAACGGTCAAGCCAGCCGGCCCTTTACTTATGACACAGGCGCACGCTTGGCACTACTTTGTTGATGCACGTGCGGCTACTGCGCACACAATTCACAAACACAGAAAATAATTTTTTTTTTGGTTTGGACTGGAGTGTACTTTCGGGGGTTACAGCACCCTTAACGGTCAAGCCAGCCGGCCCTTTACTTATGACACAGGCGCACGCTTGGCACTACTTTGTTGATGCACGTGCGGCTACTGCGCACACAATTCACAAACACAGAAAATAATTTTTTTTTTGGTTTGGACTGGAGTGTACTTTCGGGGGTTACAGCACCCTTAACGGTCAAGCCAGCCGGCCCTTTACTTATGACACAGGCGCACGCTTGGCACTACTTTGTTGATGCACGTGCGGCTACTGCGCACACAATTCACAAACACAGAAAATAATTTTTTTTTTGGTTTGGACTGGAGTGTACTTTCGGGGGTTACAGCACCCTTAATGGTCAAGCCAGCCGGCCCTTTACTTATGACACAGGCGCACGCTTGGCACTACTTTGTTGATGCACGTGCGGCTACTGCGCACACAATTCACAAACACAGAAAATAATTTTTTTTTTGGTTTGGACTGGAGTGTACTTTCGGGGGTTACAGCACCGTTAACGGTCAAGCCAGCCGGCCCTTTACTTATGACACAGGCGCACGCTTGGCACTACTTTGTTGATGCACGTGCGGCTACTGCGCACACAATTCACAAACACAGAAAATAATTTTTTTTTTGGTTTGGACTGGAGTGTACTCTCGGGGGTTACAGCACCCTTAACGGTCAAGCCAGCCGGCCCTTTACTTATGACACAGGCGCACGCTTGGCACTACTTTGTTGATGCACGTGCGGCTACTGCGCACACAATTCACAAACACAGAAAATAATTTTTTTTTGGTTTGGACTGGAGTGTACTTTCGGGGGTTACAGCACCCTCTAACGGTCAAGCCAGCCGGCCCTTTACTTATGACACAGGCGCACGCTTGGCACTACTTTGTTGATGCACGTGCGGCTACTGCGCACACAATTCACAAACACAGAAAATAATTTTTTTTTTGGTTTGGACTGGAGTGTACTTTGGGGGTTACAGCACCCTTTAACGGTCAAGCCAGCCGGCCCTTTACTTATGACACAGGCGCACGCTTGGCACTACTTTGTTGATGCACGTGCGGCTACTGCGCACACAATTCACAAACACAGAAAATAATTTTTTTTTTGGTTTGGACTGGAGTGTACTTTCGGGGGTTACAGCACCCTTAACGGTCAAGCCAGCCGGCCCTTTACTTATGACACAGGCGCACGCTTGGCACTACTTTGTTGATGCACGTGCGGCTACTGCGCACACAATTCACAAACACAGAAAATAATTTTTTTTTTGGTTTGGACTGGAGTGTAATTTCGGGGGTTACAGCACCCTTAACGGTCAAGCCAGCCGGCCCTTTACTTATGACACAGGCGCACGCTTGGCACTACTTTGTTGATGCACGTGCGGCTACTGCGCACATAATTCACAAACACAGAAAATAATTTTTTTTTTGGTTTGTACTGGAGTGTACTCTCGGGGGTTACAGCACCCTTAACGGTCAAGCCAGCCGGCCCTTTACTTATGACACAGGCGCACGCTTGGCACTACTTTGTTGATGCACGTGCGGCTACTGCGCACACAATTCACAAACACAGAAAATAATTTTTTTTTGGTTTGGACTGGAGTGTACTTTCGGGGGTTACAGCACCCTTTAACGGTCAAGCCAGCCGGCCCTTTACTTATGACACAGGCGCACGCTTGGCACTACTTTGTTGATGCACGTGCGGCTACTGCGCACACAATTCACAAACACAGAAAATAATTTTTTTTTTGGTTTGGACTGGAGTGTACTTTGGGGGTTACAGCACCCTTTAACGGTCAAGCCAGCCGGCCCTTTACTTATGACACAGGCGCACGCTTGGCACTACTTTGTTGATGCACGTGCGGCTACTGCGCACACAATTCACAAACACAGAAAATAATTTTTTTTTTGGTTTGGACTGGAGTGTACTTTCGGGGGTTACAGCACCCTTAACGGTCAAGCCAGCCGGCCCTTTACTTATGACACAGGTGCACGCTTGGCACTACTTTGTTGATGCACGTGCGTCTACTGCGCACACAATTCACAAACACAGAAAATAATTTTTTTTTTGGTTTGGACTGGAGTGTACTTTCGGGGGTTACAGCACCCTTAACGGTCAAGCCAGCCGGCCCTTTACTTATGACACAGGCGCACGCTTGGCACTACTTTGTTGATGCACGTGCGGCTACTGCGCACACAATTCACAAACACAGAAAATAATTTTTTTTTGGTTTGGACTGGAGTGTACTTTCGGGGGTTACAGCACCCTTTAACGGTCAAGCCAGCCGGCCCTTTACTTATGACACAGGTGCACGCTTGGCACTACTTTGTTGATGCACGTGCGGCTACTGCGCACACAATTCACAAACACAGAAAATAATTTTTTTTTTGGTTTGGACTGGAGTGTACTTTGGGGGCTACAGCACCCTTTAACGGTCAAGCCAGCCGGCCCTTTACTTATGACACAGGCGCACGCTTGGCACTACTTTGTTGATGCACGTGCGGCTACTGCGCACACAATTCACAAACACAGAAAATAATTTTTTTTTTGGTTTGGACTGGAGTGTACTTTCGGGGGTTACAGCACCCTTAACGGTCAAGCCAGCCGGCCCTTTACTTATGACACAGGTGCACGCTTGGCACTACTTTGTTGATGCACGTGCGGCTACTGCGCACACAATTCACAAACACAGAAAATAATTTTTTTTTTGGTTTGGACTGGAGTGTACTTTCGGGGGTTACAGCACCCTTAACGGTCAAGCCAGCCGGCCCTTTACTTATGACACAGGCGCACGCTTGGCACTACTTTGTTGATGCACGTGCGGCTACTGCGCACACAATTCACAAACACAGAAAATAATTTTTTTTTTGGTTTGGACTGGAGTGTACTTTCGGGGGTTACAGCACCCTTAACGGTCAAGCCAGCCGGCCCTTTACTTATGACACAGGCGCACGCTTGGCACTACTTTGTTGATGCACGTGCGGCTACTGCGCACACAATTCACAAACACAGAAAATAATTTTTTTTTGGTTTGGACTGGAGTGTACTTTCGGGGGTTACAGCACCCTTTAACGGTCAAGCCAGCCGGCCCTTTACTTATGACACAGGCGCACGCTTGGCACTACTTTGTTGATGCACGTGCGGCTACTGCGCACACAATTCACAAACACAGAAAATATATTATTTTTTTAGCACTTGGGGGGAGCACCCCTGATGGACAGAGCACCCCCTGGACAACACTACAGCACCCCTTTAGGACTGGGACACTGCACAGGACTTTGGAGTGGACACAGCCCCTATGGAGAACTGACTGCACAACACAGTCCAGCCAGCCCCTATGGACTTTGAAGTAGTGGACACAGCCCCTATTAACAACAGCAGCACAGCACAACACAGCCAGCCCCTATGGCCTTTGAAGTAGTGGACAACAGCAGCACTACACTACACTACACTACACTACACAGCCCTAACTCCCACCCTCTTCACTGTCCACAGCCAAGTGAGAAAATGGCGCCGACGCGGGTACCTTATATAGGATCCAAAACCCGCGAGACTCGGAAGGCGGGATGATGACGTTTTGCCTCGATTTCAGATCCGAGTCAGGCGGGAAAAGTCGAGCCTGACTCGGATCGGACTCGGATCGGGGGGGCTCGGGGGGGTTCGGATTTCAGAAATCCGAACCCGCTCACCCCTAATACATAGTATTATTAACCAGCACCCACACATACATAGTGTTATTACCAGCACACACACATACATAGTGTTACTACCAGCACACACATACTGTACATAGTGTTACTACCAGCACACCCACACACACATACATAGTGTTATTACCGTCACACACACACATGCATAGTGTTATTACCAGCTCACACACATGCATAGTGTTATTACCATCATACACACATACATAGTGTTATAACCAGCACACACACACATACATAGTGTTATTACTAGCACACACACATACATAGTGTTATTACCAGCACACACATATTCATAGTGCTATTACCAGTACACACAAACATGCATAGTGTTATTACCAGCACCCACATACTTAGAGTTATTACCAGCACCCACATACATAGTGTTATTACCAGCACCCACACATGCATAGTATTATTATTACCAGGATACACACATACATAGTGTTATTACCAGCTCACACATATTCATAGTGCTATTACCAGTACACACACATATGCATAGTGTTATTACCATCATATACACATACATAGTGTTATTACCAGCGCACACACATACATAGTGTTATTACCAGCGCACACACATACATAGTGTTATTACCAGCACATGCATAGTGTTATTACCAGCACACACACAAACATAGTGTTATTACCAGCACACACACATACATAGCGTTATTACCAGCACACACACATACATAGCGTTATTACCAGCACACACACATACTTACCGTTATTACCAGCACACACACATACATAGCGTTATTATCAGCACACACACATACATAGTGTTATTAACAGCACACACTTACATAGTGTTATTACCAGCACATACACATATATTTATTTATTATTTATTTATTACCAGTTATTTATATAGCGCACACATATTCCGCAGCGCTTTACAGAGAATATTTGGCCATTCACATCAGTCCCTGCCCCAGCGGAGCTTACACTCTATGTTCCTTATCACATGCTCACACACATACATACACACTAGGGTTAGTTTTGTGTTGGGAGCCAATTAACCTACCAGTATATTTTTGGAGTGTGGGAGGAAACCGGAGCACCCGGAGGAAACCCACGCAAGCACAGGGAGAATATACAAACTCCGCACAGATAGGTCCGTGGTGGGAATCTAGTGTTATTACCAGCACACACACATACATAATGTTATTAGCAGCACACACATATTCATAGTGCTATTACCAGTACACACACACATGCATAGTGTTATTACCATCATATACACATACATAGTGTTATTACCAGCGCACACACATACATAGTGTTATTACCAGCGCACACACATACATAGTGTTATTACCAGCGCACACACATGCATAGTGTTATAACCAGCACACACATACATAGTGTTATTACCAGCACACACACATACATAGTGTTATTACCAGCACACACACACATACATAGCGTTATTATCAGCACACACAGAAACATAGCGTTATTACCAGCACACACACATACATAGCGTTATTACCAGCACACACACATACATAGCGTTATTACCAGCACACACACATACATAGCGTTATTACCAGCACACACACATACATAGCGTTATTACCAGCACACACACATACATAGTGTTATTACCAGCACACACACATACATAGTGTTATTACCAGCACACACACATACATAGTATTATTACCAGCACACACACATACATAGTGTTATTACCATCACACACACATACATAGTGTTATTACCAGCACACACATATACAGTGTTATTACCAACACACACACATACATAGTATTATTAACCAGCACCCACACATACATAGTGTTATTACCAGCACACACACATACATAGTGTTACTACCAGCACACACATGCTGTACATAGTGTTACTACCAGCACACCCACACACACATACGTAGTGTTATTACCATCACACACACATACATAGTGTTATTACCAGCTCACACACATGCATAGTGTTATTACCATCATACACACATACATAGTGTTATAACCAGCACATACACACATACATAGTGTTATTACTAGCACACACACATACATAGTGTTATTACCAGCACCTACATACTTAGTGTTATTACCAGCACCCACATACATAGTGTTATTACCAGCACCCACACCTGCATAGTATTATTATTACCAGGATACACACATACATAGTTTTATTACCAGCACACACATATTCATAGTGCTATTATCAGTACACACACATATGCATAGTGTTATTACCATCATATACACATACATAGTGTTATTACCAGCGCACACACATACATAGTGTTATTACCAGTGCGCACACATACATAGTGTTATTACCAGCACACACACATACATAGCGTTATTATCAGCACACACACATACATAGTGTTATTACCAGCACACCCACATACAGTGTTATTACCAGCACACACACATGCTTAGTATTATTATTACCAACACACATACATAGTGTTATTACCACCAGACACACATACATAGTGCTATTACCAGCACTCACACATACATAGTGCTATTACCAGCACTAACACATACATAGTATTTTTACCAGCACTCACACATACATAGTGTTATTACCAGCACACACATACATAGTGTTATTACCAGCATACACATACATAGTGTTATTACCAGCGCACACACATACTACCATACCAGCACACACACATACATAGTGTTACTACCATCACACCCAGACACACATAGTGTTATTACCAGCACACACACATACATAGCGTTATTACCAGCACACACACATACATAGCGTTATTACCAGCACACACACATACATACCGTTATTACCAGCACACACACATACATAGCGTTATTATCAGCACACACACATACATAGTGTTATTAACAGCACACACTTACATAGTGTTATTACCAGCACATACACATATATTTATTTATTATTTATTTATTACCAGTTATTTATATAGCGCACACATATTCCGCAGCGCTTTACAGAGAATATTTGGCCATTCACATCAGTCCCTGCCCCAGCGGAGCTTACACTCTATGTTCCTTATCACATGCTCACACACATACATACACACTAGGGTTAGTTTTGTGTTGGGAGCCAATTAACCTACCAGTATATTTTTGGAGTGTGGGAGGAAACCGGAGCACCCGGAGGAAACCCACGCAAGCACAGGGAGAATATACAAACTCCGCACAGATAGGTCCGTGGTGGGAATCTAGTGTTATTACCAGCACACACACATACATAATGTTATTAGCAGCACACACATATTCATAGTGCTATTACCAGTACACACACACATGCATAGTGTTATTACCATCATATACACATACATAGTGTTATTACCAGCGCACACACATACATAGTGTTATTACCAGCGCACACACATACATAGTGTTATTACCAGCGCACACACATGCATAGTGTTATAACCAGCACACACATACATAGTGTTATTACCAGCACACACACATACATAGTGTTATTACCAGCACACACACACATACATAGCGTTATTATCAGCACACACAGAAACATAGCGTTATTACCAGCACACACACATACATAGCGTTATTACCAGCACACACACATACATAGCGTTATTACCAGCACACACACATACATAGCGTTATTACCAGCACACACACATACATAGCGTTATTACCAGCACACACACATACATAGTGTTATTACCAGCACACACACATACATAGTGTTATTACCAGCACACACACATACATAGTGTTATTACCATCACACACACATACATAGTGTTATTACCAGCACACACATATACAGTGCTATTACCAACACACACACATACATAGTATTATTAACCAGCACCCACACATACATAGTGTTATTACCAGCACACACACATACATAGTGTTACTACCAGCACACACATACTGTACATAGTGTTACTACCAGCACACCCACACACACATACGTAGTGTTATTACCATCACACACACATACATAGTGTTATTACCAGCTCACACACATGCATAGTGTTATTACCATCATACACACATACATAGTGTTATAACCAGCACACACACACATACATAGTGTTATTACTAGCACACACACATACATAGTGTTATTACCAGCACCTACATACTTAGTGTTATTACCAGCACCCACATACATAGTGTTATTACCAGCACCCACACCTGCATAGTATTATTATTACCAGGATGCACACATACATAGTTTTATTACCAGCACACACATATTCATAGTGCTATTATCAGTACACACACATATGCATAGTGTTATTACCATCATATACACATACATAGTGTTATTACCAGCGCACACACATACATAGTGTTATTACCAGTGCGCACACATACATAGTGTTATTACCAGCACACACACATACATAGCGTTATTATCAGCACACACACATACATAGTGTTATTACCAGCACACCCACATACAGTGTTATTACCAGCACACACACATGCTTAGTATTATTATTACCAACACACATACATAGTGTTATTACCACCAGACACACATACATAGTGCTATTACCAGCACTCACACATACATAGTGCTATTACCAGCACTAACACATACATAGTATTTTTACCAGCACTCACACATACATAGTGTTATTACCAGCACACACATACATAGTGTTATTACCAGCATACACATACATAGTGTTATTACCAGCGCACACACATACTACCATACCAGCACACACACATACATAGTGTTACTACCATCACACCCAGACACACATAGTGTTATTACCATCACACACACATACATAGTGTTATTACCAGCTCACACACATGCAAAGTGTTATTACCAGCACACACATACATAGTCTTATTACCAGCACACACATACATAGTTATTACCAGCACACCCAGACACACATACATAGAGTTATTACTAGCACACACACATACATAGTGTTATTACCAGCTCACACACTTGCAAAGTGTTATTACCAGCACACACATACACAGTATTATTACCATCACACACACACACATACTTTGGCCCGTATTCAACTTGGAGCGAAAAGCCGTTTTCGCGTGTTTTTGACTAAACTTTTTCGCGGGTGACGTCATTTTCGCCTGTTTTGGTTTTACCCTGTATTCAATTTGAAGGACAAGACGGTGCAATGTTCCAGGCAAAAAAGTTTCGCCTATGAATACCAGGCAGAAAAAAAGTGCAGAATTGGGGTTTTGGGGTGCAACGTTGCGGTAACCCCCGTGCAGCCTTCAGACAGTCCTCCAAAGGTAAACTGTGTCAATAAAAAAAAAAACACTTAAAAATGACTCTGAAAAAGGAGGCGAAAAAAAACCAAATTGCTGTACAAAGTTAAAAACTAGCGAACTTGACTCTGGATGGGCCCCCAAGTATGCCCCAAGTGTTTTTTTGATTGCACGTGCTTACGGCAGGTGGATTTTTCACGATGTTTTCAACTTCACTTTAGCAACTTTTAAATATGCAGCCCCCATTTTCAAGTACCCCAAATTTGATGGGAATAGTTATTTTCAGAAAAAAGCAGTTATTGAACCTGTTTAAAAACACCAAATACCTTCAGCAAGCCAAATCGGGGGGTACCATAGTGAACCCCCATGTCAGAGCATCTTTTGGGGGGTGTCAGACTGATTTCCCCAAATCTGACAGCACTTTGCACCTGTTTCAGTTTCGCCGGGTGCCGTTTTCGTGTACTTTCATATTGAATACAGGGTAAAGAGTGCACGCGTGCGATACTTTTCCACTTGCCAAACAGGCGAAGTAGACGAAAAGTCCGGGCCGCGAAAAAGTATCGCGGCTCGGCTCATATTGAATACGGCTCATAGTGTTATTACCATCATACACACATACACAGTGGCCCTGATTCAGAGCCGGACGCTCTCACAGAGAGCTCGCTCTGAATCAGGGCCGTCCCTCTTAGTTTTTAGAGTGGCCTCCTGGCCGCTCGTATAGCTGTGGGTGACCACCCACAGCTATAGCGAGCGGCCAAAAAGATTGCTATTACCAGCACACACACACATACATAGTGTTATTACCAGCACACACATACATAGTCTTATTACCAGCACACACATACATAGTTATTACCAGCACACCCAGACACACATACATAGAGTTATTACTAGCACACACACATACATAGTGTTATTACCAGCACACACACGTACATAGTGTTATTACCAGCACACACTCGTACATAGTAGAGATGAGCGGTTTGAATTATGTGGAATCTGAACCGCTCCGAGCATTGGGGATCCGAGTACACCCGAACGCTGTTCGGGTGTTCCCTGCCTGACTCGTATACCCGTTCGAGGCCGAGCCGCAGCCTCCTGATGTCGGATTCTCGCGAGAGCATCCGACGTCAGGGCTCCTCTAGTGTAGGGCAGAACGCTGTGATAGCAGTCTGCTCTACACAGATCAAACACACACACGCCAACGGCAGCTGTGTGTTTGTAATAGCAGCCAATGAGAGTCACACAGACTCTCATTGGCTGCTGCACGGAGGGAGCCGGTTGGAGCTCACTCATGAGCTCCGTCTTCCGGCTCCCTCCGCGCATTATACAGCAGAGTAGAGCAGTCGGTGGCGGGAGCAGGGATTCTGGTAAGTTTTTTTATTTGTGTGTGTGTGTAAGGGGGCATTACTGGGGGGCATACTACTACTGGGGGGCCGCTAAGGGGGGGCATATTACTACTGGGGGCCTGCTAATGGGGGGCATACCACTACTCGGGGCATGTTAATGGGGGCACTACTACTGGGGGCATGTTAATGGGGGCACTACTACTACTGGGGGCCTGCTAAGGGGGGGCATACTACTACTGGGGGCCTGCTAAGGGGGGCATACTATAACTGGGGGCCTGCTAAGGGGGGGCATACTACTACTGGGGGCCTGCTAATGGGGGGCATACCACTACTGGGGGCATGTTAATGGGGGCACTACTACTGGGGGCATGTTAATGGGGGCACTACTACTGGGGGCATATTAATGGGGGCACTACTACTGGGGCACTACTACTGTGGACTCTGCTACTGGGGGGCATATTACTTGGGGCATGCTAATTGGGGCACTGCTACTGGGGGGCATACTACTGGGGGCATGCTAATGGAAGGCATACTACTGGGGGCTTGCTAATGGAAGGCATTCTACTAGGGGGCATACTACTACTAAGGGGACTGCATAGGGGGCACCACTACTGGGGCCATTGTGTAAGGGACACCACTGCTGGGGGCATTGTATAAGGGGCATTACTACTGTGGGCATTGTGTATAAGGGTCACTGCTGTGGGCATTGTGTAAAAGGGTCACTACTGTGGGCATTGTGTATAAGGGTCACTACTGTGGGCATTGAGTAAAAGGGTCACTACTGTGGGCATTGTGTAAAAGGGGCACTACTGTGTGTCGTAACATAAATAAGATACACTACTTTATGGTGTAATGTGAATCAGGGGCACTATGGGCCTGATTCAGAGCTGAACGCTCTGACCAGAGCGCTCGCTCTGAATCAGGGCCCTCCTCCATGAAAATGGAGCGGCCTCCTGGCCGCTCGCATAGCTGTGGGTGACCACCCACAGCATATGCGAGCGTCCATGATGATGGTCGCGATGGTCTTGACCATCGCGACCATCGGACTTGCAACGGAGACCCTGCGGTAGGGTCTCCGTGCCGCAAGCCCTGGAGTGATTTTGGCTCTATCAGAGCCAAAATCACTCCCACTGACATCACTAGTGATGTCTCTCCCACTAGTGATGTCACTCCCACTGACATCACTAGTGACATCACTAGTGATGTCAGTGGGGCCGGCTTCAGACGGTAGGCGTTCCCATGGGAACGCTTCCGTCTGGCAGGCACGCCCCTGGCACGCCCACCAAAGGGGGCATGCTGTCAATCAAAATCGACAGCACGCCCCCTTTGGTGCAAGACCCGGAGCGATGGTGAGCCCGTCGCTCACCGGGTCTCGCGCATGCGCACGACGGAGCTCCCTCCGTCATGCGCATGCGCAGTGAGGAACATCGACCCGCTTGTGAGCGTACTGCCACTCGCGAGCGGGTCTGAATGACCCCCTATGTGCGGTGTAATGTGAATAAGATTGTGCACTGTGACTCCTTGGGCCGTAGCCCACTATGTAAGCAAGTACTGTGAATCTGCTGGCCGTACCCCACTGGGTGGGTGCAGTACTTTTTATTTCTGCCACTGCTGTGTGGCAATGTTTCATAGATGTGCTTTAAATTGTGGTGTCTGTGCCGCTGCGCCGCTGCTTTGTCGCTTAGTAACCAGTCAGCTCACTGTTGAAAACAATATTATAAGCTGTGAGGTGGTCTAAATTGACTATAAATGACTGGAAATTAATGTTATTGAGGTTAATGATTCTCTAAGAAGAAAAAAAGGACCAATTTATGTGATTTTAGCTTTTTTTGGCAATTTTCGTAAAAAAAATCCAAATCCAAAGCGACAGTCACCGCAGTTTGGCAAATCCAAATCCAAAGCCGGACGACGAATTAGAACCAAATCCGGCAAAAATGGTCCGGCGCACATCCCTAGTACATAGTGTTATTACTAGAACACACATACATAGGACCTGATTCAGAGCAGCTCGCTGTTTGCGAGCGCTCGCTCTGAATCAGGGAGGAGGGTTTTTTTTTCTCTCCTGCCTGCTCGCTAAGCTGTGGGTGCCCACCCACAGCTTGTGTGCGAGCGGGCTGTAGATGGTCACGATTATCGCGACCATCAGCATTGCGAGGAGACCCTGTGGTAGGTTCTCAGTACACGCAATGCCGAGTGGACTTCCTGCTCTAATAGAGCAGGAAGTCCATGAGTGATGTCAGTAGGGCCACCCACAAACGGCAGGCGTTCCTTCGGGAACGCCTCCGTTTGTGCAGCCACCCCCCCTATCCGCCTACAAAACGGGGCGAGCTATTTGATCAACATCGACAGACGCACCATTTTGTTGCGAGCCCCAGAGCGAGTGAAGCTCTCACTCGCCACGGGATTCGTGCGCCGCGCATGCGCACTGGGCCACCATCGACCCGCTTGCAAGCAGGTCTGAATCAGGTCCATAGTGTTATAACCAGCACACACGTACATAGGGCCTGATTCATAGTTGCTCGCTAGATGCGATTGCTCGCACGATGTGTATGCAGATTACGTAAGCAGTGCTCCCGCACGGCAATACATTAACACACCCAGTATTTCTTAGCTAGCGATCACATAGTGTATGCAGACACCCACCAGCTTGTTTTAAGACGCCCAGTTGTGCATGTCATGTCCTGGAAGTGTATGCAACCATCAGTACATCGGATGCGATCGCAGCGCTTGAGGTTGACCATACCCTGCCGCAAGCACTGCGAGTACTTCAGTGTAAAAACAAGCCAGGTGACGTGTACTATGATGATGCTATCTTATAATTATAACACGCCGTTGAGATGATCAGGCCTGCATTTACACCTCCACTCCCCCATTTTTAATGGCCAGCCCCTGTCACCACCAACATACGGCTTCCCCTGTCACTCACTCTGCTGGGCTGTCTATGTGCAGCGAGCGACTGCATTGCGAGAGTATGCATCTTAGCGAGCGGGTCTGAATCAGGCCCGTAGTGTTATTACCAGCACACTCACATACATAGGAGCTCATTCAGACCCGCTCGCTAGCATGCGGCCGTTTGTTGCAGATGATGTTCACTAATGTGTGTATGCACGTAGTTTGCGGTGCGCATGTGCAAATTAGTATGAGTGATTTGAATTTTCTCGCTCGCCCTGCAAAGACGGCCCAGGGGAATGAGTGACAGGAGAGGCCTTTTGTGGGTGGTAACAGGGGCATGGCAGTAGTAACGGGGGAGTGGCGTTGCGGGCGCAGGTGTGCCAGAGTGTTTTCATGCCATTTCTGGGGCGTGCATAATAACAGGCAGCGTCATAGTACACGTCACCTGGTTGATTTTTACACTGAAGTGCTGGCAGTGCTTACTGTAGGGTACAGTCAACCACAAGCGCTGCGTTCAGATTCGATGGAACCCGATGTACCGATGGTTGTATATACTTCCTGGAGATGACGTACGCAAGTGGGCGGATAAAGACAGGCTGGTGGGCGTCTATAAACACAAAGTGATCGCTCACTCAGACATAGTGGGCGTGATTATGCCTTACTGTGCGAGCAGCTGCCTTGATGTCACTTAGCTGAATTTCCATACGCTGGGAGCGAGCGGCCGCATCTTGTGAGCGGGTGTGAATCCGGTCCATAGTGTTATTACGAGCACACACATACATAGTGTTATTACCAGCACACACATACATAGGCCCTCATTCAGACCCACTCGCGAGCGGCTGTCCGCTCGCAAGTGGGTCGATGGTCTGCACTGCGCATGCGCACGATGGAGGGAGCTCCGTCGTGCGCATGCGCGAGACGCGCCGAGCGAAGGACTTTCCTTCGCTTGGAGTGTCTCATCAAAGGGGGCGTGCTATCGATGTTGAATGACAGAATGCCCCCTTTGGTGGGCGTGCCGGGGGCGTGTCTGCCAGACGGTAGGCGTTCCCAAGGGAACGCCTACCGTCTGAAGCCGGCCCCACTGACATCACTAGTAATGTCAGTGGGAGTGATTTTGGCTCTGATAGAGCCAAAATCACTCCTGGCCTTGCGGTTGAAAACCTCAACCGCAGGCTGTTGCTCGCAGTGGCGATGGTCGCGATGGTCAAGACCATCGTGACCATCATCCTGCACGCTCGTATATGCTGTGGGTGGTGACCCACAGCTATACTAGCATCCAGGGGGACGCTCCATATTAATGGAGGTGGGCCCTGATTCAGAGCGAGAGCTCTGGTCAGAGCGTCCGGCTCTGAATCAGGGCCATAGTGTTATTACCAGCACACACATACATAGTGTTACTACCAGCACACACACATACATAGTGTTATTACCAGCACACACATATACAAAGTGTTATTACCAGCACACACACATACATAGTGTTATTACCAGCACACACATACATAGTGTTACTACCAGCACACACATACATAGTGTTATTACCAGCACACGCATACATAGTGTTATTTCCAGCACACACATATACATAGTGATATTACCAGTACACACACATACATAGTGTTATTACGAGCACACACGTACATAGTGTTATTACCAGCACACACACATACATTGTGTTACTACCAGCACACACACATACATAGTGTTATTACCAGCACACACATACATAGTGTTATTACCAGCACACACATACATAGTGTTATTACCAGCACACACACATACATAGTGTTATTACCAGCACACACACATACATAGTGTTATCACCAGCACACACATACATAGTGTTATCACCAGCACACACATACATAGTGTTACTACCAGCACACACACATACATAGTGTTATTACCAGCACACACACATACATAGTGTTATTACCAGCACACACATACATAGTGTTATTACCAGCACACACACATACATAGTGTTATTACCAGCACACACACATACATAGTGTTACTACCAGCACACATACATAGTGTTATTACCAGCACACACATACATAGTGTTATTACCAGCACACACACATACATAGTGTTATTACCAGCACACACATACATAGTGTTATTACCAGCACACACACATACATATTGTTATTACCAGCACACACATACATAGTGTTATTACCAGCACACACACATACATAGTGTTACTACCAGCACACATACATAGTGTTATTACCAGCACACACATACATAGTGTTATTACCAGCACACACACATACATAGTGTTATTACCAGCACACACACATACATAGTGTTATTACCAGCACACACACATACATAGTGTTATTACCAGCACACACACATACATAGTGTTATTACCAACACACACATACATAGTGTTATTACCAGCACACACATGCATAGTGTTATTACCAGCACACACACATACATATTGTTATTACCAACACACACACACATTATACTAATTTCAGCAACCCCTTCAGGGTCGGATTGGACGTTACCTACATTGGGGAGATTCCCGGGTGGGTCGATTAGTGTGTGGGGCCACTTGTCAACTGTGGCACTGCCCCGTTTAGCGCATCGCCAGCTCAAGGTTTTCTTTCTTAACAGGCAGCCCGCCGGCTGCCTGTCACAGCTTGTAGTGCCGCTGATATTGTAAGAAGAGGAGAGGCTCCGTCACTATCCAGCTGAAAGAGGCTACGCGCACCACAAACGCAGGCCAGTGACATCACGCACCTCGGAGGTAGAGCAGGTCCACGTCCAGTAAGAAAGGTAAGTTATGTTCAGCAGCTCTGTCTGCACTCCCCAGGCCACCATCAGCTACCACTTGCCAGCTAGACCGTAGCACAGTCACTGACTGACAGCACAGGCTCGGTACTTCTCCCCCCGCATTGTGTGTACATAAGGCAGCATGATGCCAGCAGGCGCAGGAAGACTCGGCAGGGGGAGGGCAGAGGACACACGACAGCCGCCACAGTTATCTTTACAGCTGCTCCGGAACAGCGCAAGCAGCATGACCTCCATCTGACAGTAGCCAGTAAGAGTGCAGGTCATTTCCAAACCCAGCGGCGGTGGCGTGGGAGAGGGTGCACTGAAGGACCGGAGAAAGAGGAGCAGGAGTGCAGCTGCAGCATGTGGGGGGTGCTGGCGCGGCACTGTACGGGGAACTTATCAGCTGCTCAGGTAACGCGGCAGTCCCTCCGCCCACGGTCACCCCTTCAGGCTGTGCAGGGATACAGCAATGCAGTTCCCATTAGGAATGCAGGATGTGGCTATGCGTGTTATATGTTTTTTATTTAATTATTTACATGTTTAATTTTCTATCCCTTTTCATATATATATATCAATGCAGGTGGTGCTGGCTTGCAGCAGTGTTCCGGGGAGCCTGCATGTCAGGGATAAGGATGTACTACATAGCATGCTGTACTTCTGCAGCCTGTATACCACACTGGAGCTGGGGCAGGTAAAAGAAAGGGAACACTAAAGTAGGGTATCCACTTATAGATATACAAATGAGAGCACGATTAAGACATTGCAGTCGTGCTCTTGTTTGTATAGCTAGAGATGTGCCTAGACTGAACGTTCACTCGTCAGTCCAGGCACATCCCTCATCCCCGCACATGCTGAACCTGACGACGTCGTCAGGTTGACCAGCATGTACGGGCGATGTCGGAAGCGACCAGCGGGCACGCTCATCGCTGGTCACTTCCGACCAAAACATGCCCGTTGAATGCACGATGCATGCGTGATTTGCAGGCGATTGCACGATAACAATGTCATTATCGTGCAATCGCTTGGTTAAATCGCTAAGTGGATACCCCCTTTAGGGCAGTGTAACAATTATTATGACCACACTGCATACATGGAGCTAGGTTCCTGGCCACCAGTATGCAGACAATGTTAAAATGAAACTTAAAGCATTTAACAGTGTCATTATTATAACTATAAACATGCTGGGCAAGAAACATGTTTAAACATGTATTAGTGACACTACTAAAACAGTTAAAGTTGCTTTTTAATATTGTCGGCATACTAGTATCTGGAACCTAGCTTCCATGTATGCTGTGTCGACACTACCCTATGTATTCCCTCTCCTCACATTAATAAAGGACCCCATATCTGTATATTGCCTTGGGCCCTGTGGGGTCTTAATCCAGCTCTGTCGGCACCTGCTGCAGCCAGTCTGTCAGTCTTTAACAAAATGTCATGCAGCTTTTAGGACGTTTTTTTTAAAGACTGACAGGCTGCCTGCAGAGCTGCACTAGCTGATAGGGGAGATGGATTCTTTCTGGACGGGGCTACTCTGTACTATGGAGAAATGATGATCTGTCTAGGGGGGTTATTCTGTACTAGGGGAAGATTGTCTGAGGGGAATGGGGATTATTTAGCGCTAAGGGGAGATGATCTATCTGGGGAGGGGGCTATTATGTGCTAGGGCAGGAGAATGGCGCTGGGGAGAAGCAGGATGTTGGCACTGGGGGGATGCATGATGATGCTGGGGAGACACAGAATGATGGCACTGGGGAGACACAGGAGAATGGCGCTGGGGAGAAGCAGGATGTTGGCACTGGGGGGATGCATGATGATGCTGGGGAGACACAGAATGATGGCACTGGGGAGACACAGGAGAATGGCGCTGGGGAGAAGCAGGATGTTGGCACTGGGGGGATGCATGATGATGCTGGGGAGACACAGAATGATGACACTGGGGAGACACAGGATGATGGCACTGGGTAGACACAGGATGATGACACTGGGGAGAAACAGGATAATGGCACTAGGGAGATGCAGGATGATGGCACTGGGGAGACACAGGATGGTGACACTGGGTAGACACAGGATGATGACACTGGGGAGAAACAGGATAATGGCACTAGGGAGATGCAGGATGATGGCACTGGGGAGACACAGGATGGTGACACTGGGGAGGTGCAGGGGATAGCGCTGGAGAGTCTCATGGGGGAAATGGGCCGGAGACACACTAAGGCGATGGTGCTTGGAGACACATATAGGACGGTAGGATCGCTGGTACTATTAGAAGAAAAGACTGGGGGAGAGTAATCTTCAGTAAGACAACAATTCTAATGAAACCATATTACTGATGCAAATGGTACCAAATAAGCAAATATATTTTATTTGATTTATTTTATTTTTATTTTTTTTCAAAATATTTTATTGGTAAACTGTATACATTAATAAAACAAATATAGTGTACAATGTATCACAATCAAATATAAAAACAGTTACATTCTATGTTTATCATGAAACATATATATATATATATATATATATATATACAAATTGTCAGAAACAAACGGATTGAGAGAACCGCACGTATCCCCAATAAACATTATGGGTCAGCCAAATTACTACTTTAGAAGGGTGAGCCTTCTGTTGAAACAACTTCTAGGTTGTACCAAGTTGTTAGCCTCACCGCTTGGTGTAAATTATCTTTTGTCTCAGAAGGTAATGCACAAACATATGGTAACCATGTCTCGAAAAACTTTTTGACCTTTTTTTCCTTGTTAATTGACATTTCAAGGCAGTCCATGTGGAACAAATAGGAAATACGAGGTATTAACAAAGATAATGTCAAGGTATCTGTGGATATCCACTGAGACAAGATGGTCTTCTTTCCTGCTGCTGCAATTTTAGCTAACAAAATTCGTTGACCCAGTGGTGGTTTAGGTAAATTTTGAACAAAGTAAATGTCCCATAGGGCCCATTCGGGAGAGATATTAATAGTTATACCTAAAACATCTTTAATATAAGTTTGAATTATAAGCCAACATTTTTTAACTTCAGGACAATTCCACATACAGTGATAAAGATCTGCTTCTAAAGCCTGACATTTGAAACATTTAGAATCATTGGAGGCCCCCATCAAAAAATGCAACTTGGGTGTGTAGTAAGCACGATGTAGCAGTTTATAATGCATTTCTGTGTAAGAAGCGGAAATAGTATTTTATTTAGACAAATAAAAGCTTGAAGAATATCATTAAGTGGAATGTCAGGAAAATCAATCTTCCATTTAACAATCCCAGACTGTAATTTTTCCAAATCTATAGATCGTTTAATTTGAGAATACAAATATGAGGTAGAGCAACTTCTTCCTGAGCAACTACTCAACACTCTATCTAATGTATGTGTCTAGTCAGAATCTGTTAGTTTGGAGAGAGTGTTAGTCACATAACTTCTAAGTTGGTAATATGTAAATAAAGGAATATTTATCTGAGGAAATATTTCTTGTAATTCTTCATATGTAAGAATTTTAAGTGTCTGTCCATCCAAAACTTGATAAACCAGCCTCGGACCCCCTGAACCCCAAAAACGCACTAAAGTATGATGTAAAGCAGAGAATCCTTGAGACCTTGTATTATGATATATGGGTAAAAAAAATAGTGTTATATGTTGAAATACCCATCTTGCGTCTAGATAGACGCCAGGCTGTGCACGTAGTGGTTAACAACAAATTATTAGTAACAGAGAGAGGAAAATCTGTGGGTCTCATATGTAATAGGCTAGAGAGTGTAATGTCAGGACAAAAGGCTTGTTCCAAGCCAGTATTAGCGAACTCTTCAGAATTCTGTAACCAATCAACTGCATAACGATAGTTTGCAGCTAGATTATAGCTCTTTATACAGGGAAGGTTAATACCTCCCAATTGTGTGGATTGACTTAATTTGAATAAAGATATTCTTGGTTTCTTATCCGCCCAAATAAACTTGCTCATAGCTTTATTCAATAACTTTAGATCTGAATCTTTTAAAAGTAAGGGTAACATTTGTATTGGGTATAGCAACCTAGGAAAAGAGATCATTTTTATCAAGTGGCATCTACCTATGTAAGACAGTGGTAAGTGTTTCCAGGCCTGAAAGTCAGCAATAATACGGGATATTACAGCAGGAAAATTAGCCATGTAGAGATCAGAGGGCTTGACAGGTATATGTAAACCTAAATAAGTCAAAGAGGTATTCGCCCATCTGAAAGGAAAAGAACCATTCCAGGCAGCCTGGGCACCATCGTGTAAGGCTAAAGCTTCTGTCTTAGACTTATTTATCACAAATCCTGATATAATTTCAAAATCATGTAGAAGTTGCATAAAACCTGGGAAAGCAGCTTGTGGATTAGCAAAATACAATAGCAAGTCATCAGCGTATACTGACACTTTTAATATTTGACTTCCAATTCGAATCCCTTTCCATTCAGTATGCAAATAAAAATGTCGGATAAGGGGATCCAACGCTAAATGAAAAAGTAGGGGAGATAAAGGGCACCCTTGTCTTGTACCGCGATACAATTGAAAGTTCTCCGTATTTAAACCATTAATGGTGAGAAATGCTGTGGGGGTATTATATAGTGAATTAAAAAAACGTATAAAATTTGGACCAAAATTTTGAAAATGAAAGACGCGTAACAAATGTGTCCAGGACACACTGTCAAATGCTTTATCAGCATCACAACTGACCAAAAGAGACGTATCCTCTGAGTTTTGTAGCGATTGCGTTATGGCTGCTATTACCTGATGAATGTTATGTACTGAAGATCTGTTCTTTACAAAGCCAGATTGTGATGTATGGAGTAACTTGGGTAAAAGCATCTGTAATCTTTGTGCCATAATGGAGGATAATAACTTTAAATCCTGATTTAATAAAGATATGGGATGGTAAGACTGTACTAATGTTGGATCTTTACCCGGCTTCGGTAACATTATTATATGGGCTTCATTAAAAGAAAATGGAGCCGCTGTGCCAGAGAGAATAGAATTAAACAATTTTAATAAATGAGGGGTAAGAGATGGAGATAATAATTTATAATATTCTGCACTAAGCCCATCAGGGCCCGGAGCTTTACCAATTGCTGAATGTCCAATAGCCGCCAAGATTTCTTGCTCAAAAATTAAATCAGTCAGTATCTCCTGTTCCTCCTCAGTTAATATAGGGGAACCTGCCGACTTTAAAAATTCCATACCTAAAATTTGGTTATCTGGTGGTGCAGTGTATATGTTTCTAAAGTGTTCAAAAAAGGAATTTGTTATATCAGAAGTGGTGGTAAGAACATGAGATTCCGAGACAATTTTTTAAATGTTAACCTGAGGACGCTGATTTCTAACCACATTGGCCAACAGTTTCCCTGCCCTATTTCCCCACTTAAAATAACGATGTTTCTGGTAATCTAAAGAACATTGGGCTTTTTCTGTACATAGTGTGTCATATAAATTTTTAGTATCAATATAAATCTGACGAGTTTCTGGGGTATTAAACCTTAATAAATTTGTATAAGATGTAGAAAGAGCTGTACTAATAGCTTGAAATTTTTGGGAGAGTTTCTTACGTTTTCCGGCAACATAAGCTATGATCGAGCCACGCAAAACTGGCTTGGATGCTGCCCAAAATAAATTGATATCTTCAATATGTTGATTATTATCGTTGACATAGTTCCCGTATTGTTGTTCCAAATATAGCTTGAAATCAGGACAATTATATAAATAGGAGGGAAATCTCCAACTAAAGGAGGAAGGTTTTGGTGTAGGAAGGAGAACCATGTTGGGGCGTGGTCAGAGATAGCTATATTTTCTACTTTAGCATCATAAACTTTAGGAAGGAGATTTGTGGGAAGAAGCCAATAATCAATCCTGGAGGACGTGTGATGTGGGTGTGAGTAAAACGTATAATCACGCTCCACAGGGTGTTGATACCTCCAGGGATCAGAGAGTTGGAGAGAAGATATAAGAAAATCTAAAGCCTTAGGTATAGTGCCCCTTCCCCCATCGCCTGATCTGTCTAATAGTGGATTGAGAGTAGTATTGAAATCCCCCCCTAAAATAATGGTCCCTTCGGCCCAATCCTGTATTTGAACATATAAATCTGTAAAAAAAAAACACTGTTAGGACCAGTTGGTGCATATATGGTGACAATAGTAAACAAAACCCCTTCCAATTGTATTTTAACAAATAGAAATCTACCCTCAGGGTCACACAATTTATCAAGTATAGTGTAGTTAAGGGACTTGCGTAGAAGAAGAACCACACCTCTTCGTTTGGATGTATATGAAGCTGCTATGTATTCATTCAACCAATTGCTCCTTAACGTATTTGGATCCCCCTCCCTCCAGTGTGTTTCCTGAACCACAGCCACATCTGGTCTGAGCCTCTGTAGGTGTTGTAATACTTTCCGCCGTTTGAGCGGTGTGTTAAGACCCTCTACATTCCAGGTGAGGAATTTTGGCCCTCATTCAGAGCCATACGCTCTGAGCAGAGCACACGCTCTGAATGAGGGCCGCCCTCCATAAAAATGGAGCGTCCTCCTGGACGCTCGTATAGCTGTGGGTCACCACCCACAGCCTATACGAGCGTGCAGTTTGATGGCCGCGATGGTCGTGACCATCGCGACCATCGAAACTGCGAGCCGGAGCCTGCGGTTGAGGTTTTCAACCGCAAGCCCCGAAGTGATTTTGGCTCTATCAGAGCCAAAATCACTCCCACTGACATCACTAGTGATGTCAGTGGGCCGGCTTCTGATGGGAGGCGTTCCCGTGGGAAGCCCCCGTCAGGGAGGCACGCCCCCGGCACGCCCACCAAAGGGGGCGTGCTGTCAATCAACATCGACAGCACGCCCCCTTTGATCACAGACAGCGAGCGAAGGAAAGTCCTTCACTCGTCGCGTCTGGCGCATGCGCACGACGGAGCTCCCGCCATCGTGCGCATGCGCAGAGCACAACATCGACCCACTTACGAGCGGACAGCCGCTTGCGAGTGGGTCTGAATCAGGCCCTTTATACGATCCTTATAATTTACAGGTGTGCCCAAAGAATTCAATTTATCAACCAATACCTTGTTTCATGAAAATACTAATTTGTTGAAATTCGTTAAACATAGCATCCCATGTCCCAGCGAGTAGGGACGCCATTGTTATTATAAACGTGCGGTCTCTCAATCCCATTATCACTACATTTAACCAAACATATATACACCAAAATGATACAGTTCTACCATTTTGTGTTTTTCTTTGAACCCAAACATAAGGCCATTGTGGCCAATAATAACCAGTAACTATATTCCAAATATGAGAAAATAAAAAAAAAAATTCAAAATCAAAACAAATAATAAAAAAGAACAATTTAGAGGAAACAGAGTTTTCCAGAAAAATAGTAAGAAATACACATAATATGCAAAAACAGATGAGAATCAATTTCTCATTAACAAATATTAATGACATAATGAGGCATATGTGAGTAATATAACACTTGCGATTTAAGCATTAACTCAATGTTCATCGACAGATGAGAGTACGTTAGATTCCGAGAGAAATAACAAATGTCTTTGCCGGGGACACCGAATCAAAGAAATACTGTTTGCCATCATGTTGTGCTCTAAGCTTAGCTGGGTAGAGGAGGGCAAATCTGATTCCAGCATCAAAAAGCGACTTGCATATCGGTGAAAATTCTCTTAGTTTCATTGCAACTTGATAAGAATAATCTTGAAAGAGAAGCAACCTGTCCCCTTTATAGGATAATTTTTGAGATTTACGATAAGCCTCCATCAGTCTGACTTTATCCATATAATTAAGGAACCTGAAAATGACAGGTCTAGGTCTGCGGCGATCTGTTTGACGATCCGGACCAATTCTGTGTGCACGTTCGATCAATGTAGGGCCTGATGTAGAGCTGCAACCCAACTCCTGAGGAAGCCAGGTGGAAACTAAGTCCATAAGTTCCCGCTGTTTGACAGATTCTGGTAAGCCAATCAGACGTAGATTATTGCGGCGGTTGCGATTCTCCAAATCTTCCAGCTTTTCCTGCATGGTGACAATGGAAGCTTCCTGCATTTCAATTACCGATTTGGCCGTAGTAAGATCGTCTTCAAGATTTGAAATGCGTTCTGCTTCATCAAACCGCACACTATGCTCGCGAAGCTGCGTTACAGCCGAATCTATCGCCTCTTTCAGACCAGCCAATTTTTTATCAAGCAATGGTGAGAGAAGATCCGAGATTTCCTGTGCTTTGGCCACAGACGCAGCACTGAATTTGGAAGGATCAGACACGCCGTCCATAATATCATCTCCAGCCGGGGAAGTAGGAGGACTAGAGGTGGTAGATGCAGTGGTTCTGGTCTCTCTCTGCCTCGGACACCTGGACCTCCCTTACTACCCTTCTGTATTTTGGTCACGTGCTTATCCATATATAAATCTCAGATAATGGACTTTGCTAGAAAAATTGATTATATTTAATATGCCAAAAAAAAAAAAAAACTGAATAATCCTGACCAGCAGGGGGAGCTGATATAGATATAGGGGGTCATTCAGACCCACTCGCGAGCGGCAGTCCGCTCGCAAGTGGGTTGATGTTCCCCACTTCGTATGCGCTCGATGGAGGGAGCTCCGTCGCGCGCATGCGCGAGAACCGGCAAGCGACGGGCTTTCCATCGGTCGGGGTCTCGCACCAAAGGGGGCGTGCTGTCGATGTTGATTGACAGCACGCCCCCTTTGGTGGGCGTGCCTGCCAGACGGAGGCGTTCCCATGGGAACGCCTACCGTCTGAAGCCGGCCCCACTGACATCACTAGTGATGTCAGTGGGAGTGATTTTGGCTCTGATAGAGCCAAAATCACTCCTGGCCTTGCGGCTGGGAAACCTGACCGCAGGGTTTCCCTCGCAAGTCCGATGGTCAAGACCATCGTGACCATCTTTTTGCACGCTCGTATATGCTGTGGGTGGTGACCCACAGCTATACGAGCATCCAGGAGGACGCTCCATTTTAATGGAGGAGGGCCCTGATTCAGAGCGAGCGCTCTGGTCAGAGCGTCCGGCTCTGAATCAGGGCCATAGTGCCTTTGGAGATCCAGAAAAACTCTGATAGTTCTCTGTATAAAAATGTGGTGCAGGAACAGCAGCTAGAGCCCTGCCAATCCCAAGATGGCGGTCGTGGGCTAATATACTGCACAGCCCACACTACAGCACTTGTCACAGGGGGCCAGTGAAGTCAGAGAGGCAGGAAGGTAGGTTGCTCCTCTGATAGCACACTTGAGGGGAAGAGGTGACAAGGAAGGCAGCTGCGCGATCCGTCCAGATCCAAAATGGCGGCCGCGATTAGTGGTGCTTTGTACTGCACCTAAACTCCGGCGGTATGGTGACGGTGGGGAGCCGGGAATAGTGTCCACTTACCCACCGCTCTCTCCAGGTGACGCGCTGATGTCCGCGCGTCACTGCTCCCGGCGCTGCAGGTGTTGTATCCGCGCCTGTATGTGAAGGGAGCGAGAGCTCTCTAAAATGCGGCCATCTACAAGGTCCGCCCACCGGAAGTCCAAATATATTTTATTAATATAAAATTGTTTGATAAGGGAAACTGTCCTGCCCCAAAACCTCTGTTACTATGTATTATCTGGTTGGGCATGGCAATTCACATGAGGCCACGCCCCTTCCCATGAGGCCACGCCCACACATATATACCATTCCCCACACTTTCCTGGCCTGCAGATAATGGGTGTGGTATAATAGATCTACATGAAAAGGTCGACAATGTCTAAATAGACACCAGATGTTAGACAGACAATAGGTTGACAGGGACAAAAAGGTTGACACACTAATTGTCAACATCGAAGAAGGTCGCAATATAGGAATGGTTGATAGGGTCAAAAAGTTGACATGAAAATGGTTGACACAGAAATGGTCGATACATTTCGGCTATATTTTTTTGCATGCACGCTATTATACAAGCCCGGTTTTCTCCCCCTTCCACCACTATATGCAACAGACTGCTTTTTATGTTACACAGTGATTATCTGGCAGCTGTTTAACTGATTTGCCACTATGTATATCTTCGGATAGAACTTGCTGCTAGCAATTTTATTGCAAATGTACGAGGTTTGGTACTTTGAAAACTGTACAATTATACCAGCAAATGACTTATCAATGACTCACTGATGATTTGTACTATGCTGTGGAATAATAGGATTGAATTACTCACTTAGTGATCAATAAAGGACTTTATACCAACTAATATGGTGTGAAAACATAACAGAAACATAAAAACCTTTATATTGTCTAAATAGAATTTCATAAATACTGTCTGTCTACTATTCTCAGTCCACATACATTGGTACATTACCTTTTTTTATTATTTTTTATGTTATATGTTGGTGTATTATATGCTGTAATTGTGATTAATTTTTTGATTGTCATTTGCAAGTATTTGCACTCGCAATTCTGACCCAATTATAAAGTATTTCTATACAATTTTTAATATAATATTTTAATAATTAAACTTAACTGACTACCGCCCCATTTTCTATGTGTATATATTTCTAATTGTTATTCGGGTGTCCAGTTTTCCTCATTTGTGTGGTGGCAGCTGTCAGTTAATTAGTGTGCTAAGATTTGATTGCCCAACAGGTTAGCGCCTGTTTTCTTTTGAAATACAACCAAGTGACGTGTACAATGACGCCCAAACACCCCTGCGTTCACACCACTACTCCCCCTTTCACAAGCACCTTCCCCTGTTACCACCCACAAACGGCACTATCTGTCACTCAAAGTAGCCCTTAGTCTGTGTACAATTCCCGATCTCAGTGACTGGCTTGAGCACGCGCACTGTGACGCATACGCATGCGCAGACGGGCGACAATCGCCCATAGCGAGCAAACACAGCTTAGTGTCCGGGTCTGAATCAGGCCCTTTATCTCAGATGAAAGGTATTTTATACACAAGTATACAGCCCAGTAACCCTTTTTTTTTTATATATTTTATTTGTTCAAGGTTTTAGTAAAACTACAGAAAACAGACAAATTACACATTGCAATAGAAATCCAGGGAATGAGTAACCAGCAAGCTTAGTAAGTACCCTCCTCCACCCAGATTACCAGTATCTCATGGTCAGCCAGCGGGAACCATGGCATATCTCCATGGAGACATGGGGAGCCAGAGAGAATGGGAAATGCAAAGGGAATGACTCATGTATCTGGCTGTAACATTAAACAAATTAGATCCCCTCTTGGAACAGCATTAAGCAAAGTGTAATGGTGCATACACACGGTCAGATATGTCAGATGAACCATTTGAACGATTTTACCAATGATTTGAATGATTTTTTACTGTATTAAAATTGATGGAATTGTCCAAATCTGACAAACGGGAACACGCATCCTTCATCGTTGCAGGGACATATGTCAGATTTTCTTTCAGAAGGAATATCTGACTGTGTGTATGCACCATAAGAGTAAGAGATAGGAAAAGAGTAGGGAAACAATGGGGAAGACGGGTTAGAAAGGATGGGCAGATAACTGGCAGCAGCTGGTTTCAAGAGAGAGCATAGTGTGTAAGTGGTAACAGGAAATGGGAGCAAACAGCAGGTGAAGCAGTGCCGACAAAACCTCAATTGGGATGAGGTACTGGGGGGCGTGGCCATAGGAGGGAGGGTGCAGCAAATCTCCCTTGCCCAGTACTTACCTAAGCGATAGTACGTACATCGGGGGAGACCTCACAGCATTGCAGGGGTACTAATTCCTCTACTGAGCTCCCCTGTCCTATAGAGACCTGGGTAATCCATTCCCTCTCCTCCCCCTCTTAGCACCCCTGAGATGAAGTGTAGTTGTAAAGACATAGCTACAAGTCACCCATTGTGAAGACTTCTGTCTTAGCCGGTAAGGGGCGGATTCAATTACTCACAAGCTGTCATCATCAGCTCCATAGCGTGTAAGCAGAATCAGCCTTCGAGATTACATGCAAAGCCTTTGGATGCTATTTCAGTGGCTTCCATGCTTAACTGATTTAGCCCCTAAGTGTCTTTCAAAGACACCTGGGTTCAAAAGGAGCTTCTCACTGTTTCTATAATTCAGTGGTCTTCAACCTTTAAGGCATTGTGGGCCACATTAAAAAATTAAACGAAGCCGAGGGCCACTAAGCTATACTGCGGTATTTAAACTTTGCCCCCTCCTCACACAATTATGACCCATAACTGCCCCCCTCCTACAATTTTATTTATGTCCCATAACTGCCCCCCTCTGCAGTGTCCCTTATACAGTCCCCCCAGTAGTGGTCCCCCCTATGCAGTGGCCCCAGTAGTGGTCCCCATTATGCTGTACCCCCAGTAGTAGTCCCCCCTGCTGTAACCCCAGGAGTAGTCACCCCTATGCAGTGTCCCCAGTAGTGCCCATTATATAATGCCCCCAGTAGTAGTCTCCCCTGTGCAGTGCACCCAGTAGTGCCCCTTATATAATGCCCCCAGTAGTAGTCCCCCCTATTCAGTGCCCTCTATAGTTGTCCCCTTTTTGCAGGCCCCCAGTAGTGGTTCCCCTTATGCAGGCCCCCAGTAGTGATGCCCCCTATGCAGTGCCCCCTGTAGTGGTCACCCTTATGCAGGCCCCCAGTAGTGATGCCCCCTATGCAGTGCCCCCAGTAGTGGTCCCCCTTATGCAGGCCCCCAGTAGTGATGCCTCCTATGCAGTGCCCTTATACAGTGCCCCCTGTAGTGGTTTTCCCTATTCAGTGCCCCAGTCGTGGTCTCCGCCTATGCATTGCCCTCAGTAGTGGTCCCCCCTATGTAGTGCCCTTTATATAGTGTCCTCAGTAGTATCCCCCCTATACAGTGCCCCCAGTAGTTGAACCCCCCAGTAGTGGTCCCTCCTGATGCAATGCCCCCAGTATTGGTCCCCCGTTGCAGTGCCCCCAGTAGTAGTCCCCCCGATGTAGTACCCCTAGTAGTGGTCCCCCCCAGCAGTGCCCCAAGTAGTAGTCCCCGATGATGCAGTGCCCCCAGCAGTATTCCCCCCCAGTAGTGCAGACAAACACATGTGAAGAAAAAAAAACACCTGAATCCCCGCTCCTGCTGCTGTCCGCTCCTCTGTCCTCCCAGGCTGGCCCGCTCTGAATTATGGGAGAGACGTCATGACGTCTCTCCCATTACCCACTGCAGGAGCCGGAAGATGGAGCTCATGAGTGAGCTTTAGCCCGGCTCCTGCAGTGGGCGCAGCAGCCAATGAGAGTCTGTCTGACTCTCATTGGCTGGCTGTCAAAACAAATACACTGCTGCCGGCGCAGCATGAGATAATGCCAAGGACAATCATGAAGTTATAACTGATTTGTATATATTTCTCGCCATAAGATATATATATATATATATATATATATATATTGTGATAGAAGCCCTGTAGAAGTTAGGGATGGCATGTATATGTGTCCCAGATTCCAGTAATATGTATTTTAACCCCCGGGAAGAGTTTGTTTTACAAAAAGATCTGAGTGTCAGCTTTAGGTAAAAGCTGGAGAATGGGTCCTGGGGGTGTGGATGTGAGAGAGAAGGGAGGGCTCCTTCCACAGGGCCGTTTCAGGTGTTAGGCCTTCTAGTCTGTGAGCAGGCTAATTAAGGATACACCTGGAAGTGGCTCAATATAGCTGTGTAAAAGTTTTGATGCAGTGTCTCACACACCCTGGGGAGAACCGACACTGGGGTTTTGTTCAGAGACACTGGGACCTATTAAAAGTGCTGTGTTTGAGGTAAGGCAGTAAGCCTTGCCACTTGTAGAGAGGAAATTACCTGTATAGTCAGTGCCCAGCCGGGCTAGGATTTATTTTATGTTTTAGTTTGTTTGACTATTGGAGTTGCACAATTAAAACTGGTGCCGACCAGCTTGCACGAAAACCCACGGCTAGAGTGCTGCTTCCTGGCTGCCATGTGTAAGGAGGTGTCCCCCTACCCCGATCATATCACAATATATATATATATATATACATAGATATATAGGCATACATGTAGCATATATACATGCAGGTCTTCACTTTTCAGATTACAGATGTGTCCTATTGCACCTAGCATCAATACTCCATGCATTGTGAGACCAATGTGACTCATCTTGCGCCAAGTATCTTTTTAACGTCTTTTTCCCAAAAATGAATCTTAGTCGCTGATGTTTCTGCCTCTCTTGTAGAGTGATATCACTTTTTATTGTTTGAAGCATTTGAGATCTTTATCCTATTGGATCTCAGAGATTTGGAGACAATATTGTCTGAGGTATTGAATTTGTGGACCCAGTGATTAGGATTATAAAGTGAGTCATGAGCAGAGATGATTGGTTTACCTCGTGGCTTAGACAGGCTCTTATAGATTTTGGGTAAGCAAAATAACATCGGCACTAGGATGTTTGGTTTTTAAAGGTAAACACAGTTCACTCCAATAAAGAGTCTAACTAACTTTTATACGTCCTGGAGGGAGGTTGTTTCAATTATGTGTATACACCAGTGTTAGGTAGTTGCGAATAAACTTCTGACTTATAGTCATCTATGTGAAGGATCACTATACCCACACCTTTTCCATTGGGGCGTGTAATGATGTCTTTGTGAGTTCCAAGCTGTCTCAAGGTTTGCCATTTGTCACCCGATAAGTTGGAATGAGTCCTGGAAGTTTTCTTACTCAGGCCAGACAGCTGGATATCTGGGGCTTTATTAAAGCCCATTATTGATATATTACTGGAGACACGGTCAAAGACTGATTTTTTTCTTGAATGACTTGTATTTGTCCTCTGTAAATACTGGAACATGTTCCTTAAGCTGCCCATCCACTAGGTGATTATACCTAGCAATGGAGCGATAACGACAGTCGTTATCGCTCCATCGCTTGGTAATCGTCCACAAATCGGGCAGTAAAAGGTTAAAAAGACCAGCGATGCGCGCGCCCGCTTGACGTTTTTAACATCAATCATCGCCCGAACATGACGGTCAACCTGACAACCGCCGTCAGGTTGCCATGTTCGGGTGTGATTGATCTGCATACACTGAAGTCTCAGCCACACTACAGTGCCAGAGTGGACTTTTGTTTTTTACTTCTACAGTCTCAGTCGCATTTCAGCGTCAGAGTGCCTTATCTGATTCTACGTCACGGCCGTCTCTGTCATCCACCAGCAGCAAGATAGACTCTTGTTTTTAAGACCCTTACTGCATCAGCCCACTAGGCTGCAACCAGTCTGTTAGGATCTGAGTTTGTTGTGGACCCGGGGTAGTAACAGGAGCAGACACCTGAACAGACTTATGCCCTTATTCAATTTGAGGCGAAAAGTCCAGTCTTTTCGCCTGCAGCACTTTTCGCCTCCTTCGCCTGTTTTCCAGTTGGAAAAGTATCTCGCGCGTGCCCGCTATTCCCCGTATTCAATTCCAAAGTAGGCAAAATCGGGAACAGGCGATACTTGGATCGGCGAAAAAATACTGGAATTTTCGGGAAATAATTTTGGGACCCCCCAAAAGATGTCCAGACCTCGGGCTTCACTATGGGTACCCCAGATTTTGCCTGCAGAAGAAAGTCGGCTTTTTAAATAGATGTGTCAGGTGGTTATTTTTCCCGACAATGAAGAAGTGATGCAGAAGAGCACTTAGGTTTTTTTTTTCGTTTTTAAAAGTGGTCCCATCAAGTTTGGGGTACATGAAAATGGGGGAAAGCATTTTTTTAAGTCCTTAAAGGTCATTTATTAAATTCTTCAAAAATACACCTGCCGCTACTCTGCGCAATGAAAAAAACACCTACCACATACTTGGGGACCACACCAGAATTAATTTCGATAGTTTGGCATTTTGTTTTCACTTTTTTTTTTTCACCCCAAAATGTAAAATAATTTTTTTGGGGTGTCCTGATTTTTAATTTTTTTGGCACATTTCATTTTAAGGGAGCTATCCAAAGGGTGCAGGCTATTTTTTTTAAGTTGCACCCCTAAACCCCAAATCTTCACTTTTTTTTCACCTGCTATGGTAATTGAAAATGTATCCCTGTTTTTTTTAAATGACCTTTCACCCCATTTACGAAAAAAAATGGGAATTTACTGGAAATATCCCTGGGACCCCCCTAAAGATGTCCAAACATGGGGGATCACTATGGGTACCCCCATTTTTGCCTGCTGAAAGAAGTCGGGGTTTGTAATAGCCGAGCAAGTTGCAATTTTGCGGCTATGAAGAAGTGGTAAAGAATAGCACTTAAATTTTTTTGGAGGGGGGGAAATAACTAGTCCCTAAAGTTATTATTAAAAATTGCAAAATTGCACATGCCGCTTGACCCTGCAATGAAGAAAACACCTGCCGCATACATGGGGACCCGACCTGAATTAATTTAGATACTTTAGCACTTTGTTCCCCAATTTATTAATTTTTCACCCCCAAAATTAAACATAATTTTTTTGGGGTGTCACGAATATTTTTTAACTTTTTTTTTTGCAGTTTACCTTTATGTACCCCAATCCCCTAGATCGTAAGCTCCTAGGAGCAGGGTCCTCCTCCCCACTGTCTCACAGCCTTCTTCTCTAGCACTTCTATGACAGCCTTCACCTTCCCAGCTGTATTGTGTATGGAGAATTGTGTTGGTAATTGTTACTTGTGCTCTGTTTATAAGTTGGTTACTGTAATGTAATGCTCTGCGTACCCTTTACTGTATGTACGGTGCTGCGGACCTCTTGTGGAGCCCTATAAATAAAATGTAATAATAATAATAATAATAGGGGACTGTCTTAAGGCTGCACAAGGGTTCCCGCAATGTTTTACCTCAAAATCGCAATTCTGCACTTTTTTCTGCCTGCTATTCATAGGCGATACTTTTTCGCCTATTACATTGAATTGACTTTCTGCCTATGCGGAAAGTCTTCCAAATTGAATACGGGATAAAAGCCAAACAGGCGAAAATGACGTCATCGGCGATACATTTTCGGTGAAAACAGGCGAAAACTGACTTTTCGCCTCAAATTGAATACGGGCCTTAAACTGAAAAGTGTGTTTTTTAATGGGTGAACTTGAGACATGTACACTGTTAATATAAAATCCTGAATATAGATGGGGAGGTGATGACTTGAAACTGAAGTGACGTAAGAGTGGGTAATGTCCAGGATGTGACAGAAATAATAAAAAGTCTTTGTAATCCAAATAGTTACTGCGAGACTGCAGACCGGATATCAGCTTACAAATTGATATTGGTGATATGAAATCCAGAGAGGTTATTGAGTAGTTGAATAGTAGGAGCAGTTGATTAACTGGTGAGTAGTACTGAGATGGCTCAGTGTAGAAACTGGTTAGCTGCAGAGAGCTAGGTAACTGGAGGCAGTGTAGGGACAGGGTTAACTGTACACTCAGGTCTTTAGGCAGGGAAAGGGTTAATAGAAGGTTCAGGGTGGTTTCAGCAGGAGACTGGGAGCAGGCAGAGCAATGCAGGCTGCTTGGAACCTGGGATCCAGCAAGAGCACAGGCGAGCAGGGAACAGACAGGTCTCAGGAGCACAGGAACTCTCTCACAGCATGCGCTGTGAAACACATTGCATTGGCAACTATGGGGAGCTCTGAACTCCCTTAAGTACTCAGTGCAGGATCGTGAATGGTCGGAGAGGGCATGTGACAGGCCAGGATTGGAGCAACTAAGCCACATGACCAGAAGCAAGATGGCGGCGCCCATACCAGAATGGAATGGAAACACCACCAGGCTTACCCCAGCCAGAATGACACAGTGCCTGCGGAACATCTTGCACAGACAACGCCTGCCGCCAGACACCAGCCCCTCTGCCGGAAGGACCATGCTACAGTGCCCTCGCAGGTAATACCTGTCGTCCCCTATGCCGGGAAACCCTGGTCGTGACACAGTCGAGTACTCATCACACCACAAGGCTGCAACCAGTGAAGAACTCATCAGAGCTCTAGGCTTCAACCAGTCAAGTACTCATCAGCCCTCAAGGCTGCAACCAGCCAAGTACACATCAGCCCTCAAGGCTGCAACCAGCCAAGTACATATCAGCGTTCAAAGCTGCAACCATCCAAGTACACATTAGCCCTCAAGGCTGCAATCAGCCAAGTATACTTCAACCCTCTAGGCTGCAACCGGCTAAGTACACATTAGCCCTCAAGGCTGTCACCAGCCAAGTTCATATCTGCCTTCCAGGCTGCCACACAGCCTAGGTCACACAATTAGTCAGCTCTAATCCAGTGTCCTGGGGTACTACTACATCTACCTGTGTGAATCTCCCCAGGGCTTCATAACAATCACACCAAATAGTTGAAGTATATTCTACTAGACCAGAGTGCCTTTATGTAGTTCCTCAGATTGTTGTAATTTAGCTCTCAGAGCAGATAATTTTCATGCAGATTCCTCTATAACAAGTGTCTTCAAGTGGAACGAGCACTTGTTGAAGATTGATACCTACCTACGGCAGAACTCATTATTGTATCTGCCTATTGTGGGAACATTTTTACCAGAAATTCACGGGGGATTTTCCTCTCTCTGTGATACCCAGAATGAGTAATGCCGTGGAGCAAAAAACCTGCTTCCTTCTTTCTCAAGTTAAGTAACTTGTTGTATAAATCCTCTGAGGTTGTGGCTCCCGCAGCTTCAATTTGTGTCTCTTTGAAGAGTATTTCTTCTGTCTCGCTCTCTGAGAAGCTTATTATTTCACCTAATGGTAGTGTTATTCTACCAAACACACCAACCTCTGACATTGATGCAGAGGGTTCAGACATGTTAAGTGCCCCAGCCTAATGCCCCCTATATGGGGTAAGTGACAGAAGAATTGCTGAACTCCCAGGTATGTCACAAGCAATTACTAAACCAGTCTGGGTGCACAGCTCCAACATGGAATATTCCATGCAACACTATGTAATCCCAAATGTAGTCCCAGAAAGAGTGGCACTCCAGTACTAAACTTATTTCCCCGAAAATGCACTCTTCAGGCTTCACAAAAGACAATTAGGCAATCCTGCTTTTCCAGCATTTTAGATTTTATTTAATCTGTCATAGGGTTTACAGCAACAAATTATACAGTCCAATCTTTTACTTTATATAAACCACCATCTATTTGAAGGAAAATAAATAAATCCTGCACCAAAAGTTGGTACTATCTTATCCAAAGATGGTCATCATATTAGTAGTACTACCCATTATCTTAAATATTAATGTATTACGACAAAAGTGAAAGGAAAGCTGTTAACACGTGCACACACCTGTTATACCCTCAATATTAAAATATATTGTTTATTAGGTATGCATTTAATAGTAATTAGCATGTCACCTCTATACCCAAACACTGCTCAAGCATTAGAGAATAATTATTTTGGTAACAATTCTTTAAATAAGTGAAATATTAAAATATAGATGAATAGAAAGTACAAAACACATGCAATATATGTGTATTAATAATGCGGTGTCACACCAAGCCGCAGCGCACTGCTAATGGGGAAATGGTCATCCTGTAGATGAGGTAAGATCAGCAAATGCAGTGTGAGACTAGTGTGTATATATATATACAGGGGCGCCGAGAGGGGGCGGGGGAGCGGGTACAGATTACCGGGGCCCGGGCTTCCTGAGGGGCCCGGCGCCGCTCCCCCTCCCTCACAGCAGTCCAGCACACAGCGTGGGCTGAGCTGCAGTGGAGACTGCTCGTGGCTGCTGAGCAGCAGCCACAGCAGTCTCCTATGCCTGTGGGGGGGAGCGATCACACTGATCGCGCCCCCTCCCCCTGGCTTTGAGCAGGGCTGAGGGGGCCCAGAGCGCCCCCCTCCCCAGCGTGGAGCCGCTGCAAACCTTTTTATTTACGGGAAATGAGGCGTGGCCACACCTCCCACGATTAGGCCATGCCCCCTATTACACGGGCCCGCCGCGGCTCTCAGCGGGCCTGTATATATATATATTGCTCAGTACACACAAGGGTAACCAGCATGGTTACTTACAGTAAATAGGACAGCACCAATCCCTCAGTATACCAGCATCATCCCACATACAATTTATACCAGGTTTTTTTTATTAATATAGCACCAATGAGTACACATAACAGCCTGTACACTACCAGCAGTGCACCCACACATCACCCAAGGTCCACACATACTTGTCATTGCTCTTAGAGCTGGATTGAATCTTTGGGGGCCTGGGGCACATAAAACAGTGAGACCCCTATAGTCTAAAATTAAGTTTGATTTGGGACACATAAATATAAGATTATGTTATTGTTGCCCCCTCCCCAGTTCTCTTATGGAAGCCTTTGGACCCACTATACTGTAAATAGTATTATTGATAATAACTAATAATATGCAGGATAAGCTTTAGATAATTTCTATACATTTACAGAGAATGGCAGCAATGATTGCCTGTACTGAGCTAAGGAGTGACTGACTATTGGTTATAGGTATATAAGCAGCATCAGTTTCTCTGTGCAGGACTATCATATTTTGGATCCTCTCAAAAGACCAGTACAAGATAATAAAATAATAAGCTTTGCTTTAATTCAAGGCGTTTGCCGTCTATGGCTATGCCATTTAGTTTGCTGGGTGCAGCTAATGCTGAGGATTCTTGGATCCACCTCCTCCTACTTGTGTTCTTACGTACAGGTCCAGCTCCAGCCCAACCACCCTGTACAATAATTTTTGGAGCTCCCCCTCACATCTCTGTCTATGTAAGCAAAATATTGCAATGCCTCTCAGTAGTGCCCCAGTTAATAATGTCCCCACAGTAGTGCCCCAGTTAATAATGTCCCTATAGTAGTGCGCCAGTTAATGTCCCCATAGCATACATGCCTACCCTCCCGATTCAGCCGGGACCCTCCCAAAAATCGGGTACCGCTCCCGGCCCCCCGAAAAGACAGGCAAGCTGGCTGTACAAACCCCCGACAGCAGGGGTCCGGTGACGCGATTCGCGCTGAATCGTGTCATCGTAGCCTCGCCCCCTGCCTCACAATGCCATTAATCTCTGCATTTGTGAAGAGGGGGTGGAACCATGATGATGCAATCGCGCTGTCACACCCTATGCCTTGCACCCAATGAAGCATTAGTCTCCAGGCCACACCCCCTTTTTGCCGCAACACACCCCTTGTGTGGTTGCCCGACAGCTCCCTCCCGGAAGGAGGGAGCCAAATGTCGGCAACCCTGCCCCATAGTAGTGCCCCGGTTAATAATTTGTCCCCACAGTAGTGCCCCAGTTAATAATTTGTCCTCACAGTAGTGCCCCAGTTAATAATTTGTCCCCACAGTAGTGCCCCAGTTAATACTGTCCCTATAGTAGTGCCCCAGTTAATAATTTGTCCCCACAGTAGTGCCCTAGTTAATAATTTGTCCCCACAGTAGTGCCCCAGTTAATACTGTCCCTATAGTAGTGCCCCAGTTAATAATTTGTCCCCACAGTAGTGCCCCAGTTAATAATTTGTCCCCACAGTAGTGCCCCAGTTAATACTGTCCCTATAGTAGTGCCCCAGTTAATAATGTCCCCACAGTAGTGCCCCAGTTAATAATTTGTCCCCACAGTAGTGCCCCAGTTAATACTGTCCCTATAGTAGTGCCCCAGTTAATAATATGCCCCCACTGTAATAATGCACAATGTGTATTGTACTGAATCACACAATTCCTGAAACAGCACAAATACAGCCCCTCATTCCACCATGTACAATGGTAGCTCAGGCAATCAAAGTGGAAAATGTGCATTTTTAAATATACAATTGCCAAAATAGTCATGTGCTGTCCATACTGACAAGGGTATAAGAAGTCTATTTATCAAATAATATTTGCAAGATATTCCCCCAAAACACCCATTTTTTGGGGGTACCAGCAAATATTAAGTATCACACCAATATACCATGGTGAGACTACAAAAGATATCTCCATATCTGCTGCGGCCCCTTTATTTCCGACTAGCAGCAGCCCCCATAGGTTTCTATAGGGACTGCGAAGCTGTCATTATTTACCAAGCTCCAGCATGCAAAGTCCCAGGAGCTTACACCATCTTCAGGTAGATTAGTGATAAGACCGCTGTCTGATGCAGTCACTTCACTCCGAACACATCGCAGGGTGGGATCATTTAGGATCTCCTGTCACTGCATCTGAGTTTTCATACATTCGGTCGGTATATAATTTTTTATAGCTATGAATAGCGGCTATAACAAAAACCCCATAATTGATAAATTTGCCCCTAAAGCTCATCACTGCTGTTAAAGTATAAATTATTGCTGTGAGACAAAACCACTGCCACCCACACAAATGTACACCCTGCACAGGTTACCCAGATATTGGCTAGGTCTGAGAATTAGTTGTGAGGATCAGTGGTCCACCCTAATGGACACAAGACATCCAGCTGAAAAGTGCTTGTTATTATATAACTGTCCCTCCCCCCCATCTCCCCGGGGACTAACACCAGGAAACTCATCAAGTACACTTCTGTCCCTTGAAGTGTTGGTGATTGCCAGACATGGCTTGTGTCCACATAGCAACCTGGCAGGATTATTCTGGGTGCATGCTTCAAGTGCAGGCTGCAGAGGGAGAGCTGCTGTATAGGTGTAATGCTGCCTGGGAGCTCGGCGCTTGGCATTGGGAGGCTACATAGCTAGGGGAGTTCTGTTGTTGCAGAGCTACCTGCGGTCCCCAACACGGGATCTCCTTTATACTGTAACTGCTTCTGGATGCGGCAATCTATACACCAGGGTGCCGGGTCATTGTTCCTATCTGCGGCAGCACTGTGCCCCCTACAGGGTGGCATCCTTGTGCGGTCCTGCTTTCGGAACTGGCACCTCTGTACATTGAGCAGGAGCTGGCTGGTAAAGATTAGCCTGGGGGGGCAGAAACACAAAACTGGCCCATAGCATTAGCGATCACTTTACCTCTAGCAAATCTCAAGTACAGAATCTTTTATTTTTAATAAATTCAGGCAGTCAGTACTTGGGTAGAAGTGTGGTGGGTGTCACTGAGGTGCAGTTATTGTATAGGGCAACTGAGTGATGACATTTATCAACTTATAATTGGCAGCATGACTGCAAACAAATAATATTAAAACAGCTAATGATGCTAAAGTCATAAAAATGATAAAGACCAATATTATATTAAATCAAAATAGATATAAAGATAGTAGGGATGACAAATCAGTAATGACTCCAGTGACTAGTATTAACCATAGGGATAGAATTTGTGTGGTATGAGAAGCAATGGAGGAATGAAAGTGTCCTGATTTTCCAATAATAACCTCTTACTTTAACTGTTTTTTCTTTTGCTTTTTTGCCTCTTCGGGCCTGAGATGTCCTGACGTCTCATCTCCCAGCTCAGTCACAATGACAATGTCACTAGTGCGCCGAAAAGAGGAAGTCAGGTGGAGATAGGTGGGCGCACCGCTGGCATAGTGGTCGTCCAGCATTTTGTCACCAAGGCAGTGGCAGTGTAATATCGGCTGGGGAAGTTTAATTTTTGCACAGGCAGCCTGCAGTTGCATAGATTAAAAGTTACCCTGCACCAGGGGTCATGTTGCTGCCCCCACCCAGCCCGCCCCTGGCAGGGAGCGCCTGCAGCTGGGCTCCTCACCCCACTGATGTCATCGCTGATTCCAGGAACTGTAATCAGTGCTGCTGTTGCACATTGGCTGAGCCCGCTGTCCAGCACCCCCTGCAATGGGTTGGGTATGAGTTCGTGGCGGTCGGGATGCCGCCGGTCAGAATCCTGACACCTGTAGGTAAGTATAGTACCACTAATCCTATCTCCTACCCTAACCCTCCCTCCCTCCCTGTTGCCTAAACCTAATTTCCCCCCCTAGTGCCTAAACCTAACCTCCCCGCACTCTAACCCTTCCTCCCCAGTGCCTAAACCTAACCACCCCCTCCCTCCCCCTTAGCGCCTAACCCTAAAGCCAGCCCTCCCCTAACCCCTAATACTTATCTTCGGGATGCCGGCGGTCGGTAAAGTGGAGCCGGGATCCCAACTCTGTCGGGATTCTGGCGCTGGGATGCTGACTACATCCCCCTTTAACATATAACGGCAATACGGAAAAATGCGACCATGCGAGGCATGTGGTTAAGGGGCCTATTCATTATGCGATATGGGCCCGTTACACATGCGGTAATACTAGTTACCCCATGTGTTTTGTTTTTTCATTATTAGGGGCCCAATAGAGGTACCCAGTATTCAACAAACTTCAAAAACTAAAGGTTTGCCTGCGGGAATACACACAATCTTGATTCTCTAAGCTCTGCTCTTTCCTATGGGAAGGAGATCCGGGGTTGCAAGAGGGATCCGATTGGATCCTTCCACTGCCTCCACACTAAGTGTCCTGTGGCTGTGCGCATGTCTGAATTCAGGGCCTGATTCTGCACAGATCGCAATTGCGAGTGCAGCTGCGTAATTGCCCGCAATGCTAATACGAAAATATGCTAATGTCTACAACCGCTCAGCCAGCATACAGACGCCCACTACTGCTTTCTCACATCCGTAATAACTCGCAGTCCTGCGTATACATCGGTAACATAGAAGCACATCGGTCGGTCACGCACAATTATAGCAGCTCTGACCCATCGCAGAAATTGCAAGTCTTGTCGCACGCAGTGAGTACTCAAGCTGCGTAGGCAATCACAGTGGCTAATTTATGCACGCCCATGCAACGCCATTCAAACGGACAGACACGCCTGCATTTCTGCACCCACTCCCCCGTCACCATCCCCAAACACTCACGGCCTGTCACTCACTCTGCGATGGATTCCTGTCTGCGTGCGTAATCGCAGTGCGATCGCCACTCACGCGCAGTGCTTACGCATGCGCAGTATGCAACATTTGGCCAATCTGCATACGTGGTTGCAATTACGATCCGTGCTGAATCAGGCCCTCAGTCTGGATTAGGACTCTATAAGTATCATTGCTTCTTCTGTAGCAGTTGTAGGGATTGCAGGGATGCTATCACTCTCCTTCCAGGTTCTGGTCCAGCACACATACTGCACATGTCTGCTGTGGTTTCTCCTTGTTATATTCTAGGGATGCTTTGAAACAGATGTTTTGGGATTTACCACAATTTAACTTTAATAATTATGACACTAAGAGTAAAGTTCGGCCTTTTTTAAGGTTAGAGGCCTTCCAACGCTCCCCCCGAAGTGTAGCAGGTTGTGCATGACTGGTTTAAGTTATCATAAATTAATAAGTTGCACCCTTCAAAAGAAGAAAAAATGGGTTGTATGTGGTATAAGAAAGCAGCTGAATATACATTTTGTGGATGGTAGTTTGTCTGATTTGCTATAGTGTTATAAAATACATTAATGTGATTCTCAGTAATACAATCGTTATGTCTTCTTATTTCTACAATAAGATCCATAAAAATTAAAGTGTTTTCCTCTATTTTATTTATTTATTCCTAAATATCCTAATCAATCTATTAGACAACACAATAGTAATGATCACAATCTGCTTGCCACCTAATGGCCTACATAGTGTGTCATGCTGGAAGTCTCTGGAAGTGACATCCCAGGTGGGAGGAGTCAGAGTTCATAGCAACTGTCACTACCCGCCATCGTGCTGCCATGAATTTTATCAGTACTTGATGTTATTTTATAGAAGATAGATAGATAATCACATTAAATATAAGCTTATTATAGTGTCACATCTACCAGGCACAATCAGAGAAATAAACTGATAATAAATAAGATACAGCTAATAGCTGACTATGCCCTGCCAGGCACTGATTTTAGTACCCAGACTGAGAGATATCACAAAAGCTATTTATTATTATGTAATGTGGGGACATGACCAGCCTTATCAGAGCTGGTAAATCTTCTGCAGTTTGCAATGCAAAGGAGGATAATTACATACTGTATGTGCTTATAACATTTTAATGGGCACTAACAATCTTTATTAGTAAATAATGCCAGCGTGTAACATAAGCAATGACCATTAGAGAACTTGAGAGATTTGTCAGGATTGAACTAGCATCCCATGATGGAGCTGTGATCTTTACTTACCAATGGTGCAAGGAACTCTGACAGGATCATTTATTCCAGTAGAAATATGGAGAATAATATGTTTTGCTTTGCATTATTCTCTTGAGAAAATCTTCATAAATACATTTTGTGACCCTGCTGCTAATTATCCAATGGGCTTTACAAATGGGCCTAATGACTCGCCAATGGGTTGTATGGAAAAGCGGCTTTGGTGCCAGATCTAATGCCGACAATATAATTTGTGAACTTTCTGTGGAATAAACCCTTATGCGTGATAAATTAAATTGTTAACCTGAGGGGAAAAAATATTTAATCTTCATTTGATCGAATATATCTGTCCCTATATTCCTATACAATGCAGTATGGGCCTGATTCAGACCCGCTCGCTAAGATGCATACTCTCGCTGCTGCAGATGGTGTGCAGTGTGTATGCATTGTGCGCATGTGCATACCTTAACTAATGTTCATAATGCATTCGCTCGCTGCACATAGACAGCCCAGCAGAGTGAGTGACAGGGGAAGCCGTTTGTAGGTGGTAACGGGCTAGCCATTAAAAATGGGGGAGTGGAGGTGCAAACGCAGGCGTGCCTGAGCATCTCAACGGCGTTTTAGACGCATGCATAATTATAAGCCAGCATCATAGTACACGTCACCTGGCTTGTTTTTACACTGAAGTGCTCGCAGTGCTTGCAGCAGGGTACGGTAAACCTCAAGCACTGCGATAGCATCCGATGTACCGATGGTTGCATACACTTCCTGGACATGACGTGCACAAGTGGGCATCTTAAAACAGGCTGGTGGGTGTCTGCATTCACTATGTGATCGCTGTCTAAGAAATATTGGGCGTGCTAATGCATTGCTGTGCGGTAGTACCTCCTACGCAATTTGCATACAGATCATGTGAGCGATCGCATCTAGCGAGCGGCTCTGAATCAGGCCCTATATTACTATATAACACACTAACAAAGTTTTAATTGATCCAAAATAATAATATTATAGTACAATCAGGGATATAGAGAATTACAATATAACTTTTATTATGCACTTTCTAAAATATTGAGACTGGAGAAATATTTATTAAAAACAAATGCAAGTGTGAATGTGTGATAGAAATATAAACTAAAATAAAACGTATAACTCTCAGTTGTATAACAGTCACATATAGGGACTCAGTGATTTGTCACCTTACACATGAAGCATTAAATAATCTAATATAATATGTTCCTGCTTCCTTTCCTAGTTCGACCCTGTTAACAGACTTTCTAATACATTTTGTAATTTAATTTATAATGCTGAACATATTAGTCCTTAATAACAGGCTGTTAGTGTTTAGACATTAGTCAGTATTATCAAACAGAAATATTGTATTCAGTAACAATAGCTGCAGCCTTTATTGTCTGTAAAGGATTAATTATGAGCCGTCACTTATGTGTCACAGGCACAATATTATGGTCACTGAGACTAATAAACTCAAAGTAGCTACTTAATTACTGTGTTTTATAATTGCAACATAATGTTTTATCTTGTGTCAAACTACCATAATAATGTTGGAGTGAGGCTGAAATAATCGTTCACACTCCAGACACTGATATAAATAGTGGTTAATACATCCCCAGTATAGCTTAAGATGGGTACACACCTAAGCGATATATCTGCAGATGATGGTCGTTCATACACACTGAACAACCATCATCTACATGCTGCAACGGGTCCCGGAGGCAGGTCGGGGGGCATGTCCCGTCCCCCTCCCCACGGCTGTCATTGTGTGTGTACGGACGGTCTGCAGATATATATCTGTCCATTGGCTGTGCAGCACAGCCAATGCGATATGTCTGATAACGACACCGTTCACAGACATATTGCTGGTACACACTGGCCGACATGCATCAGATATATTGGGCAATCAATTGATCGCCCAATATATCTGTCAGTGTGTACCCAGCATTAGTGAGACATAAATATATGTAGCCTGAGGATCTGTTATACTGGTGATTATGGCCCTCATTCAGAGCCACTCGCTAGCGGCAGTACGCTCGTTCCGAGCGATGTTCGCACATCTGCGCATGCGTACGGTTTTTAGTACGCATGCGCGAACCAGTCAGTGCGGCCGAAAATCGTTGGTACGCAATATAGCGAGGGCCTGCTATTTTGAGTGACAGAATGAGGCGTATGTGGGTGGTAACAGGGGAAGGTGCTTGAAAACGGGGAGTGGAGATCAGAACGCAGGCGTGCTTAAAGGTCAAAACGGGCGTTTTAAGGGAGTGCATAATTAATACAGCAGCGTCATTGACCACGTCACTTGGTTTTTTTTAACTCAGAACTACTCGCAAAATAGCGGTTGAAAACACCAACCACAAGAATAGCGAGCAGTTCATACGCTGTACGATGTACTCGATTAATCTAATAAATAGCGGACATGACGTATGGTGCGTGCGGCCAGGGGGCGTTTTTATCAAATAAACGAGCGTATGTTTTGCTCGCTCGTTCAGACTTAGAGGTGGGAACAGACTGCAATTTGCGAACGGATCATTTGAATAGCCACCCCTTGTTTTTGAACGAACGACCACAAATAGCGAACGGCTCTGAATCAGGCCCTATATTTGTTGTGCACAGACTCTGTAGTTCAATCCCACTATTGCAGTATACTGTATCTCCTATTGTGCACATATATCAGGTATCACATTCTCTTATGTGTGACATTAACAATATTATAATCACTAAGGTTGGTGAATTCAAAGCAGCTATTTAATTATTTGTTATAACTGCAACATAATGTTTTATATTGTGCCAAATCACCATAACAGTATTACAGTGAGGCTGGTATAATTATTCACCCTCTGTGGTGCAATCTCACTATTGCAGTACACCTCCTGCTGTGCACATATATCTGTATCACATATCCAGCAGTTATTACATTAATCATTGCCCTTAGAGGGGGTATCAGTCCGTGGCTGCTATGTAATCATTTCATTTAGTACCGTATTCAGCATGTTATGTGGGTCTCATCTGTGTAAGGTGAATCACATTTACATTTAACTATAATATAATGTAAGACAGTTTGGAGACATTAAAACAACAAAACACGCTGGGCGTGTGTGCTGCGTGTCATCCTGACACGTGTCACTATAAAGCTTCATCTATAATATGTACCATAGTTTTAAACTTTAGTATTCTAAAAGGGAGCTGCCGCACTATACCAAACATTCCGAGCCTAAGGCAAGTAAATAACATGTGGGTGGGATGTTTGAGTGGGGTGGGGTGGAATCAGGGGAATTCCAGGTGGTAAATCACACCAGGAACTGCAACCCAGTTACAACTAAGCTATTACCAATGTAGCACTGTTAAGCTTATTATAAATTCCAGTTTCCACCTTCCCTCAATAGCTGGCCAATCACACTCTATATTATTACTGTATTATTAATTGTATTAGTAATATATAATAATAAAGTATTGTCAATTTGTTTCTAAAATTTAAGGTACCCAGGACGCACCTTACACTTCTGGCCTCTACCCCCCCTCAATGGCTGGCCAATCATACTCTTGTATAATTATTAATTATCTTAGTAATATACAGATGTAGCCACACTCATCTATGCATCACGGCATGAATGGCATGACTACTCCTACTGGCGTGACTACACCCATTCTCCCTTCAATGGGAGAATGCTAGCAGCAGCCCGGTGAGAGCTCCGCGATGCATGACACTGTGTGCGCGCATCGCAGCAACGATGAAGACGGCTCCATCTGTACATCATAACAAAGTATAGTAAATTTTATTCTAAAATATAAGGTAGCCAGGAGGCACCTTACACTTCCGGCCTCCACCTTACCTCAATAGCCGGGCAATAACACTTGTATTATTATTAATTATATTAGTAAAATATATAATCATAAAGTATAGTAAATTTTATTCTAATATGGAAGGTACCCAGGAGACACCTTACACTTCCGGCCTCCTCCTCTCCTCAATAGCCGGCCAATCACACTCATGTATTATTATTAATTATATTAGTAATATATATAATCATAAAGTATAGTAAATGTTATTCTAATATGGAAGGTACCCAGGAGACACCTTACACTTCCAGCCTCCTCCTCTCCTTAAATAGCCGGCCAATCACGCTCCTGTATTATTAATTATATTAGCAATAAATATAATCATAAAGTATTGTGCATTTTATTCTAATATGGAAGGTACCCAGGAGGCACTTCCTGCTTCCACCTCCCCTAAATAGCTGGCCAATCACACTACTGTATTATTATTAGTTATATTAGTAATATATATAATAATAATAATAATAATAATAAAGTATAGTAAATGTTATTCTAAAATGTTAGGTACCCAGGAGGCACCTTACACTTCCGGCCTCCACCTCCCCTAAATAGCTGGCCAATCACACCCCTGTATAATTATTAGTTATATTAGTAATATATATAATAATAATAAAGTATAGTAAATGTTATTCTAAAATGTAAGGTACCCAGGAGGCACCTTACACTTCTGGCCTCCACCTCCCCTCAATAGCTGGCCAATCACACTACTGTATTAATTATATGCATGATATATATAGTAATAAAGTATAGTAAATTTTATTCTAATATGGAAGGTACCCTGGAGGCACTTCCTGCTTCCACCTCCCCTAAATAGCTGGCCAATCACACCCCTGTATAATTATTAATTATATTAGTAATATATATAATAAGGTATAGTAAACTTTATTCTAAAATGTAAGGTACCCGGGAGGCATCTTACACTTCCTGCCTCCACCTCCTCTCAATAGCCAACCAATCACACTACTGTATTATTATTATTAATTATATTAGTCATATATATAATCATAAAGTATAGTAAATTTTATTCTAATTTGGAAGGTACCCAGGAGACACCTTACACTTCCAGCCTCCTCCTCTCCTCAATAGCCAGCCAATCACACTCCTGTATTATTAATTATATTAGCAATATATATAATCATAAAGTATTGTGCATTTTATTCTAATATGGAAGGTACCCAGGAGACACCTTACACTTCCGGCCTCCTCCTATCCTCAATAGCCGGCCAATCACACTCCTGTATTATTTATTATATTAGCAATATATATAATCATAAAGTATTGTGCATTTTATTCTAATATGGAAGGTACCCAGGAGACACCTTACACTTCCGGCCTCCACCTCTCCTCAATAGCTGGCCAATCACACTTCTGTATAATTATTAATTATATCAGTAATATATATAATAATAATAATAAAGTATAGTAAATTTTATTCTAAAATGTAAGGTACCCAGGAGGCACCTTACAATTCTGGCCTCCACCTCCCCTCAATAGCTGGCCAATCACACTACTGTATTAATTATATGTGTGATATATATAATAATAAAGTATAATAAATTTTATTCTAATATGTCAGGTACCCAGGAGGCGCTTCCTGCTTCTACCTCCTCTAAATAGCTGGCCAATCACACTTCTGTATAATTATTAATTATATTAGTAATATATATAATAAGGTATAGTAAACTTTATTCTAAAATGTAAGGTACCCAGGAGACACCTTACACTTCCGGCCTCCACCTCTCCTCAATAGCCGGCCAATCACACTCCTGTATTATTATTATTAATTATATTAGTAATATATGTAATAATAAAATATAGTACATTTTATTCTAATATTGAAGGGACCCAGGAGTCACCTTACACTTTCGGCCTCCACCTCCCCTTAATAGCCGGCCAATCACACTCCTGTATTATTAATTATATTAGCAATATATATAATCATAAAGTATTGTGCATTTTATTCTAATATGGAAGGTACCCAGGAGGCACCTTACACTTTCGGCCTCCACCTCCCCTTAATAGCCGGCCAATCACAATGCTGTATAATTATTAATTATATTAGTAATATAATTACAGTATCAACGTTATCAACGTTTGAGCACTAAATAGTAACAATAACGAAAATTACGGCAAAATCTGTTTTCAATTTTAAATAAGCGACTATGGGACTGATTCAATACTGATCGCAAGTGCAATTACATACGCAGATCAAGCAATTGTTTGCAATTGCGCATACATATAAGCCGCACTGCGCGTGTGCTGCAATCGCACTATGTTTACGGATGCACAGAGGAATCCATTGCAGAGTGAGTGACAGGCTGTGAGCTTTTGGGTGGTGATGGGGGAATGGTTGGAAAAACGCAGACGTGCCTGTCCATTTGAACTTTAAAATACCAAGCGCCAACCTTGCAATGACAGACCAAATACATATTAGTTTGCTGCTGCACACCACCTGAGAGATTGCCTGATTCTCTAAAAAGGAACAACTGGAAAAGGAAAAAAGCGGTGGCACTGCATACATAGGTATCAATACACAAGTTTATAATACATTGTTTGGTAAAAAGTATTGATAGTCTAAATAGCAATATTCACCTTTTGCATAAACATGCAAAATATACATCTATATAATAAAAATTGTATACATACATATAAAAAGCACAAATGTATTCGCCATAGAGAATTCAAATAGAAAGATATGTGAATCCACAGAACAGATACATGGATACAATGTAGCTGAAATTGGGAATTGAAGTCTAATGGAGACAATGTAGTTATTGAAATCATATATATATATATCAAATACAGAAAATGTATCTACTCATCAACTCGAGCCCGTAATGGGAAGTCCTTAATAGGAATGATGTCAGTTTACAATTAATTGTTGTTAAGGTAATCAGAGTGAAAGTGGACAATTAGTCCATATCGGACCTACCGTGCATTAATAGCACAAGGATCTTACGTTGAATCAGTTGCGTTCCACAAGTTTATGTAAAACTTCAATGTTGTTTGGATATAATGTAACCTGGAGCTGATAGCTTCTATCTGCCTCAACTGTAACCGGCTCTGAAGCTCAACTGGATGTTGCACCGACAGTGCAGCAAAACTACAACAATGCTTCCACAGTTCCTGGATGGATGATAGGACCTTGGTCAGATAGGTAGAGTGGTGGAGACCCACAGCCATGTCCCGGAGCATGGATGTTCTCAAAGCTGATGAAAAGAGCTCCAGGTGGTAAATGGCAGTCAAAACTCAAGCCAAATAATAAATGCAATAATAGCAGGAGTCAGAGCTTCGTATTTTTCTATTTCCTTAATGCGTTTCAACGCAAGCAGCTGCTTTTCAAAGGCAGAAATTGAAAATCCTTGTCAAAATTAACACTGGTCTGGCCCTACATTTACTTGCAATTTGCATCACAGGCTGTTCCCAAGTTTGTGTTTAATGTTACACAGGACCTGAAAAGGGCCATCACAATAGGGCAAGCGTCACCTTGGACAGAAGTGCCTGCCTGAGACTAAACCGAGATAAGTAAACTGTATTACGTAAACTGTAGGTCAGGAAAATCACAGATTAGCTAAATTTGAATACACTAAAGTCCATAATTTGCAGTTTCAGCAATTTGGCGGTAATCAGTCAGTTTGTATTTTTTTAATACTGTTTTTTATATAGTTTTATCATTATGTGTACATACTACATAAATTACTTTCTATCTTTGATGTAGGGTTATTTTACATTTATAAAGAACCAGTATATGTTCTAGATATTTGTAGAAAATAAATATGACCTGTGTGAAGGAAATGTGATTGTGTATTGCACTTGTTCTAACAAACATAAGGCATTAAGTTGTATATAATATATGGGAGGAGTACGACGGTAAGTCAGTATGTAACACATTTTCTACCTACTGAGCCTAGATTACTAAACACATAGGTAGAGGTATGCTAACTTCAAGTTCTCAAGGGAATTGTAGAGAAACGTTCTTCAGCAAAATCCATTACAGTATCATTAAACTGTTTGCAAAGCATATGACTAAAAGATTGACTAAAATTAGACTAAAATGAAAACTGAGGTCCACTGACTAAATCCTGACTAAAATGTGACTTTAAACCAACTACAATTTTAAATAAGCAAGTAAGACTAAAACTAAATTTAAAATTCTTGTCAAAATAAACACTGTATAATTAATAATAAAGTATTGGAGAGTTTATTCTACAAAAGTACCCAGGAGGGACCTTACACTTCCTGTATTATTATCTATTATATTAGTAATATATACATAATATTAAATAATAAGAAATGTAATAAAAAAATGTAAGGTACCTGGGGGCACCTTACACTTACCACACCCGGATCCTGATGTTGGTTTCCTGCAGGCGGGTTCCAGCGACATCTCCCAGAAGACATTCAGTAGTGACTACAGTGTCCTCGGCATTGAGGGTCTTCTATGACACTTCTGTCACATGCCAGGTGCATCCTCTCCTCCATAGTGGCGGGCATCACTTGTCCCAGCGCTAATCACCACTGATCCTTCTCAGCACTGGTCGTATCTGTCCCTCGCCAGATGGTGCTGGTGAACTTGATCACTGAGCTGAATAAAGTAATTTAATTAAGCTCTGTTCAAGAGGATGTGATAAAATGAGTCCTGTGCTGTGAGCTGTAGCCTGATAAACCCCAAGTGGTTCCCGGTCTCAGGTAATGGGAGAAGGAAATGAACAAGTGATGTAAGATAATGAAAATGATGATGTAAGATAATGAGCCTTATGGGCGAGTATGGTGGCTGACATAACATGTTCATTAATTAACACATACTACACACGCCAACTACCTGTACACAGCATTCACATGGACCATAGGAAAAGGAAAACAGACCAACAAGGAAAATAAGAACTTTGATCAGAAAGAACTGTGTAACCTGAATGCTTGTATGTATGGCGTCTCTGTAAGAACTGATACCATTCCTGTATGTGAGGTGGAGGTGTGAGGTTTGTGTGAGAGATAGAAGGAAGATTTACATCATAAAGCAAGAACTCTACTCAGAAACACAACACTGGACTCTGCTTAAGGACAAGTGTGAGTGTCTGCTACATAGTAGAATGTGTGATCCAGAGTTAGTGAGGGCACTGAGCATCTGATCCATGTGTTATTATTTCTGAGGGCATTATAGACTGTTAGCATTTTGGACTCCTTCCCTTTTCTCCTTTCCCCCTCTTTGTCTCCTCTCTTTTCCTTCTCCTTCCCCACCACCCTCACACTTGTTTCATCAAATTTGCTCCCCTCCTGCCCAGGGTTGCACATACAACATATGCTATTCTCTTACCTGATACACAATTAGCTGGTGTTAAAGCACCACACACATACCAAAGCAATGTACAAATAGATTGAACATACTTAAATTATGCACATAGATGCACTGTATGTTACTCACGTTCTCTCTATCTCCAGGTCTTCCAAGATCCAACCCCGTCTGACTGATGATGGGTGATGTTATTCCAACTGATGTAATCTGGGCTGCTGGAGCGAGGCCGGATGTTCTTACTGCAGGCTCTTGTGCTGGGCCCTAAGGGATATCATCTGGAAGTTCCTGATGGATGGACCTTAGATCTTCTTGCAAGCCACTGCTGTGGATGGCGGTTACTCCAACGTGCAGGGAGGCAATGCTTCCACTGGTGGCTGCAGGCAGAAGGAATATCAGACATATCTTATATGAAAGAGGTGAGGAAAAAAACACCTGAACAGGGGAAGATAGGGTATAAATTAGGGGTGAGCGGGTTCGGATTTCTGAAATCCGAACCCCCCCGAGCCCCCCCGATCCGAGTCAGGCTCGACTTTTCCCGCCTGACTTGGATCTGAAATCGAGGCAAAACGTCACGCCTTCCGAGTCTCGCGGGTTTTGGATCCTATATAAGGTACCCGCGTCGGCGCCATTTTCTCACTCGGCTGTGGACAGTGAAGAGGGAGGGTGGGAGTTAGGGCTGGCTGGGCTGTGTAGTGTAGTGCTGCTGTTGTCCACTACTTCAAAGTCCATAGGGGCTGGCTGTGTTGTGCTGTGCTGCTGTTGTTAATAGGGGCTGTGTCCACTACTTCAAAGTCCATAGGGGCTGGCTGGACTGTGTTGTGCAGTCAGTTCTCCATAGGGGCTGTGTCCACTCCAAAGTCCTGTGCAGTGTCCCAGTCCTAAAGGGGTGCTGTAGTGTTATCCAGGGGGTGCTCTGTCCATCAGGGGTGCTCCCCCCAAGTGCTAAAAAAATAATATATTTTCTGTGTTTGTGAATTGTGTGCGCAGTAGCCGCACGTGCATCAACAAAGTAGTGCCAAGCGTGCGCCTGTGTCATAAGTAAAGGGCCGGCTGGCTTGACCGTTAAAGGGTGCTGTAACCCCAAAAGTACACTCCAGTCCAAACCAAAAAATAAATTATTTTCTGTGTTTGTGAATTGTGTGCGCAGTAGCCGCACGTGCATCAACAAAGTAGTGCCAAGCGTGCGCCTGTGTCATAAGTAAAGGGCCGGCTGGCTTGACCGTTAAAGGGTGCTGTAACCCCCAAAGTACACTCCAGTCCAAGCCAAAAAAAAATTATTTTCTGTGTTTGTGAATTGTGTGCGCAGTAGCCGCACGTGCATCAACAAAGTAGTGCCAAGCATGCGCCTGTGTCATAAGTAAAGGGCCGGCTGGCTTGACCATTAAAGGGTGCTGTAACCCCCAAAGTACACTCCAGTCCAAACCAAAAAAAAAATTATTTTCTGTGTTTGTGAATTGTGTGCGCAGTAGCCGCACGTGCATCAACAAAGTAGTGCCAAGCGTGCGCCTGTGTCATAAGTAAAGGGATGGCTGGCTTGACCATTAAAGGGTGCTGTAACCCCCAAAGTACACTCCAGTCCAAACCAAAAAAAATATTATTTTTTGTGTTTGTGAATTGTGTGCGCAGTAGCCACACGTGCATCAACAAAGTAGTGCCAAGCGTGCGCCTGTGTCATAAGTAAAGGGCCGGCTGGCTTGACCGTTAAAGGGTGCTGTAACCCCCAAAGTACACTCCAGTCCAAACCAAAAAAAAAATTATTTTCTGTGTTTGTGAATTGTGTTCGCAGTAGCCGCACGTGCATCAACAAAGTAGTGCCAAGCGTGCGCCTGTGTCATAAGTAAAGGGCCGGCTGGCTTGACTGTTAAAGGGTGCTGTAACCCCCAAAGTACACTCCAGTCCAAACCAAAAAAAAATATATTTTCTGTGTTTGTGAATTGTGTGCGCAGTAACCGCACGTGCATCAACAAAGTAGTGCCAAGCTTGCGCCTGTGTCATAAGTAAAGGGCCGGCTGGCTTGACCGTTAAAGGGTGCTGTAACCCCCAAAGTACACTCCAGTCCAAACCAAAAAAAAATATATTTTCTGTGTTTGTGAATTGTGTGCGCAGTAGCCGCACGTGCATCAACAAAGTAGTGCCAAGCGTGCGCCTGTGTCATAAGTAAAGGGCCGGCTGGCTTGACCGTTAAAGGGTGCTGTAACCCCCAAAGTACACTCCAGTCCAAACCAAAAAAATATTGATTTTCTGTGTTTGTGAATTGTGTGCGCAGTAGCCGCACGTGCATCAACAAAGTAGTGCCAAGCGTGCGCCTGTGTCATAAGTAAAGGGCCAGCTGGCTTGACCATTAAAGGGTGCTGTAACCCCCAAAGTACACTCCAGTCCAAACCAAAAAAATATTGATTTTCTGTGTTTGTGAATTGTGTGCGCAGTAGCCGCACGTGCATCAACAAAGTAGTGCCAAGTGTGCGCCTGTGTCATAAGTAAAGGGCCGGCTGGCATGACCGTTAAAGCGTGCTGTAACCCCCAAAGTACACTCCAGTCCAAACCAAAAAAATATATATTTTCTGTGTTTGTGAATTGTGTGCGCAGTAGCCGCACGTGCATCAACAAAGTAGTGCCAAGCGTGCGCCTGTGTCATAAGTAAAGGGCCGGCTGGCTTGACCGTTAAAGGGTGCTGTAACCCCCAAAGTACACTCCAGTCCAAACCAAAAAAATATATATTTTCTGTGTTTGTGAATTGTGTGCGCAGTAGCCGCACGTGCATCAACAAAGTAGTGCCAAGCGTGCGCCTGTGTCCCATAAGTAAAGAGCCGGCTGGCTCATTTCTTAAAGGCTGGTGTAACCCACAAAGTGCACTACTCTCCAGCAAAAATAAAAAAATATTTTCTGTGTTTAGCCGCACGTATATATCAAATCGATATAACATAAATGGAGGACCAAACTTTCTCAGATAAAAATAAAATAGAGAAAGATCAAGAACCACTTCCTCCTAGTGCTGAAGCTGCTGCCACTAGTCATGACATAGACGATAACATGCCATCAACGTCGTCTGCCAAGGCCGATGCCCAATGTCATAATAGAGGGCACATACAATCCCAAATGACAAAGTTCAGGAAAATGACCTTGAAAAAAACATTTAAATCAGCTGAAGAGAAACGTAAACTTGCCAATATGCCATTTACGACACGGAGTTGCAAGGAACGGCTAAGGTTGATCCCTAGTATGTTCATGACTAGTGGTTCAGCTTCACATGACGATGGAAGCCCTCCTCCCACTAAAAAAATCAAAAGAGTTAAGCTGGCAAAAGCACAGCGAAGAACTGTGCTTTCTAAGAAGATATCACAAATCCCCAAGGAGAGTCCAAGTGTGGTGGTGGTTGCGATGCCTGACCTTCCCAGCACTGGACGGGAAGAGGTGGCTCTTTCCACCATTTGCACGCCCCCTGCAAGTGCTGAAAGGAGCACCCACAGTCCACTTGCTGATATGCAAATTGAAGATGTCACTGTTGAAGTACAACAGGATGAGGATACTGGTGTAGCTGGCGCTGAGGAGGAAGTTGGCGAGGAGGATTCTGATGGTGATGTGGTTTGTTTAAATCAGGCTCCGGGGGAGACAGTTGTTGTCCGTGGGATGAAAAAGCCCATCACCGTCATGCCTGGGCAGAAGACCAAACATTACACCTCTTTGGTCTGGCAATATTTCTATCCAAATCCAGACAACAACTGTCTTGCCATATGTACCTTATGTAAAGGTGGAATAAGTAGGGGTAGGGACGTTAACCACCTAGGAACATCCTCCCTTATACGGCACCTGCAGCGCGTTCATAATAAGTTACTGTCAAGTTCAGAAACTTTGGCTAAGACCGTAAGCAGTCCAGGGACACCTAAATCCCGTTGTCCTGAAAAATGCCGTTGTACCCAATGTCCACTAAACCACGGACATGTGGACAAGTGGAACAGGGCAGACTAAGGACTATATGACTGTGACAGCCCACTGGGTAGATGTATCACCTTACGCAGCAACAGCAGCAGCGTCACCAGTCGCAGCATCTCAGAAACGCCAGCTCGTTCCAAGGCAGGCTACGCTGTGTATCACCGGTTTCAGTAAGAGGCACACCGCCGACAACCTCTTAGAGAAACTGAGGGAAATGATCGCCCAGTGGCTTACCCCACTTAGACTCTCCTGGGGATTTGTGATATCTGACAACGCCACCAATATTGTGCAGGCATTACATCTGGGCAAATTTCAGCACGTCCCATGTTTTGCTCACACAATAAACTTGGTGGTGCAGAATTTTCTGAAAAGCGACAGGGGCGTGCAGGAGACGCTTTGGGTGGCCCGAAAAATTTCAGGCCACTTTCGCCATTCAGCAACTGCGTGCCGAAGACTGGAGCGCCAGCAAACACTCTTGAACCTGCCCCACCATCACCTGAAGCAAGAGGTTGTGACGCGGTGGAACTCAACCCTCTATATGCTTCTGAGGATGGAGGAGCAGCAAAAGGCCATTCAAGCCTATACATCCACCTATGACATAGGCAAAGGAGGGGGTATGCACCTGACTCAAGCGCAGTGGAGAATGATTTCCGTGTTGTGCAAGGTTCTCCAGCCCTTCGAACTTGCCACACGTGAAGTCAGTTCAGACACTGCCAGCTTGAGTCAGGTCATTCCCCTCATCAGGCTTTTGCAGAAGCAGCTGGAGAAAGTGAAGGAGGAGCTAAGATGGAGCAATTCCGCTCGGCATGTGGGACTTGTGGATGAAGCCCTTCAATCGCTTTGCCAGGATTCCAGGGTGGTCAATCTGTTGAAATCAGACCACTACATTTTGGCCACCGTGCTCGATCCTCGGTTTAAAGCCTATGTGGTGTCTCTCTTTCCGGCCGACACAAGCCTGCAGAGGTGCAAAGACCTGCTGGTGAACACACTGTCAGCTGAAGTGGAACGTGACACGTCAACAGCTCCTTCTTCATTTTCTCCTGCAACTGGGGCTGCCAGGAAAAAACTTAGGTATCCTAAGCAACCCGCTGGCGGTGATGCAGGGCAGGCAGGACCAAGTTTGGACATCTGGTCCGGACTGAAGGACCTGGCAACAATTTCTGACATGTCTACTGTCACTGCATATGATACTGTCACCATTGACAGAATGGTGGAGGATTACATCGGTGACAGCATCCAAGTAGGCATGTCAGACAGTCCATACCTGTACTGGCAGGAAAAAGAGGCAATTTGGAGGCCCCTGTACAAACTGGCTCTATTTTACCTGAGTTGCCCCCCCTCCAGTGTGTACTCCGAAAGAGTGTTTAGTGCAGCCGGGAACCTTGTCAGTGAAAGGTGTAGGAGGTTGCTTCCACAGAAAATGAATTATCAGCTCTTCCAGGGAGACCAGCCTCCAGAGCGTACAGAGGGACTTGTGGTGGTGGATTCAAGTGGGGACGAGTTAATACTTTGTGAGGATGAGGATCTACACACTGAAGAGGGTGAGGAATCGGTGGATGAGGAGGATGAGGATGACATCTTGCCTCCGTAGAGCCAGTTTGTGCAGGGACACATTAATTGCCAGCTTGTTTTGTGGGGGCCCAAACGAACCAATCATTTCAGCCACAGTTCTGTGGCAGACCCTGGCGCTGAAATGATTGGTTTGTTAAAGTGTGCATGTCCTGTTTATATAACATAAGGGTGGGTGGGAGGGCCCAAGGACAATTCCATCTTGCACCTCTTTTTTTTCTTTGTATTATGTACAGTTTGGGGCCTAGTTTTTCAAACTGCCATCCTGTCTGCCACTGCAGTATCACGCCTAGATGGGTCACGTGTTTGTGCCGCCCACTCGTGTCGCTTAGCATAGTCATCCAGCTACCTCGGTGCAACCTTTTGGACATAAAAACACTAGTGTGAGGTGTGAGGTGTTCAGAATAGACTGGAAATGAGTGGAAATTAAGGTTATTGAGGTTAATAATAGCATAGAAGCAGAAAAACCTACAAATTCTGTGATTTTAGCTGTTTTTATGCTTTTCTTCAAAAAAATACAGATCCAAAACACAAAACCCAGAACCCAAAACACGGAAGGGTGGTTTTGGCAAAACCAATCCAGATCCAAAACACGAAGAAAGATCCAGATCCAAAACCAAAACACAAAACACGAAAAGTGGCCGGTGCACACCCCTAGTATAAATATAAATGTCATTAAATTTTTTGTTATCATATTACAGTAGAAGTGTGACACCCATGAAACGGACACCCCTAGGACTGTGAGGGGTTAATACCACTTTGGGCAAGGAAGGAGTTAATACATGTCTCCCCAGCACGTGTGAAGCAAGGGGACAGCTGGTGCTGATTGGATGAGCCTGTCCTGTCTCTCAAGCGGGGGGTGTGGTCAGGTGCCCGCGAAGAAGAGGGTGAAATATAGAGGGCGTGCCAGGAGCTGAGGAGAAGTGTGGCGTGCAGCACGAGGACAGCGGGCAGAGACCGCCAAGCTGAAAAGCTCTAGTGGAGTGTGGAGCAGCCGAGCCGGGAGCGTGGATGCCGGGGACCCGCGGAAGATAGACAGGGTCAGGTGAGCCACAGCAATGAAGAGCAGCACACCATTAAGGCGTCCAGCGCAGCAGCAAGAGCCGCTCGTGGAGGCACACAGCCACAGTGGCAACACGCAGTACAGGGTAATCATCCCCCCTGCCCCATACCACAGTAGCAGCCATCATAGGGTAACTTCAAAGCACCCTCATTTCAGTTATACTACTTATAAGAGAAGTCGCTGTCCTATTGTGATTTATAACTTTTTCTGCCAACCACAAGATGGTCGCAGGCCAACAGCAACAATTGCTTTGAGTTGCCATGCTGCCAACCACAAGATGGCCACCGATTAACTGCAGTATAGACATACAGCTCCAGCAGTGGAAAAGTTACATAGCCTTGCACCAGAGGTAGCTACAGGAGTGGTGAGTGGAAGATTGATTACACCAGAGTCAGAGCTGCACTGACACTCAGTAGTACTGGACTTTCTCATACCTTGTTGCAAATAGCAGGACCTCAGTGTTACTTTCACTTTCAGTATATAGGAGTTATCTGCTTCACTGACCAAGCTCACCAATATTTACCCTGCATGTTTTCCGGATCACACCAAGACTGTCCTATTTCACAGCACAGTGATTCTTTGATACTTGAAAGCTGGAATACACTACTGAAAGGAGATAATATAGCCCTTCAACCTGGGATAGAACTGCGGGACACTTTACAGTAACAGCTGTCTAGGAATATTGAATAACCTGATTGCCTGAGAATTGAATGTGCTTATAGAGAGAAAAGTGGAATTAACATTCAGTGACTGAATTGCTATACTGTGTACAGGACTTCCATATACACATTGGCGATTCTTCCCTCCCAGATTTAATACTAACAAATGCTACACTAAGTGGGACTAGTACCATGGTCAACTTAAACTGATCTATAAGAGCTCCACCAGCTGCAGCAGCGAAGACGGGTAGGAATACAGTGTTTTGTGTTTAAGGTCATCTGGACATTGAAACTGTTAGTTTAGTACTGACATCATTGCTGAATTGTTTTCTTGTAGTGTGCAACCGTTTGAGATAAGAATGTATGCTCAATACTGAATTCAACTGTGAATAGTAACGTAAAAGTTGCCTTACATTGTATGGTCTGGTCATACTGCCGAAGTATTATTACACCAATCCGTATGGTGCCGTGCAAATGCCATTGTTTTTATGTGTAATCTCATTATTGATGTTTTTCCCACTGATGCAATACAAAGGCTGCCTCATTGAGTGAGGTGTGTTATTTATGCAAGTGCCCTGCCGACTCTCTAATAAACCTGTGTTCACAAAATAAAAACCACAAGCTGCCTCGTCACCCCTTCATGTGCTTCCATTACTCTCACCTCTCCGTGAGTCGAGTGAAGATTGAACCACAACACACAAGGTAAACTCTTTACTTACCACGTAAAGTCAAGGTTACCACAACTGGCATCACAAACAGGATTAACGGAGTCCAAAGTGAGAAGGTTGGAAGTATAGAAGAGCCATGTCGACTGATCCACCAACCCAGGCAGTACCGCCTGCTGGCGCAGGAGCACCGATCAACCCACCTGTGGCACAGATCAATCCTATCACGCTCCCCTATTACTTCGGAGCCCCGTGGCTACCCACGTATTCTGGTGAGGACCATGGCACAGAAGGAAGCACTCTCACCGAGTTTAAAAGGAAGATGACCTCTATGTTCCGTTTGTACCCGCTAAGTGATCAGCAGCAGGTCGAGATACTCATTGGGCAATTGAAGAATTCGGCACTCAGGGAAGTGACGTCCTGGCCCGCCAGAGAAAAACAGAACGTAGAACAAGTCCTTAAACGACTAGCGACCACTTTTGATGCCCGTACCTTATCCACCTTGAAAATGAGGTTATATGCATGTAAACAAAAACCTGGGGAGAGTCTGCATGACTACGCCCTCACCCTGCAGGAGGCCTTGAGGGCAATCCAGGCTGTCGATCAGGAAGAAGTCAGGAACCCGGATGAGACCTTGGTCACCCAATTGATAGATGGAGCTAACAGAGAAGGAACACGAGTTCAACTGCGACTACTGCGACTACAACTTCCGACGCATACTTTCTTAGACTTTAAAGAAGCGGCTATCAAAATGTTGGGCACGGTCGAAGAGCATAATACGGAATTCCCAGAATTACCAAGTCAGTCCTTCTCGGCAGAAGCTGGCTTACGGAATGCATGTCAGGCACCCAAAGAAACCAACCCCGCCTCCCATGGGCTGCAGCTGCCATCCCCTGACCCAATACAACTGTTGAGGAAACAGATGGAAGAAATGACATTGGGAATGGCAGAGATACGTAGGGAGGTGCATAGCCTAGCTCAATCCCAACCGGCGGATTATGAAGAGCCGCGGTGGCGGCCGAGAAGACAAAGGGCTGATGACTGGTGGGAACCACCCCGGGGACAAGGGAGAAGATCAACAGATCGGTTTGATGCTCAAGGCCGTCCCATCTGCAGGCGGTGCCAGAAGGCAGGTCATGTGGAGAGACACTGCAGGCAAGAGGAGACGTTAAACTGAAACACCCCGAGGGTGGGGGTCAAGCCTCGGGGAGAACAGGAAGAGTAGACCCGAATCCTGAAGAGTGGTGGCCCCGGTATGTCGGGACGTGTCCGACAATCCCAATTATCATAAATGGCGTGGAAGTTTTGGCCATGTTAGACACAGGATCCCAAATCACCACCATACAGCTACCTGCTTTTCAACGCTATTGGAAGGAGGGGCAGTTGCTGATGCCACCTCCCTCATGGCTGCAACTAATTGCTAGTAACGGACTGGGGATCTCCTGCGTGGGGTACTGGGAGGCTAATATGCAGATCGGAGAAACCCTCCTTCCACTACAGGGATGTCTGATCACTGAGAGCAGTGAAGCTAAAGTAGCACCGGTGATTCTAGGAATGAACGTCTTACAGCAATGTCCAGAGGAGCTATTGGCCACACTAAGGAGTGAATTGTCTCAGTTGGTCACCGGGGAGCGAAGAATCATACAGAAGACTATCAGGGTGCTTCAAGGTCACCAGAGGTTCACCCATAATGAGGGAGAGATTGGAAAGGTTAGACTAATGGATAGTACGCCCATCAAATTGCAACCCAATTCAGAGACCATCCTCTGGGGCAAGGCACGATGCGGACCAGCTGGCAGAAGCTATGAGGCCTTAATTGAACCCTGTTTAACGTCCGCTCGCCAGGAGGCGGTAGTAGCCAGTACCCTAGTCACTGTGAAGAACGGACGAGTCCCAGTGCGGATCTTAAATCCCCATAATTACGCAATCAAGTTGTATCGACGCCAGCCACTGGCCCGATTATTGTGGACCTCATTTCAAGATGTCGTATATCCATCCTTACAAGCTAATCAGTGTCAAGTAACCATGGAGAGTAGTACAGCTGATGAGCAGGAAGATGAATGGTGGGCAGAGATTCAGGTAGGGGATGGCAGTACACCGAGAGACCATAAGGCCGGAATCCTCCAGGTTGTGAAGAATAATGCTGAGACTTTCAGCCATAGCCCTACAGATCTGGGTATCGTGAAGGAGATACACCATCGTATCCTGACAGGGGATGCCCCACCCATAAAGGAGCGGCATCGCCCATTGGCACCAGCGCTATATCAGCCCGTACGGCAACTGTTGGAGGACATGAAGAGCAATGGCATCATCAGAGAGAGTCACAGCCCATGGGCAGCCCCATTGGTGTTAGTTCGCAAAAAGGATGGCCAGCTAAGATTCTGTGTAGACTACAGGAAGCTGAATTCTATCACACATAAGGATGCCTATCCTCTACCCCGAATTGAGGAGTCTCTGACGGCGCTTAAATCTGCCAAATATTTCTCAACCCTAGATTTGACCAGCGGCTACTGGCAGGTTCAGATGAAGGAAGAGGACAAGGAGAAGACTGCCTTCGTCACACCAATGGGGCTCTATGAATTCAACCGTATGCCATTTGGCTTATGCAATGCTCCTGCCACCTTCCAACGCGTGATGGAGCATTGTCTAGGCCATAGGAATTTCGATGTGGTTCTCCTATATTTGGATGACATTATCATCTTTTCAAAAACCTACTCTGACCATCTGCAACACTTACGGGAGGTCTTCCAACAGCTGACTAGATTCGGTCTGAAGCTGAAGCCATCCAAGTGCCACCTGCTCAAGCCCCGAGTTCAGTACTTAGGTCACATTGTAAGCCCTGAGGGTGTGACCCCGGACCCCGAAAAGGTGAAAGCGGTATTGGAATGGCCCATCCCACTGACAGTCAAAGATGTCCGACGGTTCCTTGGATTTGTAGGATATTATCGACGGTTTGTGAAGAACTTTGCCAAAGTCGCCGCCCCTCTATTAGAAATTCTATGAGGGATCCCTAAGGATAAGTATAACAAACGAATTCCCATAGAGTGGACGACTGAACGACAGACAGCCTTCGACCTGCTGAAGAAAGTCTTGACAGAGGCCCCTGTGCTGGCCTACCCAGATTACAACCACCCGTTCCGGCTGTACACGGATGCCAGCAAGCAAGGGTTGGGAGCTGTACTTGCCCAAGTTCAGGAAAATCAAGAGCGTGTGATCGCTTACGCTAGTCGCAGTCTACGTCCCACCGAACGGAACGACGCCAATTACAGCGCCTACAAACTCGAGTTTCTTGCCTTGGTGTGGGCAGTGACAGAAAAATTCAGAGACTATCTAGCGGCAACACCGTTTGTAGCTTATACGGACTGTAACCCACTGGGTCATCAAGCCACCACCCCTCTAGGAGCTTTGGATCAAAGGTGGTCCTCCAGACTGGCCAACTACCAGTTCAAAGTAGTATACAGAAGTGGGCGAAGTAACGCGAACGCTGATGCACTCTCCCGGCTACAGACGGGCGAAAGTGAATTGGAAGGAATAGACAGGTGGGAGCAGATTGAAACTCCCAACTTCAGTTTGAAAAGAAGAGCATCGGAACAGAATGCTATGGTTCCCATCCCTGCGAGAGTGCAGGAAGTTCAGGGCGTGGAGATGGAAGGAGATTGGACTGTCTGGCAGGACGCAAGCCCAACCTTAAAAAGGGTGAAACAGTTGCTGGCCTCTCATCAGGGGTTGACCCGAATTCAGAGACAAGCTGCAACCCCGGACCTAATCCAATTGTGGCGACAAAAGGACCGTTTGACGTTGCGAAGAGGCCTATTGCTACGACAGAGTACAGATCCAAAGACACATCTGTTGATTGAGCAGTTGGTGGTGCCCCCTGCGAAAATCGATCTTATCCTACGGGCCTATCATGATCACTCTGGCCATTTCGGCTGTCAAAAGACCGAGACGACCCTACGTCGAAGATTTTACTGGGGGAATATGCGTCAGGATGTGGAAGACTGGTGCAAATCTTGCGACATATGCACAGCACGTAGACCGGCTCCATCAGAAGAGAAAGCACCGCTGCACCCCATTGTTACCCGACAACCACTAGAACTCGTAACTATCGACCATGTGAAGCTAGAACCAAGTAGCAATGGATATCAATATGCTGTAACCATAATTGACCATTACACCAAGTTTGCCGTTGTACTGCCAGTTCGGGATCTCACGGCAAAGACGACAGCAGAAATCGTCTGGCGAGCATTTGTACGGCCCTACGGGTACCCTGCTAGTATTCTGATGGATCAGGGGCCTGCATTTGAAGCCCTACTCTTCCAAGAACTATGCCAGTTGTACGGGTGTGTGAAATTACGCACTACAGCATACCATCCTCAGGGCAACGGGGCCTGCGAAAGGATGAACCAAACTGTGGTAAATTTACTCCGAGCTGTACCCCTTCCACAAAGACGTGAGTGGCCCACTCTGCTAGCAGAACTGATCTTTGTCTACAACAACACTGTGCACAGCTCCACAGGATACACGCCATATTATCTGCTTTTTGGACGATCTGGGAAACTACCCGCTGACGTTCACTTAGGCCTGGCTTCGGATGATGCCACAGATTCTTGCTTCCAAGGGGATTGGGTCATAGAACACCAGCGTAGATTACAGATTGCTCGAGCTCTTGTGGACCAACGTATGGATGCTATCCGTGATCGACAAAAGGATCGATACGATGCGACCGCACATGCCAGACCATTAACCGTAGGAGATGTCGTGCTAAGGCGAAATAATCGGCGGCACAGCAAATTGGATCGCAATGGGAGCCTGATCCATATGTAGTTACCGGCATTCCCAACGCTGAAATAGCCGTGTACCAGATTGATAAGGTAGAAGGTGGTCAACCGAAAGTTGTACATCGGGATCAACTCAAATTGTGCCCTAACCCTCACAGAGCTCGAGAATTACTACCTGATTCTCCACCATCACACCCAGCCCGAGATCAGTTGTCGATGCTAAATGACCCATTGAGTCTTGTCCTGAGTATGTATTGGCCTGTCGTGGCCGGTTCCCTGACCCCAGAAATGAGGCAATCGCCTGTGGTTGAGGAAGTCATTGCAGACGTCCCTGAAATTGGTGAAGTGAGACGCTCGACTAGGAGCACCCAAGGAATACTGCCCACGCGTTACAGACAATAGAGAGGTCGGTAGAGGCACCTTTAGTACTGTTTATATTTTCCTGATTGCACTAATCTGTTTGACATTGATATGTTGTATTTATGTGTACATTTGTGCTAGTGTGATAGTTAATGGTTAGGCGTAGTCAGGGTCATGATCTATTCATCCTTTGTTCATTGATGACCAGGATTTGTGACTTACAGATGCCAATACTCTGTTATTTGGGAATTATCCTTTGTTCTGTTTCCCTTTATTATTGGACCAAGCGTGAGGACACGCATCATTTCAGTATGGAGGGATGTGACACCCATGAAACGGACACCCCTAGGACTGTGAGGGGTTAATACCACTTTGGGCAAGGAAGGAGTTAATACATGTCTCCCCAGCACGTGTGAAGCAAGGGGACAGCTGGTGCTGATTGGATGAGCCTGTCCTGTCTCTCAAGCGGGGGGTGTGGTCAGGTGCCCGCGAAGAAGAGGGTGAAATATAGAGGGTGTGCCAGGAGCTGAGGAGAAGTGTGGCGTGCAGCACGAGGACAGCGGGCAGAGACCGCCAAGCTGAAAAGCTCTAGTGGAGTGTGGAGCAGCCGAGCCGGGAGCGTGGACGCCGGGGACCCGCAGAAGATAGACCGGGTCAGGTGAGCCACAGCAACGAAGAGCAGCACACCATTAAGGCGTCCAGCGCAGCAGCAAGAGCCGCTCGTGGAGGTACACAGCCACAGTGGCAACACGCAGTACAGGGTAATCATCCCCCCTGCCCCATACCACAGCAGCAGCCATCATAGGGTAACTTCAAAGCACCCTCATTTCAGTTATACTACTTATAAGAGAAGTCGCTGTCCTATTGTGATTTATAACTTTTTCTGCCAACCACAAGATGGCCGCAGGCCAACAGCAACAATTGCTTTGAGTTGCCATGCTGCCAACCACAAGATGGCCACCGATTAACTGCAGTATAGACATACAGCTCCAGCAGTGGAAAAGTTACATAGCCTTGCACCAGAGGTAGCTACAGGAGTGGTGAGTGGAAGATTGATTGCACCACAGGCAGAGCTGCACTGACACTCAGTAGTACTGGACTTTCTTATACCTTGTTGCAAATAGCAGAACCTCAGTGTTACTTTCACTTTCAGTATATAGGAGTTATCTGCTTCACTGACCAAGCTCACCAATATTTACCCTGCATGTTTTCCGGATCACACCAAGACTGTCCTATTTCACAGCACAGTGATTCTTTGATACTTGAAAGCTGGAATACACTACTGAAAGGAGATAATATAGCCCTTCAACCTGGGATAGAACTGCGGGACACTTTACAGTAACAGCTGTCTAGGAATATTGAATAACCTGATTGCCTGAGAATTGAATGTGCTTATAGAGAGAAAAGTGGAATTAACATTCAGTGACTGAATTGCTATACTGTGTACAGGACTTCCATATACACATTGGCGATTCTTCCCTCCCAGATTTAATACTAACAAATGCTACACTAAGTGGGACTAGTACCATGGTCAACTTAAACTGATCTATAAGAGCTCCACCAGCTGCAGCAGCGAAGACGGGTAGGAATACAGTGTTTTGTGTTTAAGGTCATCTGGACATTGAAACTGTTAGTTTAGTACTGACATCATTGCTGAATTGTTTTCTTGTAGTGTGCAACCGTTTGAGATAAGAATGTATGCTCAATACTGAATTCAACTGTGAATAGTAACGTAAAAGTTGCCTTACATTGTATGGTCATACTGCCGAAGTATTATTACACCAATCCGTATGGTGCCGTGCAAATGCCATTGTTTTTATGTGTAATCTCATTATTGATGTTTTTTTCCCACTGATGCAATACAAAGGCTGCCTCATTGAGTGAGGTGTGTTATTTATGCAAGTGCCCTGCCGACTCTAATAAACCTGTGTTCACAAAATAAAAACCACAAGCTGCCTCGTCACCCTTCATGTGCTTCCATTACTCTCACCTCTCCGTAAGTCGAGTGAAGATTGAACCACAACACACAAGGTAAACTCTTTACTTACCACGTAAAGTCAAGGTTACCACAGAAGTACAACTGGCTCTGACTAAATGTTATGTATATGTATATATTATTTATGTATTAATGGAGTCATTGCTGATTTACAGATGATTAACTTCAGAATATGTGGTAACAAAAGCTCAGTGTATGGTCACATCATAATCTAGCACCTGGCCCCATGAAAGGATGTAACCTGTCCCTCCCATGGCTCACATAGTATAATAAGGGTTATAAGTGGCAGGTGAACATGATGCTGGGCTTGTCGGCTCCTCTTCTATGACTGCAGCACCCGGCTCTTATCACTGCAGAGGAGCCAGCATTCTGGTGTCACCCCCTCTGAGTGATGTCAGTGGGAGTGCTTTCGGCTCAATTTGAGCCGAAAGCACTCTTGGGCTTGCGGCAATGAGACCCTACCACAAGGGTCTCGTCACAAGCCCGATGGTCGCGATGGTCTTGACCATCACGACCATCTTCCTGGCCGCACCCTATAGCTGTGGGTGGTCACCCACAGCTATGCGAGCGGCCAGGAGGCCGCTCTAAAATAACAGAGGGACGGCCCTGATTCAGAGCAAGTGCTCTGTCAGAGCGTCCGGCTCTGAATCAGGCCCTGAATACGGGCCTAAGCTGTAAACAAAAAGTATGATTGGGATCACCATTGTTGGCCCAGTGTTGGTATTTAGCTTGGTAATTATTATCTTGTATGTAACGTGACAAAAATTTTAATCTTGCACCTGCCCCTTCCTATCTCATTCAAATATTGCACTTTTATTTGCCATTGTTTCAGACATCCAAAAATCAAACATGCTCTCTATATATATATTTATAATATATACTCTATATATATATATATATATATATATATATATATATTAAATATATATAAAAGAATAATGCACTCCTCCGGCACTCTGTTAGCATGCAGCCCAACTGGCAATGACAGCTCATGGCCAGCACCTTATTCAAAGCCACCGAGTAGTGAGCGGAAGGGAGTTTGGAAACGCCACGGTCACTGGAGCAGAGTGCAGCACATCGAGGTGAGGTGTGGAGTGGTCTGAGGTGTGGTGGGCTGTGGGGTGTAGTATACTGTGTGGTGCTGTGATGTGTGGTGTGTGTACTGTGATGGGAGGAAATGGGGGTATGGAAATATCAAGGGGGATATGGGCCTGTCTAAGTAAAGCCACCCTGATATTTCCATACCCCTACTTTAAAATTTCCTGTCGACCACTGGACCTGATTCAGACCTGCTCGCTATGATGCGAACACTCGTAGTTGGCCGATAGTCGCTCTTCTGTGCATGCCTACTCATCGCAATGTGCGTGCGCGAACGAGTGTCTTATTTTTTTTTTTAGTCAAAAAAACCCCATAGGGCTTATTTTCAGGGTAGGGCTTATTTTAATTAACATTTTTGTTCATCTCCCCCTCCCTGTGGAATGCAGTCTGAATGTGTGCCATTTCCCCACTTACCTTTACTCTACCTTCCTCCACGGTCCACAGCTCTTGATCCGCGGCTCCTCCGACGTCGACCTCGCCCTTCAGAGTCTCGGCATGACGTCACGCACGCTGACTCCAAAACAAGCTTTATTGAAAGCTTGTTTTGGAGTCTGACTACCGTATCTCACTGAACACAGAAAAAAAAAGATTTGCCCCCCAGCACACTGCAGCAAAAACATTACTTAAATCCTACATGATAATAGAGATTTAGAGGTATTAGTTACACACATTTGCAAATATATGAATAAGCGCCAGGCCAATCATCAAGGCTCCTCTATACTGGCGTCCCTAACATTAAGGGGTTCACGTCCGAGAAGCAAGGCACCCCAAAATAATTCCAACCAAGGGCCATCTCCAGGGCATCACACGAAAAGGGGGAAAAAGGTGATAATGAAGTATAAAGAAAAGATGTGTAAGTATAAATCAATAAGTGTTAATGAAATGATAAAGAATTAAAATGACAAATAATGTACAAACAAATAGAGAAGTGATAAAAGTATTCTATGTGAATTAAGTGGTGATGCCATGAGAAAGGCCCAGTCAGAACCTCCCCGGGGGCCCCACTCCCAAACGCTCACCCCAAAATAATTATTGCTACATAATGGTAGCACCCACTCTGGGTCATATAATTACAATTGATGTACTGCATGATAACAGTACATATAAAAGCTGAGAGCTAACTTACCTTGGAGGTTTTTTACTTTAAAGGTGAAATACAGAATTTGTTTTATCATTATAATCAATTCTATTCTAATACATACAAGAATGCCCCTAAAAGGAATCACTCACATTATTAGCCCAGGCTAATATCTGCCTTTCAGGAGATAATAGACCCTACCTGGGGGCTCTTATAAAGGGTTTTTCCCTATATGTTAATACCCAATATAGATGACAATTGAATAAAAAAAATTTAGCAATTCAAGATAGTTACAAATAGTTCAGTATAATAATAGTGTTCAGAGGATGGAATATGCCAAATTATAGAAAATGCCCCCCCCCCCCCCGCGCGCGCGCACACACACACACGAAAAATGGCCCCAGCCAGACACACACACAGAAAACATTAAATGACCCCACAGAAATGTTAAATGACCCCTCCCCCCCACAGAAGGTGTTATGCTCTGAATACCAGCCCCACAATAAAAGAATAACAACCACACAGATTATGGTGATACTCCCTTCAGGATTTATTGGCAGTCTAGGACCAGGTGTTATGTCAGTAAGAGGGGTAGATGATAGGTGTATTACACATAACTGTTTTTGCTGGTATGATGATGTTAAGTTCCCACAAAACTCAAAGTAATAAACACATAAAGTGGTGAATTATTGGGTAATGTACAGAAGTGTACAAAGGAAGTAATAGTGTTAAATATAAACAGGGACAACCCTGTTTACATACAACACTATTACTTCCTCTGTGCATTCTGTATATTACCCAATATTACATCACTTTATGTGTTTATTACTTGTCTTTTTTTGGGGAGATTTGCTGGTAGTAAGTTATGTGCTCCCCTTCTTCTGTCCGAGTCTACACACCAGTAGTTTTTCTCAGTCCATATATTCCCAACAGGCCATGTATCAGACATCCTATGCTAATGCCAGGGCTGGATCCTCCTTTCAGTGCCATGATAATAACAGGTGTTATTGGCACAGCCACAGAAAGCAGGTTGTTACATTGCTGGCTCAGGTATGAGGTCACTTTGCCCCATGAATTATCCCTCTCAGCCACTTTGTTATTTAAGGTCTTCAATTTTTTCTTCAGGTGTTTTATTTCTTTTTGGGCTTCATAGAGGGATATCTGGGCCTCGACCACGCGGCACTCCTCCTCTAAACAAGCCTCTATGTTTTGGGCAAGTTGGGTTTTCAGAAGGGCTATTTCAGCTTCCCTGCAATATCAGAAAGAGTGGTTATAGCCTGAAAATACAACTTTAAATGACAACTCTGATTAAAAAAATATAATTAAAAATTACTCTTGGTACTTAAACTAGTACTTCTGAAAGGAATCATCCGTTTAAAATACAGTAGCACACTGTCATTGCAAATAGATAGTTAAAGATTGTTACCACTGTTACAGACATTGCCAAGGTGGATCACTCTGCGGACCGCACTAATTATTTCCATGGCTGCAGAGATGGCTCGTGAGGGTCAGTCATTATTTTACCAATGAAAATAAAAATGTTTGACCAGAGTAGAAGTTGCCAGAATGTGATGGGGTCAGCAGGGAAGAAAAATGCCATATGTAGCAATATTGTAAGGGTTCATGTTAGGATACTGGGAGGTAGCCTTAATGTAATGTATTGGTGCCACATTAGTACAATGCACCTCTGTGTAAGGGCCTCCACAGCACCTGCCCCTGGGTCAGTGATATCACCCATGTAACAATGTAGTTCAGGTTTGGCCAGCCTGTGGTTTTCCACCTGTTGTGACACTACAAGTCCTGCACTGGTCTAACTGATCATAGAATAATTGTCTTCAATAAATTTGGGTTGTGACTTTTTCTTCTCACCTGACTGATTAGAACGAGTGCTGTAATGCACAGTGTAATGGGGTATACTGTATGTGTCTAAGCTGAATGGACAAGCTGCGGACTGGTGACAGCTGAAACACAGGCAGCCCCACTTGCTTTTTGGGATTCAGAAAATGGAGAGAGTGGTTATGGGCTCCCATATTTTTAAGTGAAAGGCTGATAGCACCACAGTGGCACAGTGGTTAGTTAGTATGATATCTGACCTGGCAGCTATATGTTTGGAGTTTTTATGTTCTCTCCATGCTTCTGTGAGTTTACATTAGGTACACTCCAAAAATCACACTGGTGGGATAATTAGCTGCAGACTATACATGGGCCATAGGGCTCTGACCAGAGCGCTCGCTCTGAATCAGGGCCCTCCTACCTTTTTTTTTGAGCATCCTCATGGACACACAGCTAGAGCGAGCGTCCATGATGATGGTCGCGATGGTCTTGACCATTGCGACCATCGGGCTTGCGACGGAGACCCTGCGGTAGGGTCTCGCTGCCGCAAGCCCTGGAGTGATTTTGGCTCTATCAGAGCCAAAATCACTCCCACTGACATCACTAGTGATGTCAGTGGGGCTGGCTTGAGACGGTAGGCGTTCCCATGGGAATGCCTCCGTCTGGCAGGCACGCCCACCAAAGGGGGCGTGCTGTCAATCAACATCGACAGCACGCCCCCTTTGGTGCGAGACCTGGAGCGATGGAAAGCCCCTCGCTCCCCGGGTCTCGCGCATGCGCACGACGGAGCTCCCTCCGTCGTGCGCATGCGCAGTGGGGAACATTGACCCTCTTGCGAGCGTACTGCCGCTCGCGAGCTGGTCTGAATGACCCCCATAGCTTGTGATTTTGTGTTATGGTATTTAGACTGTAAGCTCCATGAACCAGTTATTCTGTGAATTGGGTGCACAAGGAGAATTTAAGGAAAATGAGCCCTATCCGATAGACATTTCTTGTGTAAAAATGGGGACTGTTGGGACACATAGGAACTCTATGATTGGTGCAGGTACACTGCGAACAAGTGTCCCCGTAGATGGACTTTGGATAAAATTTTACTAGAGTTTTCTTTTAAGCGGAGAAACACAAAGTGAAGGCAAGATGCATTATCCCACAGCTAATATGTCACTAGGAGCAGATACCTTTGCAGGAGTGTGTCCATGCATGCTTTCAGTGTGGGGCTCTTTTCACTGATGTCCTCTGTACGCCTATGTTGGAAGAGAAAGACAGAAGGACTTGGTATCAACTTTTACAAATGCTTGTCACAGTAAGCACACTCCATCTGTGTATACCTGCAGCAGTTTCATCATGCAGAGTGCAGGCAGGTATGGCAGTAACATAAGTGAGCACATCTGTGTATTCCTGCAGCAGTATCATCATGCAGCGTGCAGACAGGTTTGGCAGTAACACAAGTGAGCACATCTGTGTATATCTGCAGCAGTATCATCATGCAGAGTGCAGGCAGGTATAGCAGTAACATAAGTGAGCACATCTGTGTATACCTGCAGCGGTATCATCATGCAGAGTGCAGGCAGGTATGGCAGTAACATAAGTGAGCACATCTGTGTATACCTGCAGCGGTATCATCATGCAGAGTGCAGGCAGGTTTGGCAGTAACACAAGTGAGCACATCTGTGTATACCTGCAGCGGTATCATCATGCAGAGTGCAGGCAGGTATGGCAGTAACATAAGTGAGCACATCTGTGTATACCTGCAGTGGTATCATCATTCAGAGTGCACTCAGGTATGGTAGTAACATAAGTGAGCACATCTGTGGATACCTGCAGCGGTATCATCATGCAGAGTGCAGGCAGGTTTGGCAGTGGCATGAAACAAGTTATTAAAAGTGTTTGTAAGAAAATGATCTATATTTTACTGAGGAAAACATGACAGAGCATGCCAGTAGTACTTGGTGCAGTTCAGAGTAATGCAGAAAATAAGAGATATGGTAAGAACTTACCCTTGTTATCTCTATTTCTACGAAGTCGATAGGGTTCCACAGGATATCTTGGGGTATAGGTGATGATGTCAGGCATCAGGCACCACAGAGTTAAGTTTCTTCATCCTCTCAGTATGCACTGGGGTCCCTCTGCTATACCCTGCCTCCGAGCCTCAGGCATCTCAGTTACGTTACAAGCCATAGGCTGGAGGAGGAGAAAAGAGAGATAAGAAAGTCTGGAACACACAAGAAATCACATTCTCACCAGAAGGAGACGGAAAAACCAGTGACCAGAGCAAAGCCCATCTGCAGTACAGGTGCGACAGGGCGGGAGTCCTGTGGAACCATATGGACTTCGTAGAAATAGATAACAAGGGTAAGTTCTTACCATATCTCTTATTTTCTACTGCAGGGTCCATAGGGTATCCACAGGATACCTTGGGGATGTCCCAAAGCAGTATCCTTTAAGGGTGGGGATGCGCCTGTGCTGAAAGGAGAATCTGCCACCCAAAGGAAGTATCCTGAGAGGCGTAGGTATCAAAAGCATAACCGTACGAAAGTATGGAGATATGACCACGTGGCTGCCTTGCAAAGCTGAACCGCTGAGGCGCCACGTCGATCTGCCCACGAAGTACCCACTGACCTAGTGGAATGAGCCCTAATAGAAGATGGAACACGAAGGCCTTCATGAACATAAGCTTCAGAAATAGCGAGGCGAATCCAACCTGCCAACGTTTGCTTAGTGGCAGGCCAACCCTTCTTCCGGAAGCCATAAAGAACAAACAAAAAGTCAGACTTCCGAAAAGAAGCAGTGCGGTCGACATAAAGCCTTAAAACCCGCACCACATCCAAGTTGGCCTCACCAAATGAAAAGGTCCGGTGAATTAAAGGCCGACACAATAATTTCTTCGTTGATATGGAAACTAGATACCACCTTCGGGAGAAAACCAGGACGAGTGCGAAGCACAGCCCTGTTTCTATGAAAAATGAGAAATGGAGGTCGACATGAGAGAGCCCCCAATTCTGAAACCCTTCTGGCTGAAGCAATGGCCAGAAGAAACACAGTTTTAAGCGTAAGCCATTTCAAATCCACTGAGCCCAGTGGTTCAAATGGCGGTCCTTGAAGAGCCCTTAGGACCACAGTCAGATCCCAAGGCACCACAGGTGGAACAAAGGGCAGCTAAATACGCAGCACACCCTGCATAAAGGTACGGACATCAGGAAGCAAAGCAATCCTACGATGGAACCACACTGATAGGGCAGACACCTGCACCTTCAGAGAAGCAAAGCGAAGACCTTGATCTAGGCCTGCCTGTAGGAAAGCCAGCACCCTGGATAACCGGAACACCCGAGGAGCATAGCCTCTAGGGCGACACCACTGAAAGAAAGCCTGCCATACCCGATGGTAGATACTGGCAGAAGAAGGTTTCCGAGCTCGTAGCATGGTGTTAACCACAGAGCCGGAAAATCCCCTGGCCCTCAAGAGGGCAGTCTCAATAACCACGCCGTCAAAGACAGCCGATCCAGGTCTGGATAAAGACAAGGACCCTGAGACAACAGGTCCGGACTTTGAGGCAGCAGCATCAGAGTGTCTACTGAGAGACTCCGAAGGTCTGTGTACCAGTGCCATCTGGGCCACGCTGGAGCTATCAGCAGGAGCGTGCCGCCTTCTTGCTTGAATTTTCATAGCACTCGAGGGAGAATGAAGAGGTACGCATACTGGAAGGTCCACCTGACTGACAGGGCGTCCACTAGAAAAGCCTTTGCATCTCTTGTTCTTGACCCTAACACCAGCAGTTTTTGTTGTGGCGGGAGGCCATGAGATCTATTTCTGGAAGACCCCACCTGTTCACCAGTAGCTGAAACACCTCCTGGTGAAGAGACCACTCTCCTGGATGCACATCTAGATGGCTGAGAAAGTCTGCTTCCCAGTTGAGGACTCCTGGTATGAACACTGCCAATATTGCAAGGAGATTGCCTTCCACCCAAGTTAGAATGCGGAACACCTCTGTCAGAGCCGCCTGACTGCGGGTCCCTCCTTGGTGGTTTATGTAAGCCATCGTGGTGGCGTTGTCTGACTGTACCTTCACCGGTCTTCCATGCAGTACCTGTCTTACTTGCTGGAGAGCCACGAACACTGCCCGAAGTTCCAATATGTTTATTGGAAGAGCAGTCTCTGCTGGCATCCACCTTGTCTGGAAGTGTGGACCCATCACTGATTCCCAGCCTCGGAGACTGGCATCCATCATCAGAAGGACCCAGTCTGCAACCCAAAAGGGGCGCTCCTGGTTCAGGTGAGTAGTCTGCAGCCACCAGGCCAGAGACCGACGAACCTCCGGTGACAGCACCATTGTCTGTGACTTTATTTGGTGGGGCAACCCCTTCCATCTGGAGAGGATTAACCTCTGCAGAGGCCTGGAGTGGAAGGGGGCGAACTCCACCATGTCGAACATTGACACCATGGAACCCAGTAGCCTCATTGCCGAGTGAATAGACACCCGGCAACTTTGCAGGCAAATGTAAATCTCTGTCTGCAACGCAGAGACCTTGTCCTCTGTTACAAAGATACTCTAATGTTGGAAGTCTAACAGAGCTCTGAGATGGTGCATCCTCTGCGATGGAACCAGGGAGGACTTCTTCCAATTTATCAGCCAGCCATGAGTCTGTAACACCGAGACTGTTAGTTGCAGATGGTGCTGAATTATCTCTGTAGACTCCGCCAACAGGAGGTCGTCCAGATAGGGTAACAAGCGAACCCCCTGCATCCGCAGGTGAGCTGCCATAACTGCCATAACTTTGGTGAACACACGAGGAGCTGTGGCCAGACCAAAGGGCAGAGCCTGAAACTGGAAGTGGGCATTGACCACTGCAAACTTGAGGAATCGCTGGTGTACTGAGTCAATAGAGATATGCAGGTAAGCATCCTGAATATCCAGCGACACCATGAAATCCCCAGGCTCCTTCGCCAAAATGATGGAATGCAGGGTCTCCATCCTGAACCGATGAACCCTCAAAAATTTGTTGAGGGATTTGAGATTGAGTATTGGCCGGGGGGACCCATTGGGTTTCCGAACCAGAAAAAGATTGGAGTAATACGCCAATTCCCTCTGAGACAAAGGAACCGGCACTATGACCCCAGCCTGGAGCATAGAGTGCAATACCTTCTTGAGCTCCAGGGCCTTGTCCTGATTGTACTGATGACCCGTGGTGAAAAACTGGCTGGGAGGCCTTCGCCGGAAGGAGAGGGCGTACCCCTGATAAACTACTTCTCTTACCCAAGTGTCTGAAGTGGTCAAAAGCGAGCATTGGGCGAATTGAAGAAGTCGGCCTCCCACTTTGGGGTCATCCAAAGAGAACCCCGTCCCGTCAGACTGAAGGCTTGTCGTCCACATACTATATCAGTTGGACCAGCTTTTCGTCTACTGGTGCCAACAAATCCTTCAGCTCCCGCAGACAGTTCTGTCATGCATTTGTGCCTTCCTTCCTGGTGAAGACTCTGCATCTCTGTTTTGGGTCTACTTCAATCCTAATTGTACATTCAGCATCAATACCATCCCAGTGAGAGTTGTAGCACAGAGTTGGGTGCTTACGAGAGTGTAACTTGGATGTGGTACTGAAGTCACACCCCATATCTAATACCTATTACAAGTTTTTGCAGCAACACAGGATCCAGCATGACTTCCCTACTTATCAGCGGTGAGAGCGCAATCACAAGTGCACACAACACAGAACAGGACTTACTATGAATATAGACGCATCTCTGGATTGATTTCTACCCAATTATCTTGTGAAGACGATATATAATTCTTTAGGCATTACCTCTACATCTTGGTTTACCCTTTTGGTTTGTGGTGATAGATGGTAGAATAATTCAGTTTTACACCAATACATTTACAAAAAGACAGCCAGTATTTCAAAATAAATTGTTAGCCCCAGTCATACAAAATTTACTTAGGTCTCCTGGACAAAGATGTTGGCTAAGGGCCTGATTCATAGATGAACGGTATTGTGCAGAAGCAAGGAAGCGGTTGTGCAGTACCATCCAACTAAATGCAAATACAGCAGGAGGGTTCTGTTGAAAAGAGACATCTCCTGCATGCATCTGCCATCCAAGTGCAGCTTCCTCGGATCACCATCGCAACCATCGCTTTGGCCAGGCTGCATAAGGTGAGACTTTCTCGGTGTGGCCGGCTGTTTTGGAGAACAGTACTGGTCGCTGCTCAAAAACGCTGCAGCATGTGTATCATGCTGTGGCTAAGGGGTCTGCGAGCATGCAGCACACGTTCTACACATGCACAAAATGGGGCCTACCCAGACCTAGAAACATCAGAGAGGTACGCAAACAATCGGATTTGTGTACATCTCTAAATCAGGCCCTAAGTACGTTAAGGCTGAAATGCACTGATCTAGAGAATCAGTCAACCACACCCCAAATAGTATTGTAGCCTTTCAATGGAGGTTATCTACATAAAGTCCATAGAAATATGTGTCCATGGTTGGGCTGGCACATGTAGAAATAGGAGAGGACCCAGTGATTTTTGTATTGGGCACAAATGGAGCAAGCAAGTATAAAGTATTTAGCATTTAGATGAAGAGTAGGCCCCCAGTACAATCATGGGAGTAGATCCTCGGTTTTCTGTATTTCCGTCTGTCCAGCAAAATAAGATTTATTAGCCCTCTGCATGAGTTTGGAAGAAAGAGACGAGAGGACAGAAATCTTCACATGAGGAGGGTTCTCTGAGTATTGTGTGGTGGGTAAAATAATGCAAGTTGGGCCAAGGATATTATTGGTTTTGGGAGTAAATGAGAAGGTGTATTCCTTAGTAATCTTCAAGCCAGAATGGTATGTAATCAGAATATTAAATAGATGAATTAAAGAAATCACTGCATATGACAAGGGTTCATCCATTGAGGCATTTGTAAATATTTGTGCACCCTCCAAAAGCTGTCACCATTTTTCTAGAAACAACTTTATAGCGAGAGCCCCTTATCTCCAATTGAGTTGTTGCTCTCGCTAGGAAGATATTTACAGGTAAATAATGCAAATGGATGTTGTCTTCATGAAAGTGAGTGATGAGAACTGGTCCTAAGGAAGAGGCATCCATTTCTAACTGGAAGGGGCAGGAAATATTGGATTGCTGTAAAACAGGCTGAACCTTATTATTGGCTGTTTTTCAGGTGAAGGCAATAATAGAAGTCAATAGGGTGGAACAATTTCATATTAACTGGCGTTAGTAGTTGGAAAATCCAATACCTTGTATGGCTTTTACCATGAAAAGCAACCAGAAAAGAAATGACCAAAAATGATAACTCATTTTGCAGGAACAAATATTTGTGTCGCTTGTAATAAAGTTGATTCTTTCTAAGGCATAACAACACATTTACTAGAACCTGAAGGAGATCTATACTGGGAGAAAAAAAGGAGAAAAAGGGGGACTTGGACTGTATACCCTAATTTTAAACATAATAAAAGGTGCTACCATACCGAGATTTGTAGTACAATTGGTGTGCAATTTAAACCCCCTCCCCCTTTCTTCTATATTTGTGTATATATTGTATACTGAGGCTCCTGCTTGGTATTAGCACCCCTCCCATCTGTTCTTACGTGTTTTTAATCAGCAGAGGTTCCTACATTGCTGTCTACATATTAGAATGGACGCTATTATAGGTAAATCCTGGATAAATTTACATAATGTGTTAGTATTAGGGATGTTACGGACCCAGCTGATGGAGTTCAGCTTGACGCAGTGGATGGGCCTGGATAAATTGACTAATGGGTGACGTGGTGGATCTTTAGCCAAACAACTACTAATACTCCATGTTAATTGTAGAGTTTAACAGGATTATTTTGACAATCTTTGTTCTTAGGGCCTGAGTCAGTATTGTTCTCTAGACTCAGATTCCCGATGTTTGGGAATCTGGGCAAGCGCAGGACCCGTTCTGCGAGTGTGTAGAATGGGTCCTGCTAAAACGCACTCACAGATTGGCAGCAGACTGTCAGTGATTGACAGTCCGCTGCCATTTGGGGATGGGGAGGGGTCGGTGATGCCCTCCGTTTCCTGAAACGCCATTGCGGGGGAAGGAAGAAACCAGGATCTCCGTCGGCCGACCGTGATTTCCTGGCCTTTTCCTCTAAACTGTGGTGTCAAGCAGATTATCCTATGCTGCGCTGGACAGCGCAGCACGGATAAGTAGTGCACAGGAGGCGTGAGGCCTCCTGCTGCATTACCATATCTGCAAGGATCGCATTTGCAAAGCTGCCTGCGTGCATACATCATATATCTATAGCCTGCGTGCATACATCATATATCTATAGCCTGCGTGCAGCTTTGTAATTATGATCCTTGCAGAATCAGGCCTTTAGTACTTAAAGTGTGCACCTGCATTCTTTGTTCTCTGCATTGTACTACAAGTCTCAGCATGGTAGCACCTCTTATTATGCTTAAAAGAAGGATGTGCAGTCCACTCCCCCTTTCCACATTGCATGGGTTAGAAGTTAAGTCTCCAAACCACAAGAAGATAAATTGTGGATTGCTGCTGAAAATCACACTTAAAACCGAACAATAGTACATTTACTACAAAGCTTTGGTATATAAAACATTTGAATTAATGTCCGGCCTCACCCTCCCCTGAATAGTTGGCCAATCACACTCCTGTTAATTATTTAAAGTGGGAACAGGTGGTAGAATATAGGATTCTGTAGCTGGTAAGTGAGGGGGGAGTTGAAAAAAAGGGGGACATTGTGTGGATTTGGGCAGGATAGCTGGAAGTAAAGACTGTGGTATAGAAGCAGGATAGTTACATTGTCAAAAAATGCAGGTAATATAACAGTATTGGTTAATTTATAAGCTTCAATAGTGTATTATTAAGAGGAATAGTCGGGAGATGTTATGGGTGCAGAAATAAATTCAAATTGATGCTGTAAAATTACAGTTCTGCCCTTTCCTTATCTAAACGGTCTTATTTCAAGATTCTTATCTCCTCCCAGTCCTCCAACCCCTTCATCTCTTCACCACTGTCAACTCCCTATTCTTCTCCCCTCACTCCTCGCACCCCATCCTCACTCTGCCCTTTACTTTGTCACTCTGTTTGCAATTCCCCCAGACCATCCCCACCCCATGCCCTTCATCCACAGCCTGCGTATCCCTATCCATTTTGCCAACTCTGACTTTATTCTCCCCAGCATCTGGATATAAAGTCATGGCCCTAATCCAGTAAAATCTCCCCCACCCTGCCTCCACCACCCCCTTTCACTCTATCCCCTCTCTCATCCTTTACTTCCTTTCTCTTGATGTCTGTTCCCATCTTGCCCATCTCTTCAATCTCCCCCTCTTATCAGGAACTGTCCCCTCTGCATTGAAGCATACCCTTGTCTCCCCCATTCTTAAAAAAACCACCCTTGGTCTTGACACTCTTCGCTAATTACCTCCCCAACTGTTTCCTCCCCTTTTCCTACAAACTCCTCAAGCGGATTGTCTGCATCCGCCTTACCACCTTTCTTTCCTCCCACTCCCTGCTTGACCCATTTCAGTCTGGCTTTCGTCCTCTCCACTTCACAGAAACTGCCCTTAGTAAAGTCAGCAATGAACTCCTTGCTGCCAAATCCAAAGGACACTACTCTCTGCTTATTCTCCTTGACCTCTCTGTTTTGACACTGTTCTGTTTTGACACTGTGACACTGACACCCTCTCTTCCTGCAAATACTTTCCATTCCCTTCACTCCACTTCTCTCCCACTTCCTCTACCTGTAGATGTTCCCCAAGGTTCTGTTCTTTGACTTCTCCTATTCTCCCTTTATACATCCTCTTTAGGTGAGATCATCAGTTTTCCTGGCCTTAAATGTCATTTCTATGCTGATGACACTCATATCTACCACTCCTCCCCTGACCTTTCCCCGCCTCTGTCCTCACTCATATCTCCAACTGTCTCTCTACCATTTCCTCTTGGATGCCCAGTCTTTCTTAAGATTACCATGTCTAAGACTGAGCTGATAATCTTCCCGCCCTCCTGAATTACCTCGTCTCCATCAATTTCACTATTGATACCACCACCATCTCCACTATCCCACAAGTGCGCTGTCTTGGAGTTATTCTTGACTCCTCCCTCTGCTTAAACCACACATTCAGTACAGTTTGCAGTTCTGCCATTTCCATCTCAGAAATATTTCCAGGTTTAGACCCTTTCTCACCCTGGAGGCAACCAAGACCCTCATCCACTAACTGGTCATCTCCCAACTGGACTACTGTATCCTCCTCTTATCTGGCCTCTTTGACTCCAACCTCTCTCCACTATAATCTGTCCTCAATGCTGCTGCCCGGCACATCTTCCTCTACAATTTACTACATTTGCCTCCACTCTTCTACAAGAGTGTAACATTTTAACACTGCATAGATAAAATTAATTGTATTTTCTGGAGGTTAGGAACTACAGCAAGTTACCCATACTCATATAGCACACCAAACAGTTTATATAAGGTAGAAAAGGTAGAAAACTTACAAGAAGTACAATAAATGAAAGCTTATCTGTCCATAATATAAGGGTCCAGGATCGGGGCCCATCGCGTTTTGTCTTATCCAAAAAATACTTCTTCAAGGGGATATTAGGGTAGAGACATTAGGACATACTTATACCTATACCAATTAAAGAGGGAGGACACGTGGACTAAACATCAAAACATCACTTCCTGTCATCCATAACACAGGAAGTGGTAAAAAGTAAATTTAAGCCACATTATCTGAAGCCATTATAGATATTTCATACATTTGGAGCATGTGTAAACTACACCTAAAACTAAACAGCTATCGTAAATATACATAATATATTCAAAACACAGAAAAAATATTTATTACGTTGTTTGAACGCACTTGAACTGCTAGCGCGTAATTTCTTGCTGTCAGTGTAAAATTAACCATGGAAAAAAGTTCACTCCATCGCTACAGCGCAGCCTACACACGTAGCGTCACTTCCTCTAGATGGTGGAATGCATGTGGCACAAAGACGTCACTTCCGCCCCATCTGGTTCACTGTGTGGAACGTCACTTCCGCCCCATCGAGTTTGGCAGCCATTCTAGAGATGATAAAAAACTCCATGTGTCCCTGACTTTCTCAAAGACACAGAGCGACCATTTTGAGGGAGTAATGCATCGGAGACAAAATCCTTCTTTATTTTGCATAGAGCACTAAAAAATTTGAAAAAATGAAGACACATTCTTATCTGTTAGGATCCGCAGGTAGCGGATCATCTTGGTGGCAGTTCCCAGTCTTGGTCACTACTGGAGACTGCATCTAATCCTGTTTTGCCTGTGCTCAGTTCATAGCCTGTCATTCCTGTGTGTCTGTGTGTTTTTCTCAGGGGCTACTAATCATCTGCCTCTCTGCAGATCTCAGGTGCACATCAGCCTGTGATTAGGAATTACTCTCTGCTGGAGATGGCTCTGATAGGGTCCTGCTTCTCTTAAGTTACAGCCAGCTCTGCACTCTGTGCCAGTTATACTGTCTAAACATCAGTACACAGACAGTTTCCCAGCTTTCAAGCTGCACCAGTGCACAGATTGTTTCCCAGCCTCCTGGCTTCCAAGCCACACCAGTGCACAGACTGTTTCCTAGCTTCCAAGCTGCACTATTACACAGTCTGCCTCCTGGCTTCCAAGCCGCACCAGTGCACAGACTGTTTCCCAGCTTCCAAGCTGCACCAGCGCACAGACTATTTCCCAGCTTCCAAGCTGCACTAGTGCACAGACTGTTTCTCGGCTCCCAAGCCGCTACATCGGCTTCCGGCCACCACTGACATCCACATCTTCAGCACCTTGCCAGACCAATGGCTCCTAAGCCGCATCAACGGCTCCCAAGCCACAACATTGGCCTCCGGCTACTCTACTGGCTCTCCAGCCGCATCATCGGCACCTTGCCACAACAACGGCTCTTTAGCCGCATCATCGGCTCCCAAGCTGCAACATCGGCCTCCGGCCACTCTACTGGATCTCCAGCCACATCATCGGCACCTTGCTGCACCATCGGCTCCTTAGCCGCACCATTGGCTCCCTGGCCATACCATTGGCGTTGAGCCATACCATCGATGTTCAGCCGCACCGTTCGTACTTTGGACTATTCTTGTATATGTTCTTGCCTGTTTTTTGTGACAATAAAGTCACTTACTTTTATTTCACCCTACGTCTCCTGGTGTCTCTCTCCTTAAGGTATTCTGGTAGTCTGGACCCCCAGACAATCGTAACATTATCTTAGTTATTATATAGGTACTGTGACACAGTCAGGCTAGGGGGTCCTTCTCCTGGGTAGAGGATTCCTTCCTTTCACACACAGCAGCTGTGAAACAGTACGCCAGACTGGATTCGAGTACAAGCTGGTCGGCGCCAGTCTTTATTGTACAATGTCAGAAATAACATAAAGAAAACAAACATAAATCCTAGCCCTGTCGGGGCACTAACTTCAGAAGTGACTTCCCTCACTACAAGAACCTGGCAGGGCCTAATGCCCTCGCCAGCAACAAAGGCACAGCACAACACTCATGGATAGGTTTTCAAGTGTCTCTGAGCAAACTCCCTGTCTGCTCTCCCAGGTGAGACACTCAGCCCTAAACACACTAGGCTTATATTGGCCACTCTCAGGTGGAAACCCTAACAAGCCTGTTACCAGGCTGCAAGGCCCAAAACCTGGAGTGGCCGTGGGTGGAGCCCTCCCTCTCCTCTCACCCACAACCCCCAGGTCCCAAACCGGCTTTTCAAAAAGCCGAGACTCAAGCCTGCTACACTGCAGACTTTCTCCTGGGGGTTTAAAACACCTAAGACAGGAATCTGGGACAAATGTACCTGCCACAGACCACTTTACCAGTGATCCTATCACAGTACCTACATGTTAAAAACACTTTATAAATAAAGGTACAATTTCATTAAAATTTTCAGTAAAACTTTAATCCTTAAAAATAATTATTTAGTAAAAGAGGAGACAATAACTTATAGAAATGGAATAGCAATTTCTAAATAAAGTAGCAATTTCAAAAGCTTCATTAAAATCAGAAGGGAGAGGGCTCTAAATTTTTTTTATTAAGAATGTCACCCTCTCTCACTCAGTATAACCAATTCTATAGCTTTAAAGGATATGCATTCAGGATCGGAATTATTGAATTCTAAAAAATGTCTGTAAATAGCATGAGTTGTTATTTTGTTTTTAATGGTACAAACATGCTCTTGTAGGCATGATTTCAATATTCTTTTTGTTCTTCCTATATACTTAAAACCACAGGTACATTCTAGTATATAAATGACCATAGTCGAGTTGCAGTTCATAAAGTCTTTTATTTTATATTCTTTGGAATTATCATAGTTAGAGAAAGACTTCCTTTTTGGGTGTAAATATTTGCATATATTACAGGCACTAAATTTGTAGCACACCTGACATTTCTTTAAAACATTTTTTCTTGAATCTTCCAACTTCTGTAAACTGGGTGTTAGGATTTCCTTTAGATTCTTTGTTTTCCTGTATACTGGTCTAGGGGGAAGAATTTCTTTCAAGACAGGATCCATCAGGAAAACATTCCAGTGACGATCCAATGTCCGTTTGATTAGACTTTCTTGACAGATAATGGTTGTGATGAAGGGAGTGATGTTATTTTCTATATATTTATATGTAGCAGATCACCTATTGTGAGGACTATAGTACCCTATATGCTTATTCTGAATGTCAACATGACATATTCATACTTAATATACTTTATCATTATACGTGACTTTGTGTTTTTTTATACAATTTTTATCTATGTACTTATTAAAGTACTGCAGACTTTTTGTGGTGCCATATAAATAAAGGCTAAAAATGATACTAAATTATGTAATTTAATTAAAATCCGGCCTCCACCTCCCCTCATTAGCCGGCCAATCACACTCCTGTTCTACTAATAATTATTTCAGTAATCTAATTAAGTCCAGCCTCCACCTTCCCTCAATAACCGGCCAATCACACTCCTGTAGTTATATTAATTATTTAAGTTATCAAATTAATAATTCAGTAATAAAATCATTATAAGTTATCTGATTAATAATTAAGTATAAAATGATTCAAGTTTTGTAGTTAACAGTTAATTATAAAATGTTTATTTTTTTTAAATATATCACCTATTGTGAAGACTATAGTATCCTATATGTTTTTCTAAATGTCAAAATGATATGTTCAGACTGAATATACTTTGTTATCAATATAAGTGGCTTTTTTTTTTTTTATCTATACTATTTTTATCTATGTGCTTATTAAAGCGCTGCGGTCCTTTTATGGCTCCATATAAATAAAGGCTAATAATGATAATAAGTTAAGTAATTTAATTAAAGTCCGGCCTCTACCTCCTCTAAATAGCTGGCCAATCACACTCCTGTAGTTATATTAATTATTTAAGTTATCAAATTAATAATTAAGTAAAAAATCCATTATTTAAGTTATCTGATTAATAATTAAGTATAAAATGATTCAAGTTATCTAGTTAACAGTTAATTATAAAATGTTTTTTTTTCTAAATATATCACCTATTGTGAAGATTATAGTATCCTTTATGTTTGTTCTAAATGTCAAAATTGTATGTTCAGACTGAATATACTTTGTTATCATTATACTTGTTTTTTATACTATTTTTATTTATTTGCTATATTAAAGCGCTGCAGACCTTTTATGGCTCCATATAAATAAAGGCTAATAATGATAGTACGTTAAGTAATTTAATTAAAGGCTAATAATGATAGTAAGTTAAGTAATTTAATTAAAGTCCAGTCTCCGCCTCCCCTCAATAGCCGGCCAATCACACGCCTATTGTACTAATAATTATTTCACTAACCTAATTAAGTCCGGCCTCCACCTCCCCTCAATAGCCGCCCAATCACACTCCTGTTGTACTAATAATTATTTCACTAACCTAATTAAGTCTGGCCTCCACCTCCCCTCAATAGCCGGCCAGTCACACTCCTGTTGTTGTATTAAGTATTATTAAGTATCCAAAGTAAATATTTAGCTTTTTAATTAGTAATTGAATAATTGATTATTTTAAATATAAAATTATTTAAATTATCTAAATAATAGTTAACAATAACATTTTTAGGTAAATAATTATATCACCTATTGTGAAGACTATATTATCCTATTAATTTATTATTATTATATATACTTAATATATCTAATTTAAGTGAACTACTGTGTGTGGAAAATGTGAATGTATTCTGTATTTTGCCTCCTCCGGCAGTGTTCAGCCTTCTCTCGCTCTGGTGTTGTCTCTCTTCTAATGATGGTGATCACATCTGCTGCATACTGACCAAAATAGAACATAAAATTAGATATTTATGAAGTCTTTCAATTAGAGACTGCTAATTTTGCAGATAAATATAATTATTTTGTTTTAGCAACATCACTTCGTATTAGATTATTGTATACAGTGTATACAGTTGATTAACCAGTTTACTGCTGAAGATTTTCTCACCTTTATGCTGAGGTCATTTTATCATATTTCCGCTTGTCACATTCCAACATGAATATCAGTAATTTTTTTACATGGTAGCTACACACATTATACCTTGTTTTTGAAGACTTGTGTTTTCAGAAATTACCCCTTTTACTCATTCTAACACATAAAACAAAATAAACCCAAAAGGCCAAGAAACTTCAAGAAAGGAAACAAAAGCAAACGTGATTATTTTTTCGTCTTATAAACACCGCAAATAATTACTTTATGATTCCTGTTTCACTAATAACCCATATTTCCATAAGCAGGATTCTATGTGTAGGGTTAGGGTTAAGGTTTCAGATTTTTGCTGTCTCGTTTTAAACTCTTAGGGGTAAATTTACTAAAGTGAGAGTTTTCAGAAGTGAAGATGTTGCCCATAGCAACCAGTCAGATTCTATTTAATATATAACTAGCACCTTCTAGAAGATAATAGCTAGAATCTGGTTGCTATGGGCAACATCTCCAATTCTAAAAACTCTCACTTTAGTAAATTTACCCCTTACAATGTGTAAGAAAAATATTACAATGTGTAAGAAGAATATTGGAATCTTACAAGGCCACTTTCTTATACACAAGACAAACAAATGCATGAAATAAAGATTTTTTTAAATTTATTTTTTTGACACAAGATGGTGAGATGTGAGCTTTAGAACACCACCCCACTTCACCATCCATCTGTAAAACATTTTTGTGTGTTCTATTTCAGCTATTGTCTGGTTATCACCAGACAATAACTACTGAGGGGGCATATCTACTATATGAAAAGAGGAAACTACCTTCTTTGAAGACATGATGCTCCTATGTATGTGCAGGCCAGTATATGAGAGAGTAAGCACAATGTGCCCTTCCCCATCTATGGAAAACTATTTCCATAGCATTGAATGATATTGTCTGACAATTGCTGCTAAGACAGCCACATAATTTGAAGGAAGGGACTGCCCTCACATGTGGGTGACACCCACATACGTTAAATGTCAGGTGATTTCCAGGGAATACTACTAGAGGGCTTCATAATATGAATATGGGGACTCCCCGCTTTTAATTATGGGTGTTCACTCTGTTGCAACTGTCACTCTGCAGGGTGATAGGGCACATAGTGCCCTCTCGCCCATATACGGAAAACATTTTCTGTAGTGTGGGATAACATTGCCTGGTAATCACAAATGATTACCAGGTAATACGTAATATGAAGCACCAACATTTAAAAGAAGTGACCTACATTTTCTAAAATGGGTGCCCCTTAACTATATGTAGCCAGGTTGGGGAAGATCTTCCCCCATAACTACATTATATTTCTTTAGTGCAGGAGGTTACTGTCTGGTGATCAGTGTGATCAACAGACATTTGCTTCTATGTGGGCACATCGTTTCATAGAGGGGACTTCCCGCTGTCAAACGAGGGTGCCTCCATTTTTGTACTGGTGATTATGGTGGGTGAGATACGTGGGCATGTGTTGCACCTTATCCTCTCCAGGTCAGGTGCTGTGGGTTAAAGAACATTGATGTTAGTCTTGGACGGTGCTTCAGACCACAAATATCTACTGAGACATAAATGCACAGAAAAAATATAGATTGACATATGAAGACACATATATACATATACCCAGTGATGTGTCTGTAATGGGTGCAGGATGTACGGTGCACATGGCCCCTAGTGCAAAGGGGATCCTGTGCCACACTCCCTATATCCACGAAATAGACCCTACTGCATGCAGAGCAGTGATACTTGCCCCATATACCTGCTGCTTGTGGCATCTTCAGGTGATATTTTCAGACAGATGGTACTGACCATTGTGCCAGGACTTTGATGATCTGTTGCACATGAGCCACCTTTCTGAAAATATCACCAGAAAGATGGATGTCTGTAAAAGGTATAGCTGGGGGCCCCCGGCACATGGGGGAGATAGGCCAGCTGTACACAGGCCTCACCTAAAACGTTATTACGCCTCTGCATATAATGTACATAGTAACTGTAAGTTACTCACTTCTGTGTATCTCCAGTTCTTCCAGGGCTTCAGAGATCAAACTCAGTCTGACTGATGATGGGAGATGGTAGGCCAACTGATGTAACTTGGGCGGATGCATGGAGGCGGCTATTCTTAACACAGGCTGGATGTTCTGCTGAACCCAAATGGACATCCTAAGGAAATTTCCTGGTGGACGGAACTGAGATGTTGTTGTAAGCTGCTCCTGTGGGTGATGGTTACACTGACGTCTGGGGAGGAGATACCTTCACTGGTGGCTGCAGGCAGAAGAATCATCAGACATATCTCACATGAAAGAGGTGAGGAAAAATATCTTCTGAACATGTGGAGCATATAGGGTATAAGTGTCACTACCAGTATTTAGCATCATCATTATTTCCTATAGTAGAAGCACAACTGGATCTGAGTATACATTATGTACAGTCAGGTCCATAAATATTGGGACATTGACAGAATTTTCATATTTTGGCCTCTATTCACCACCACAATGACTTTGAAATGATACAAACAAGATGTGCTTTAACTGCAGACTTTCAGATTTAATTTGAGGGTAATTACATCCAAATCAGGTGAACGGTGTAGAAATTACAACGGTTTCTATATGTGCCTCCCACTTTTTAAGGGGTCAAAAGTAATGGGACAAACTAAACAATCCTAAATCTAACTTTCACTTTTTAATACTTTGTTGCAAATCCTTTGCAGACAATTACAGCCTGAAGTCTGGAACACATAGACATCACCAGATGCTGGGTTTCATCCCTGGTGATTCTCTTCCAGGCCTCTACTGCAAATGTCTTCAGTTCCTGCTTGTTCTTGGGGTATTTTCCCTTCAGTTTTGTCTTCATCAAGTGAAATGCATGCTCAGTCGGATTCAGGTCAGGGGATTGACTTGGTCATTGCATAACAATCCACTTTTTAGCCTTAAAAACTCCTTGGTTGCTTATGCAGTATGCTTCGGGTCATTGTCCATCTGCACTGTGAAGCGCCGTCCAATGAGTTCTGAAGTATTTGACTGAATATGAGCATATAATATTGCCCGTAACACTTCAGAATTCATTCTGCTGCTTTTGTCAGCAGTCACATCACATAGGTTGGGAGGTCAGTAATGGTGCGGGACACTGGGCTGGAGAAAGGGCAGACACTGGGATGGGAGCACTGACCTGCTGCTATACAATTTCTGCACACTCGCTGCAGCACTGCATGCTCACACAGCAGCTTCCTGTGAAGCCCTTCTAACTCTGGCTGCTGCTTGGATCTGAGAGACTGGATCTCATTGTGTATCTGTTAGAGGTGACTGCCTTTCCCTGGCGGTGTGGCCTAGGTAGGTGGGAGAAGGGACTAGTTTTGTGCCAAGCCCAGGAGTCAGTCTGGAAAGCAGCTGTCAATGAGAGGCTGAGCTGTGAGGAAATGAGGCGGGCCTCTCTCCTGCTCCGTCTCTAGTAAATATGTGATGAGGCCAGGCCGGTGCCTGATCAGGGCTGACCATGGCACGAATTTTAAGAAAATTAAAATAAAAAAATATACACAAAAAAATTATATCACCGGCCCAAACACAGTCAAGTCTACCACTAATCTGCGCCTGACTGTGGCTCACTTTGCACAGGCAAGACTTCACAGAGCCCGGGAGGAGGAGCTGAGCAAGGGACAGCCAGAGCTGGGCATAACTTAATGGCAGGATGTAACATGAGGACGGCGTGGTGGAGCGTGGGGACATCGCCTCTCCAGCCCAGCACCGTCCTGCAATGCATTTCCCGCTTGCCGCTTCACACCGGCCCCACACCATATTATTACTTATCCAGGCAGCCAGACGCTGACTGCTTTCCCTCTGCCAAACTGTGTGTAACTGTCTGTTGCTGGCATACTACTTGAAGTGGGGACGGGGTGCCTCTGTCTTGTCAGAGAACAGCGGCATCCTCTCTCATGATTTCAGTTCCTCCATGGGTGGGCCGCTTTCAGCCACCAGCAGGCTGCCAGTCATACAAGGGTGATGCGCTACTGGGGGTGGGGGGCCACATACGACAGGCGGTCACAGTCCACTCGGCCCACCAGGAATTTTCCAGATGAATTAAACGGCCAATCCGCCTCTGTATATCTATCTATCTATCTATCTATCTATCTATCTATCTATCTATGTATACACATGTGTGTGTGTGTATATATATATATATATATTATTTGTACTCATATCTGCGTGTGCATGTTTTCCTGTCTGTTCTATTTATTATTTGTACTCATATCTGCGTGTGCATGTTTTCCTGTCTGTTCTATTTATTATTTGTACTCATATCTGCGTGTGCATGTTTTCCTGTCTGTTCTATTTATTATTTGTACTCATATCTGCGTGTGCATGTTTTCCTGTCTGTTCTATTTATTATTTGTACTCATATCTGCGTGTGCATGTTTTCCTGTCTGTTCTATTTATTATTTGTACTCATATCTGCGTGTGCATGTTTTCCTGTCTGTTCTATTTATTATTTGTACTCATATCTGCGTGTGCATGTTTTCCTGTCTGTTCTATTTATTATTTGTACTCATATCTGCGTGTGCATGTTTTCCTGTCTGTTCTATTTATTATTTGTACTCATATCTGCGTGTGCATGTTTTCCTGTCTGTTCTATTTATTATTTGTACTCATATCTGCGTGTGCATGTTTTTCTGTCTGTTCTATTTATTATTTGTACTCATATCTGCGTGTGCATGTTTTTCTGTCTGTTCTATTTATTATTTGTACTCATATCTGCGTGTGCATGTTTTCCTGTCTGTTCTATTTATTATTTGTACTCATATCTGCGTGTGCATGTTTTCCTGTCTGTTCTTTTCATTATTTGTACTCATATCTGCGTGTGCATGTTTTCCTGTCTGTTCTATTTATTATTTGTACTCATATCTGCGTGTGCATGTTTTCCTGTCTGTTCTATTTATTATTTGTACTCATATCTGCGTGTGCATGTTTTCCTGTCTGTTCTATTTATTATTTGTACTCATATCTGCGTGTGCATGTTTCCCCTCTATTTCTGATTTATTAATTCTACTGCTATTTGGTTTTTTTTGTTTTTTTTTTTTTAGTTTGGTTGCCCGGATTTGTCCATAAACTAAACGCAATTTCTTTGACATATTTTAGGGGGACAGCCAAGACTCCGCCGTCACCGTCCGTCCAGACGGCGTTCCCGGCCACTATCCCCAACCCCCAGCCAACACTCCACCCCAAATCTTTCCCCTATTCCCCACTCCTCCCCATCCTTCCCAGACCCTCTCCCGGAAATGTCGGGCCTCCTTCCCCTCCGTCCCACTTCCCCCTCTCCTCCACCCACCCCTCTTCCAATTACCCCCTCCCCGAAGTCCATCATAACTCCGCCCCATTCTTTGGGTAATGACGGATCCTCCGAGGAGGATCATGGAGGTTTGCCCGGAGCTCCCGTTTTGTCTCCCGGTATGTTTTTTTTTTTTTTTAAAGCACAAACTGTTTGTATGTAATCATGTGTCGTGCCTTTCTTCGTGTTTTTGTGGCTTGACTTTTGGTGATTGTGAAGGTTTGCCTTTACCTCTTCCTGGTGATTTAAACATACACATATCATACCTGTGGGAATTTGTACCTAGGCCTTGTATTTTTGCCAGCCCCCCCTTTTTTTTGTTTGTTTTGGGTTTAGGAGTGTTTTGGTTGTGTTTTTTTTTTTTTATGTGGATTCCCTATTGTTGTATTAACCCACACACTTTTCTCACCCACAGAGGAACAGAGGCGTCGGCAAGAGGTGGCGGATGTTGTGGGGCAGATGCGCCAACATGTCATCGGCATTCTGGTGGCCCTCGACCGGCTGTCTGGCCTCCTTCGGCAGTAGTTTTTTTATTTTTGTTATATTTTCCAATTAAATTTATTAAGACAAATATACGTTGTGGCTCATTTTTAAAAACCCAAACCAAGATAGTTTAGCATGACATAAGTAGACTGTTCCTGCAAGGATTTCCCTTTTTTAAAAGTTAGATTGTGTTTTGTCTTTGTATGTCAAACAGACACAAGAAACACATAACAGTAACAATGTCATTTCCCTTTTTGGGTGTAGTGTCAATTACATATTTCTACATTTTCCAGGTTCCTACTTGGTGCGCAAGCTGCTTAGGCCAATCTTACAAATCCCAAGGTTGGGCCAGGCTTCCTTTTGGTGTGGATTGGGAAGCTGAAAACATTTTTCAGTTTAGCTCAACTGGCGTCAGTACTGGTTTACCCCTTAGTCAAATGTAACTTGTGTTAACCTGGTTACACTTGCTGTTAACGTCCTAAAAAAGGAAGACCATTTCACTCTCCAAACATTTATTCACAACATAACAGAGAAAACAAAGTGGTCACTCCCAAAAAAAAAACACAGTGATAAATTCAAATACAACACATACCAAGAAATAATTAAATAAAAACACAAAATCAAGAACTGGTTGACGAAGGACCATGCCAACATGATTCCACAAACATGGCGTTGCGATATGGGTTCCAGAATATATGCCCAAAAGGACCAGATCCAGGTTTGGTAAGGGTAGCAGGAAGTAGTGAGCGTTGGAGTGCCAAAGATTATGTGAACAAACAGAAGATGGTGAGAAAAATAAAAATAAATTAGATGTTTGCAAACAAACACAAACACATTAGGTATAAACACTGGAGTTTTGTTCAAACTTACCTAAAAAATCTGGCCACCACATCATCGCGTATGGCCCCCCCACATACTGACCTTCGACCAACTTCGGGGGGGCCATCCTCAGGTAAGGCATCCTCTGGCTGCATTGGGACACCACTCCTTATGGCAATGTTGTGAAATATCCCACACAGGACCACAATTTTAGACACCATATCCGGCACATACATGAGTTCGCCACCAGAGCGGTGGAGGCATCTGAATCGGCCTTTTAAAAGGCCGATACAGCGCTCCACCACTTGCCTGGTGGCTGTAAGTGCGGAATTATACACACTTTGTGGCCCTGGTGTGGGAGCCAAATAAGGAGTGAGCAGCCAGGACATGCAAGGGTATCCACTGTCTCCTGTGAACAAAAATAGACCACATCAGGAACACTGTGTATCAAGCTTAACATTGTTATGTACTAAAGGTCTCCACTTACCCAGAAGCCACGCATCACCAGCTTGTAGGTTGGTTAATTTCTGCCATATCCCTGATTGCCGGATGACGAAGGAGTCATGAGCACTTCCGGGTAATTTAGCATTCAGGGACAGGATCTGGAGGGAGGCATCACATACCACCATTACATTCAGGGAGTGATAGTGTTTCCTGTTTCTAAATATTGCCTCCAGCCGTGCTGGAGGCTGAAGTGGTATGTGAGTACCATCCACAACCCCTATGATGTGTGGGAAGCCAGCTATTTGGTAAAAATTGGCCTTGGCCACACTAAGGGCACCCATATCCAAAGGCATTTTAATAAAATGATGGAGGTGCTTGAAAAGTGCCTCCATCACTGCCCTCAGGATCCTGGAAAAGGAGGATTGGGAGATGCCCGCCACTATTCCCACCGTTGTTTGAAACGATCCTGAGGCACAGAAATGTAACACCGCCATAAATTGCGTCAGTGGTGGTATTGCTGTTGGACTGTCAATTTGCCGCTCAAGATCACTTTCTATTAATGAGAGAGTGTCTATGATGATTTTGGGAGGTAGACGGTAGCGTCTTAAAACCTCATCATCGGGCATTCCAAAAAGGGTGACACGTGTTCGAAATATCTGGGGCCTTGCATGCCTACGATGCCTACGCCTGGGACGAGTTTGAGGTTGGTCGTCTTCCGGGAGCAGGGCCAGAACAATTCGCCCCAGATCTACCTGAAATTCAAAGTTTACAATGTAAGGCTTTTGAGCCACCCCAAAAGTAAGAAAAAACAACTTAGCTTTCTGATACCATCCATAGCTGCTTACATGCCGGGGTATTGTCATGATACGTATAAACTGTAAAAAAGCCAAAAATGAGACTTCAAAAATTTAGAGGGTGATTTTTTTTTTTTCAAATTGTTGCAACCCAACACAGAAAATAGCCGAAACACACATTTGGCCATCGATGAAAACGACATTGCACACCGTACGTCAAATAGGGTTCAAATGGACCCCAAAAATGGAAAAGGGAAAAGCAAAACTGGTTTACATGATGAATAAGCCGCCAAAAATGCGTTAATTAGTTCGCAAATGCAAGTCACTACACCAACAGTCAAAAATGCGGTAATTAATTCGCAAATGCATGTCACTACACCAACAGTCAAAAATGCGGTAATTAATTCGCAAATGCAAGTCACTACACCAACAGTCAAAAATGCGGTAATTAATTCGCAAATGCAAGTCACTACACCAACAGTCAAAAATGCGGTAATTAATTCGCAAATGCATGTCACTACACCAACAGTCAAAAATGCGGTAATTAATTCGCAAATGCAAGTCACTACACCAACAGTCAAAAATGCGGTAATTAATTCGCAAATGCAAGTCACTACACCAACAGTCAAAAATGCGGTAATTAATTCGCAAATGCAAGTCACTACACCAACAGTCAAAAATGCGGTAATTAATTCGCAAATGCATGTCACTACACCAACAGTCAAAAATGCGGTAATTAATTCGCAAATGCAAGTCACTACACCAACAGTCAAAAATGCGGTAATTAGTTCGCAAATGCAAGACAAAAAATGGACTTACCCCACTCGAATATATAAGATTTCCAAAAAAAAGGTCTTTGGGTCCGAAAGCCAAAACAAACTAAAAAAGATGAAATTAGTGTTAAAAAAATTAACTAACCAACAAACAGAAGAAGACACCAATTGGCCACAAATTTGACTGCACAAAACTTACCAAATCAGGAAAGGATGTGGAAAAAAGGAAAAAAATGCGAACGGAAAAACAAAAGAACTGTAGCAAAAACAAACAAAAAACCAACTCTGCCAAATCCACCAACCGCAAACAACCAAATCCAAACAACTTAACCGCCAACAATCCAACAACCCCACCTCGACTCCACACACACCAAGCCATAAATAGTGTTTATTTTCCCGCACAAATTAAGGATGAATCATAGGGACGCACAATCAATGATGCGGCCGCAAACAAAGGACGCATGTATAAATACGTCACGAAATCACATTGAATTTCTGGTTGATTTCATTCTGGAAGCAGAAACATGGCTTCAGACCAGGGAAACAATGGCCAAAAATCCGGCGGTAAGGCCTTCATGCATTTTGTCTCCATGATTATTTTAAAACAAATATATTGGTCAAGTTGTGAAGTGGCTAAATCTGCATATTTACCCAAATAGGTGAGGAGGATGACATGGAAGAGACTGCTGGCCCCAGTCAACCCGCCAAAGCTGCCAAAACAAAAAGGCAGCCACATTTCACAAGCAAGGAGATGGAGGTTTTGATCCAGAAGTGCGTTGACATCCTGCCCCAGGCAGCCAGGAATATGAGCCAAAGCCAGAAGTGGAGAATGTGGGAGGAGGTCGCCGTTGCTGTCAATAGGGTGGGTGATTATGTCCGTCTAGCCCGGGATGTCAAACGGCGGTAAGTAAACACTTTCCCATCCTATAAACAAACCCCATTGTAAAAAAAAGGATAATGGTTCCAATTTCATTCCACAGATGGGCAGACTTCAAATATCGTCTCAAACAAAAACTTGCCGACAGGGCTAGGCATGCAAGGGGGACAGGTGGGGGTCCCACCCCTGTGTCATTGGAGTTGACAGACTTAGAAGAGATGGCACAGGGGTGTGTGCAGGCTGTGGAGGTGTTTGGCGTGTCCAACATGGATACGGACATGCCAGACTTTGCGGCTCCTCATGTTGGCCAAGGTAAGTCTTGTGATGTCACCAACTCTGAAATGCTATTGTGCCAATATGTAGATTCTAATGTGAGTCTTTTCGCAAATTTCCTAACAGAGACAGAGGCGGATGAGTCTGCTCCAGAGGGGAGCCTTGGCCGCAGAATTTCTGCTGGCTCTGCAGGGGAGGAACCAGTACATCCGGCTGAGGACCCTGCAGAAGCCAGTCCAGGGCGTGCCCCCTCGCAGGCAGTGGGCCTCCTCACAGAACTCAATTTTAAATCGGATTGCCATACGGAGATTCTGCAGAGGATGGACGCCAGTCTGATACGGGTGGCTGAGGCCCTGGAGCAAAATGCTGCGGCCAACGTGACCATTGCTCAGGCCCTGGCGGAAAATACCAGGGCCAACATCCGCATCGCCGATGCCCTGGAGCAGCTCGTTCGCCAGCACATGGTGGAGCCGACCTCCCTTCCTGCCGGAACATCCGGATCCTCCACCTCTGGCACAACATCAGCCAATCCTCCAAATGTGCCTAGCCCTGTGCCTAGTCCAGAGGCCACAACATCTGCCTCTGGACAGGCCAGCCCGATGGCATCCCGGACCCGGTCTGGCGCCCACCCTCACCCAGCCAAACGGGCGAGAAAACGGTGACAGCAATGGCGACTTTTCCCACACTCCTTCTGTGCTTGGCTCATATTCCTTTCTGGTCAAAACTTCCCTCTCCTTTCTTGTGAAATGTTTTTAAATTTTGTATTTACGCTTATGTTAGCAGTTATGGATTTTTTTTTTTTTGAACAAATATCTTTGCCACAAAAAAAGGCAACAAAATATTAGGCCAATTTGTTTGTGTTTAAACAATAAATTAAAAACAAAAAAATGAGATTGTATTGTGACATTATTGTACAAATGGGTTACATTTAATCCTGGCCCTAAAGGCAAAAACTGACCCTCTTAAAACCAAAAAAAGGCCTCTTTAAGGAACGTTTCAAAAATCACATAGCGATGCAAATTCCACAGTAAACCAAAAAAAAGGGGAGCTAATTAAAAGATGATGACATTATTGTTACAATAGGCCATAACCAACAAATTGTGGCCAAAATAAAACCCCAAAAATGTACGCTAATTGATTGTGTAATCATGACATTAGCAGCTCTGATTTCCACCTGCGTACGCTTTTGTGCTATCCCAATAAACTGCTTTCCAAACACATACCAAGCCGGATTTCAATCCAACACTAATTACTTTACTGACCAGCCGCGATTAATCGCAGCACCATCGTGGAGTCCCGGGACGGAGGAGAAGGCCATCGCCAATGTGGTCGAGTAATCCTGACCCTAAGCTGTGCGAGCATTTTGAAGGGAAAGCGGATGTTTCAGTGACGTATGAGACGGTCCGAACACATTTGACGTTCGCATCTGCTAATGTATGTACGCCCCAAAAACGCCTCGCCACGCCTGCGTTTTTTCATCTCCACCCCCGTCAACACCCAAAAACGCCCTGTTCTGTCAATCACATTTGACATGTCACTTCCTGTACGCTATTTTAGGAACGAGAGAAAAAAAAACGCAATCTGCCGTACGCACATGCGCAGTGTAACACCGACGCATGCGCGGTTAGTCAACATCGGAACGCAACGAGCGTACTGTTGTTAACGTGCGGCTCTGAATGAGGGCCTAAGATGGTAAATCTTATTTCTGTCACTCCGATGTTATTAGGGGACACAGCAACAGAGCAGCCGGCGACATCTTTTCCACAGGTAATGTAGCGCTGATTGCAGACGTGATCTTTTCTTTTTTGTGCCATTATCTGATGACTGATCCCTGTCTGCATCAGGCATGATGTCTTCTGCTATATCCTCCATCTCTTCCGAGTTCACCTGGTGGAGATATAAATTATATATAGTATGTTATATGTGTCCTCTAAAGTGATAAGAATAATTCTGGCAGTATGACTATTACCAGACAATCTACTAGTTATTACTCAGACATTGTACAATAACTAATAGGTCCCATATTTAATTAATTAAAGATAACTCATATCCTATATCTATCTAAAGGAACTATATGCTGCGGCAGTGATTACTTCTTAACTAGGTATTTGAAGGCCCCATAGTGCCCTTTATACACATTACACCACAGTAGACCCCTTATACATGTTACACCACAGTAGAGCTGCTTATACACATTACACCACAGTAGAGCCCCTTATACACATTACACCGCAGTAGAGCCCTTATACACATTACACCACAGTAGAGCCCCTTATACACATTACACCACAGTAGAGCCCCTTATACACATTACACCACAGTAGAGCCCTTATACACATTACACCACAGTAGAGCCCCTTATACACATTACACCACAGTAGGCTACTTGTGCCATAAGGCACAAAGACACTGGGGATATGAGGACTCATCTGTAGTAAATTTATTATGACTATTTACTTGTGCATATAAGTGATTACGCACCATTGTAACTTCATTGGTGATCATAAGATGTGGCAAGTTATCACGGTGATGGGGCACATCATTATATGACAGGATCTCACTCTGTAATAAAGAAAATCATAGTCCATTTAGAATAAAACAATGTCCTTATTACTAATCTATGGGGGCCCAAATCTTACTCATTTATTGAACACATTTTGAGAGAAATCCCTCATCCCCTGGATGCTATTGTTCCCCATGTCATTGTTACTATGGGGGCCCAACTTTTACACATAAATATTGATTAAGTATTCTCTATAAAGCACTTATTTGTGAAACAAATTTTGTGAGAATTCCCTCATCCCCTGGATGCTATGGTTCCCCTGTTTCAGTTTGCACTTGCAGCCCCCATAAGTTTTTATATTGTAAAATTTACCAATGTGAAGCATTCTGGAGCTTTGCCCCGATAACTAACTCCATCTTTATCCTATAGTCTACATATGGCACAATTTGCCAGTAGTGCAATCCATTGGATCCCCCTCTGGTGATAGCCATTTCAATATGTGCAATCTGAAGACCGCGCATACCCACTAGTGTGCCAGGGATCCCGCAGCAGAAAGTACAGTGGGCCTGATTCAGCACGGGTCCCAACTGCAACAGCATACGCAGATTGGCAGATGGTGCATAGTGCACATGCATGTGCACTGCGGTGCGCAGGCGTGAGATAGCATTGCGATGGTACAACGATCTCTGCACGCAGAAAGAAAGCCATCACAGAGTGAGATACAAGCAGTGACCTTTTGGGGGTGGTGACGGGGGAGTGGTCGGAGAAACACAGGCGTGCCTGTCCGTTTGAATGGCTTTGCATGGGCGTGCATATATTAGCCACTGTGACGGCATATAGCTTGAGTACTTACTGCGGAAGACGAAGTTAGCAATTTCTGAGTAAGGTCAGACCTCCTGTAATTGTGCATGAGGGACCAATGTTACTTGATGTTTCCAATGTGTACACAGGACTCCAAAGTATTACGGATGTGAGATAGTGGTAGTGGTTGTCTCTATGCTGGCTGTGCGACGGCTTTGTGATTCCATTCATTAGCAGATTTTCACAGCAGACCTGTGTATGCAATCGCAGCTGCGATCGTAATAGCAATCCATGCTAAATCAGACCCAGTGATCGCATCAGTGATCACTTTACTCATCGCAGGGATGGGCTCCTATTAGCCCCTGTCCCTGGACGTGTTCCTTCATATATCTGGGACGTATATAATTTCTTGTTGGTGAGAATATCAGTGAAAGAAAATGATAATTATTGGGTCTAAACCTGATAATTGATAAATATGCCGCTTTCTAAAGTATTTAGGCTATTTCAGGGTTGATAATAATAGTAAAACTACTACTATTACTACTACTACTACTAATTATAATACTATTAGCAATTTACTTGTGTAGTAAAGTGATTACTCACCATTGTAATTCCCTGTGTGATTAAATATTGTGTCTCGTTGTTATTGGACACATCGTACAGGCTAGCGATGACTCTCAGTCCTGCCTATAATATAAATATGTATAGAACAGCCCATTTAGATTAAAAAAATGTTTTTGTTTCATTGGCTGGCCACAATGTAATCATAAATATTGATTACAAAATATTCTCTATAAAACACTGTGTAGTATATTTTAATTATATAAAGGATATTGATGCTAATAATTTGGCATTGTAGCTAACATATAACTCACCATTGTATGTGCTTGGGTTACAAAATACTCTGTACTGTTGCCGTTTAAATCTTCAAACACATATGAGTATGTTCTTACCTTGGTCTGTAATACAGATAACAGTAATCCTTTTTGATTAAAAACAATGTGCCAAAACAAAGTAAAAAAATTATTAAAAACTGTAAAGTGCTGTGTATAATATTTGTGAATATATACTACTATTACTTCTGCTAAAAATACTATTATCAACAACATCAACAATAATAATAATAATAATAATAATAATAATAATATAATTTACCATTGCACTGAAATGATGACTTACCATTGTAATTTGCTGAAACATCAATGTTTCGATTATGTAACCGCTGGGAGTCATATAAGTGTTAATGTAGACTCTGACCTCATTCTGTAATATAGATACCAGTAGTTTGTTTATATTAAAATCAATGTCTTTCTGACATATGAAGCCCAAAATGGACTAAAAAAAACTTTTAAACATTCTCTAAAAAGCACTGTGTAATATGTTTGTGTAATATAAATAAAGTCTAATAATAATAAGGTATCTGTATTTATTAATGTAAAACCAGGCTATTATATCGGTCTGTAATACAGAGACCAGCTGTCTGTATGATTATTAATGTACAACCAGGCTCTTATATCGGTCTGTAATACAGAGACTAGCTGTCTATATGATTATTAATGTACAACCAGGCTCTTATATCGATCTGTAATACAGAGACCAGCTGTCTATATGATTATTAATGTACAACCGGGCTCTTATATCGGTCTGCAATACAGAGACAAGCTGTCTGTATGGTTATTAATGTGCAACCAGGCTATTATATCGGTCTGTAATACAGAGACCAGCTGTCTGTATGATTATTAATGTACAAGAAGGCTATTATATCGGTATTATATCGGTCTGTAATACAGAGACCAGCTGTCTATATGATTATTAATGTACAACCGGGCTCTTACATCGGTCTGTAATACAGAGACCAGCTGTCTGTATGATTATTAATGTACAACCAGGCTCATATATCGGTCTGTAATACAGAGACCAGCTGTCTGTATGATTATTAATGTACAACCAGGCTCTTATATCGGTCTGTAATACAGAGACCAGCTGTCTGTATGAAGGATACTTGCCAACATGTTTAATCTCTCAGGTACAGTAAAAGTCCAGAGAGGAGATGCATCATTTAGGGGGCAGGGCTGGGCCCTTTACATCAGTAGGGATGCGGTTGCGCCATTTTGTCTCTTTCCCTCCATACAGACTCGCGATTCCCGGTAATTGTCTCCCCATCCTGCGCACTTCACTAGAAAGTGGGCAGGATGCAGGAGATTCAGTCACTCTTCCAAGTGTGCGGGGGGCTACTTGAAAAATCATAATCCTCCCGCACCTTCCGGGAGAGGAGGCTAGTATGGTATGAAGGGGCTGCAAAAGAAAAAAAGTGCCTGCTTATACATGTAATATCTGCAGAATTTACTGCAGGAAAAGAGGAAGCACATTGTACATACTGTATGCCATCATTCAGTTATACCATACTGCTGAACACTATTAAAAAGTCCCAATGAAGATGAAGGGAAGTCCTATGCACAGGCAGCACCCAGATAGGTATTTCCAACAGGAATCTAAGGTTCCATGTCACAAGAGTTCTGCCAACTCCCTTTGTCTCACACCCAGTCCCAGCCTGGACCATGTTCTAGGAAACTTGAAGAGTTATTTTTAAAATGGACTGGGCTACAGGGACATGACCCAAACCTGCATGTGCCACTAAAAAGCTCTTGGCAGCCTCATCTAGGGCAGGATGTAGCAAGGGGAGAAATGTGGTCAAAACCCCAAAATTTGGGTTGGGAGCATTTCTCTTATGCACCAAGCCCCGGGATGCGATGCATTGCGGGACCTGGTTGCAGTGGGTAACGCCATCTTCCTGATGGCATTACCCTATAGAAGCCTATGGGCTTCTTTTGGGAGAGTGCTGTGAAAGGGATCTAATTCTATCCCTCCCGTGGTGCTTGGGTCCTTGTTTTCACACTGCAAAGGGCCGCTGTTACCGAGAGAGTGGTCCTTTGCCGTGTTCATCATGCATACTGGCGTATGCTAACGCCGGCATGCATGCGAAGGGTGGCAGGATGCTTCACATTCCGAATGCAATGCCTCATGCATCCCAACCCTACACAGACAAATGAAATATAATTTGGGCACTTAATGTTCTCCTGCTTTAGTTAATCAACTATAAAACATGTAAAAGGACAGTTACTGTATCCTGTAGATAGCTATTCCAGTTTGTGAAAAGTACTTATATTCTAGTTGGTGGGGCCCTAAACTGTTCCCCCCGTCAGTGCTGGAGAAATACCAAGCTATTGTTATTAGCCTTCCCAGTGTGGACACACTGCCCTGCAGACTTTACATAGGGATGTGTCATGTCAGCACATCTGTCAAATCATGGTACAGCTATCTGAATTCTGCACACTGACCTTATGACATGTATAAGTGATAGAGTGGTTACTATGGGTGTTGAAGCTTGCATATACCATTATGTCTAGTGTAGAGCAAAACCATGCATCCCTACTCTGTGGCCTGTAAAGCAGGCTGGTTTTTCCTTTGTGGGGCCCAATTTCAGGGTGGCTCCCTGGTGATGAGGATTGTGGTACAAAGAGAGCAACCCCATAACTCTGGAATGGAAGGTTGGTAATGGTAAGTAACTTTTAAATGTGATAAAACTAATTTTCCTCTTTATTAGCATAGATAACTATGGTATTATGTACTATTTGTATATCATAGTTTATTAGCATAGATGTTTAAACATTTTGTAAACTACAGTAACTGGATTGACACTACAGTCATGGTCATTATCACTTACCCAGGTTACATAACTTGTAGGTGTTTCTCCCCAAGTGTCACCTGGAGGCCAGCCTTCCATAGCTACCTATTAGGCACAAATAGCAGTTGGATTATATGCACCCTGTATGGGTATATAGGAAGAGAACATAACCTCATAACTACAAATACTGGTAAGTTTCTCTCAGAAATGGTGTCTGGCTCCATACTGAGTCTTATCAATAGATAAAATAGTGTTCCTTGCTCTGCAATTAATACACAGAGTAATGCGCACTGTTCTACATGTAACATCTGCCCATCTTCTCTGCTTTGCTGACTGTAAGCTCTGGTAAATGTCAGGAGCCTATATCTACACAATACATTATATATAGAAAACATATTGAGGCAAGTATTAAAATCAATTCAAATCTTAGAATTTTTTTTAATACAATACACATTTGGAGATGCCACACATCAAGCACCTTATATAGAATAGCAGGAATAGTCATCAAAATAGATGTTGTGCACAGTATATTTCAATGAATGTAAGAGGCCTATTGAGAACTAAATTCAGTTGGTAGTAATGCCTGATGTCACTTCTTTTGTGTCCTATTCGTTCATGCAATCTGTCACTCATCTACTCTAGTCTCTGTACTATTACATAAAAAGTCCTACATCTCCCTTCTGTATTGTTCACTTCTGAGCTGGGAGAAATATATGAGTATTGAGCTGATGATAATGTAGCCTGGCCATCAATGATATAACCATATGGTTGGGGAGAGGAAGGTGTTAAAGTAATGAAAATAAAATCTTTCCAACTGAAGCTATCTCTAAACATGGCCATAGCAGGGCTATAATCCACCCCATGCCAGCCCTGCCCTCTGAAATTTGTCATGACATCACATTGAGGAGGTGGGTCCACCAGGATAAGGAGGAAGAAGAGTTCCCAGGAATGTTCAAAGGATGCTCCAGCAGCTCTACAGGCTGCAGGACATGTGCCTGGAGCACCCAAAGGTGGCTCTGTGACAGCTCTATAGGCTATATTTCAGACACCCTAAAAGCCAAATGCAGGTGCAACAAGGCAGTTGCAGTGTCACCCCAGGCATTGTGCCATGGATGGTGGCACCACGCACACATTTCTTGTTGCGGCCCAGTCTAGCTATAGTATTAATATAACAGATTAAACAAATATTATGAACCACTATGAGATCTCAGTTTCATTACCTGTACAGGTGAAGAAGCGGCCTCCTGGAATTGGGTTTTGAATCTATAGTATAAAGAAAAATCCTATAACTGCAAATATCTGTCCTGGGACAAATTCTCTGAGAACCTCCCTGTCCAACCAACTCTCTCAGAGTGATGAGAATCCTGTGACATCACAGAGCTCAGGGGGACCTGACTATGACATAACAATGGAATTTCAGCCTTTTATGCTTTCATCATAAACACCTACAGTATATTTACTGTAGCCTAAATTCTGGCATAATGAATACACAGTAAGAATGAGTGAATGGTATAATGATCATATTTCAAATCATTAGCATTTTGAAATCCGACTTGACAAATGGGAAAATCTTATAGTACTTTTACAAGGACACAATAATAACACTGATTTTGCATTACATTATATTTGCTGATGCAATATCAATGCCATCAAGAAGCTGGTTTATTTCTTTTTTTATAGTATTTACATATACCTTAGTCACCACATAACATTTCCCTATTTATTATGTGTAGGCCAAGTGGAGAATAGAATAACAACAAGCAACTATGATGATGTGAGCTGGGCATCCATCATACAGCCTACTAATCACAGATACAGAATGGGATGTATAAGGGGCGTTCATTCATATAATGATCTATACAGAAAAGTCCAACCAATTGGAAAAGCAGATAAATGGTTTTATTTCAATTAGAGATGAGCGGGTTCGGATTAGTTTGGATTTCCACGCCGAGTTTGGATTTTTCCGGCAAAAAACGGGACTCAGAAAGAGGCAAAATGCCATCTTTCATGGACAAACATCATAATTCCTGGTCAAAAGTCCAGGAATGATGATGTTTGTCCATGAAAAATTATGTTTTGCCTCTTTCTCTAATTTCAATATTATTCAGCATTTGCACACTGGGCCTGATTCAGAGCCGGACGCAGGTGGCCGTTCGTTCGGCGTACGAACGGAAAAATGTAAATTCAAGCGCTCGCTCGTATGTTCGCTCGCAGCTAATCTTCCGCCCCATAGTCTCCCAACCCCTCCTCTAGCTAGCAAACATTCTAAATAGCGACCGTCTGTCTCCTCTTTGGTTGCAGGGAACGCACGCACAAGTCAAATCCGGAAGTGGGCCTGTCATTTTTCGATTGCCTGCTATTTCAATCTGCAAACATACTTTAATCGATTGATAGCAATCAGTATATTCATTAGCTTAATTGGTATTCACATCTTTGCAATCCGTTTTTTTTTTCACTGTCAATAAACTTTATTATTGTTCGTGTGTTTCATTCCTTCTGCAGAATACGTACGTTTGTACCAAGGGGATAGTTTTTCAAATTTATAAATTTGTTTATATGCTACTATTGTTTTGCGTTAGTTTATATGCAGATTTTTCAACTTTATTAATAATATTTAAATTAGCTTACGCATGTCACTGCATCAAGCCTATCATAACTCACATTATATTTGTGAGGGTGTAGGTCACATGACTCATACAATAACCAATACAATGCTTTCTGTTAATTTTCAAAGTACATTAGCCAATCAAATTTTATCTGGGACCTTTATTAAAACTGTTTTTTGTTGAAAAAATCATTGCCATCATGAGAGCTGCAGCATTTACTCGCAGAGAACTCCTGGTCCTCACAGATGTGATGGACCGGAGAATTACTTCTTATCCGGCCCCCATCACTAACCGCCGCAAGCGGCAAGCTTATGCGGAGGTGAGGCGCCGGCTGTGGAGTTTGGGCTACCGCCGCAATATCGGCCGGCTCGAAAGACGCTGGTCCGATCTCCACCGTAGATCCCCACGCCTTTTGGCCAATTTGCGTCAGCAAATAAGCGAAAGTAAGTGTATTTTTGAAACATTTTAAATGTAAGCATACCTGCGTGTGCACGTTTTCCGTCTATCCCTGTTTGTTTATTTAGGGCATACCTGCGTGTGCATGTTTTCCATCTAGCCCTGTTTGTTTATTTAGGACATACCTGCGTGTGCATGTTTTCTGTCTAGCCCTCCTTGTTTATTTAGGACATGTGTGTGCATGTTTTCCTTTTTTTTTTTTTTTTTTTTACATTTTTGGGTGTGTAAATTTTTAACAAAACCTAGAAAAAACAAAAAGCTTAAAATTTTGTATCCATCATTTAGGGGCTGAGCGTAGACTATGACGTCTAATACGACAGCGACGTCGGCCTCGTCCCCTATCCCCCACTCCCACCCAAACCTCCTCTCCCCAACCTTCCCCAAATTCCCCCTCCACCCCAGACTGGACAGTCCGTGAGGCCCCTCCCTCTCCTAATATTCCCATCCCTCAAAATTTACCCTCCCCTCCACCCCCCCTCTCTTTTCCTCACCCCCCCTCCACCCACCCCTCTCTTCTCCTCCCCCTACACACCTAGTCAAATCTCCCCTCCTCCATCGGACCAGCACTGGCCCACCTCAGAGGAGGACGATGTCGGGGCTCCAGGACCAGTCATCAATATGACCGGTATGTTTCCCTTTTAAACTATTGTTGCTTTTGCATTTTTTTGTTTTTGGGTGATGTTGTCCTTTTGCCTGTGCATTTCCAATTTGTTAAGTATTTCTAATGTTTTGGATATATATCTTTGCAAAACAATGTCGAGGATGTTTTCCCCTTACACATATCACACATGTCCAAACACTCATACTTGTGTCTTTCTAGTTTACGGTACCAACAAATGTAGTGTTTTTGCGTACTTCTCCCTTTTTTTAGTTGTCTTTTTTAATCAGTAATCAATAATAAAACAAAACAAACAAAAAAAAAATAAAGAGACTTCCGGTGGGCGGACCAAACGACCTGGCCGCACTTTTAATGGGCTCCCAAGCCGGCTCCATATAGCCGAGACATAGCGCCGCCGGAGAGACTCACTGCCTCACCTAAAGCCACCCTGAGGTCTCTAGGATAACGCGGGTAAGAGCGGCGCATGCCCCGGCCCCCCGCACTGCCCCACAACACCGGAGTACAGCCGCATTGGAAAAGCGGCACTGCCCGCGGCCGCCATCTTGGATCGCGACCGGGCATAATCTCTCCCCTCCCCACCTCCAGCAACAGCCACCGGGGCTACCATTAGACCCGAGGAACAAGCGGGACACCTGGACACCGTTTCAGGGACGTTCCTCAGTTATAAGCTCCCCGCTGGCCACACATCACCCGCGGCCGCCATTTTTGAGACCTGAACAAGTTGCTGCAGCCAGCGCTTACCTCCTTTCACAATCCTCTCTATTTGCTGCTCATACCAGGGAGCAGGGTGGTGTTGCTGGGTCCTCATACTATGATCTTGTCTTGTCTGGTCCAAAGATAGTGCTCACAAGCCATACTATAGGTTCTAATTTACAGACCCAGTGTCATATATATCCTGAACACCTGGGGCTCCCCCTAGTGGCTCCTGATTAAATCGCACGTCACATCCCTATACCATGGAGAAGTTTGTGGCCAGACCACAGCGTGCACCTAAAGGTCAAACTACTAAAGGGAATGACAAAAATGTAGCTCCATCATCATCTCCTGACTCTCCTACTTCACCTCCAGCTGACAATATCCTGGACGGAGCCTCTAACTCGACTCAATTTAGTACCGCCTCAATAGCTAAAGCCCAAGAAATATCCGAGCTTCTTTCTCCCTTGCTTGACAAAAAACTGGCCAGTCTCAAAGAAGCTATAGAATCAGCAGTTTCGCAACTTAAGGAATATGGTCGACGCTTTACGGAAGCAGAACAACGTATCTCCAATGTTGAAGATGAGCTAACAGAGGCACAAAGCGATCTCTGCTATGCAGGAAAAATTGGAAGACTTAGAGAATAGGAATCGCCGCAACAATTTAAGGTTAATAGGCCTACCGGAATCTGTTAAGCAAAGAGATCTCATGGATTTCGTCTCTAAATGGTTACCCTCTGAGCTCAATTGCTCGGCTTCTTCCAGTACCCTCATCATAGAACGTGTTCACCGCATAGGCCCTGACCGTGCTTCTGACCAGAGAAGACCTAGGCCTGTCATAATGAAAATGTTGAACTACCTAGACAAAACTCGCATACTGGACGCCTACCATAAATCAGAAGGCCTCATCTACCAGGGGCACAAATTGTTGTTGTTTCAGGACTTCTCGTATCAAGTAGCAATGAAAAGAAGGGAATACTCTACTATTTGTAAAGCATTATTTGATCTGGGACTGAGATTTGCATTAATGTACCCTGCGAAGCTGAAAGTCCTACATAACGGCAAACAACACTTTTTCGATTCTCCATCGTCTGCAAAGACTTTTCTGGACTCTCTAACTGACCAAATCACTCCTCAAAATGATATCGTGACTTAAGAAGATACATTTAATTGTACAAATCCGTCTCCTATCGCAAACATGGAGAGTTTGTTATTGGAAATATATATCTTATGCTTGTTTTCAAGATTTCTGGTTATTTCAACAACTGCTAAACGTCAACGGCAGAATTGTCAAGATAATCTCTGGTTTGTTGTTTTTTCCCTTCCTTTTGCACATTTACCATTCCTCCTCTTTCATATCCCCTTTTTTATTTTCTTTTATTTCTTTTTTTCAATTATCGATACTTTTATACCTCACTGGGTTTAAATAGGACCGTAGAGCCTTATTTTTTGGTTCTAAAAATTTTCAAAAATTGTAAGACTGCATTATGTTTGTTATATTCCATATATTATGGCAGGTCATGTTTTTGTTTTTGTGTTATGTTTATTTCTGTAATGGCACTTTCAAAGTTTTACTGCAGGCGCTCTTTGCGTGCTGGGACTGAGAGCGTGATGGTCTCTTTACGATGGTTCACTTTTTTGATCTACAGGACAGGTATAGGATAACACAATGTCTCACTCTATTGCTGATCTCACTAAAACACAAAAAAACATAAGATTTTTAACTTGGAACGTAGAGGGTTTAAACACCCCGATTAAACGGCGTAAAATACTACAACAACTTAAAAATTTTAAACCTGACATAGCAGTGCTACAGGAGACCCATTGGAGACAGGGTGACCTCAAATACTCTTAGAGACTCATGGATAAAAGATTATACAGCTGCATCTTTCACATCTAAAAAAAGAGGGGTGCTGGTGATTTTCCATAAATCTTTAAAATACACAGTTGTAGACTCGATCCTGGACACTGAGGGCAGATTTCTCTTTCTTAAACTGAATTTAGAAGGTGAATTAATCACGCTTGTCACTTTGTACGCTCCCACAGGTCACAACAATGCATTCTTCTCCGATCTCTACGCCCGACTCCTGAATTGGGCAGAAGGCGCCCTCGTCATAGGAGGAGACTTCAACACTACTCTTTCTCCTAGTCTGGACAGAACGGGAGCATCCGGTGAGTGGCGGGGCAGCACATCTCCAACGCTACAACTTCTAATTGAATCCCTCGCCCTAGTAAACCCATGGAGACACCTCCACCCCTTAGCACGTGATTACACGTTTTACTCCCACCCCCATCACTCCTCAGCTAGATTGGACTTCTGGCTGGTCTCAAGCTCATTAATTAATAGGATTCAAACATCTCATATAGAAAACATAGTCATCTCCGATCATGCGCCTACATGGTTCACGTTACAACTATCTACCCCCAAAACATCTTCCTTCAATTGGAGATTCCCCTCATACTTATTCACTTCTCCAGACTTCAAAAAATACTTAGAACAACAATTTCTTAATTATAATAATGATAATGCTTCTCATATTGGCGACATATCATTGTTTTGGGCCGCATCTAAACCAGTAGTGAGAGGGCATATTATGGGATATGTTTCCCATAAACGCCGTAAACTTAACACACGTTTCACGGAATTGAGTAAAGCCCTATCACAATCGTATGCCATTATGCTGCAAAATAACAACACAGAGACACGGCGGAATTATTTGAATAACAAAAATTTATATGACACATTGTGCACTGAAAGAGCCCAATATTATCTAGATTTCCAGAAACATCGCTATTTCCGTTGGGGAAATAAAGCGGGCAAACTGCTAGCTAATATAGTGAGAAGTCAGAAAACATCCTCTCCCATTCTTTCTCTTAAAGGTCCCCTAGGATCATTACATACCAACGAGGACATTGCGGCCTCTTTCTTACAATATTACACAGACTTATACTCCGCACAGGATGATAACCCTGTTCTGGGGATGAACTTTTTGAAAGAGGCTAATCTACCTTCCCTCTCTGAAGAGGCCCGCGACTCCCTAACAACTCCTGTTTCGGAGTTGGAGGTTGCTCTAACTATCAAATCCCTGGCCAACGGAAAGACACCCGGCCCAGATGGCCTTAGTGCCGAGTACTACAAAATATTAAATCCACTTGTAACTCCTCATTTAGTTTCCTTATTTAATTCAATATTGAAGGGAGCCTCAACACCACCAGACTTTAACCAGGCCCGAATTATCCTTCTCTTGAAACCTGAGAAAGACCCTACGCTGACCCAATCATATAGGCCAATATCTCTGCTCAACCAGGATTTTAAAATCCTCACTGGTATTATCGCTCAACGTTTACAATTAGTATTGCCACATCTCATACACACCGCACAAACTGGGTTTATGAAAGGACGACACTCAGTGATCAACGTCCGACATTTGATTGCAGGATTAACTAAATCTCACCAAATGAGAAATAACCAAACGCTCCTTGTCAGCTGCGATGCTGACAAGGCCTTTGATAGGGTGTCGTGGAACCATCTACTGCGCATCTTCCAGCTACAAAATTTTGGTCCCGAATTTATTACATTATTCAAAACAATATACCTCACTCCTATAGCATTCCTAACAGTTAACGGCCTGAATACTCCATCCCTTAGACTACATAGGGGCACCCGACAGGGTTGTCCCCTATCCCCTTTATTATTTAACCTGGCTATAGATCCTCTTATCCGCACCTTTTTGCTATGTCAACAATGGCAGGGAATAAATATCGGAAATAACACTTTGAAAGTCTCCGCGTATGCGGATGACTTATTACTGTATTTTGAGAACCCACATTCTGCCATACCTAAACTCCTTCATATCCTGAAAGACTTCCATATTACCTCTGGTTTTTTGATAAATTATAACAAAACAGAGGCCTTGGCCCTACACTCGGACGTCACAAAAAACTGGAAAAATTCTTTCCCATTTAAATGGGCCAAAACAACTCTAAAATACCTAGGCCTTAATATCCCAGCACATCCCTCCGCCCTATACTCAGTCAATTTCCCTGCTTTAATACAACGTACACTTTTAGATTTAAAAAAATGGAAACATCTCCCACTCTCATATCTCGGTAGATGTCAATTAATTAAAATGATATCTTTTCCTAGGATTTTATATTTTTTTCAGATGCTCCCCTTGCTTCCTTTAGAATCTGATTTCAAATTGATTAACAAAGCGATCAGCAAGTTCATTTGGGCGAACAAAAAACCCAGGATTTCACTATTCAAACTCAGCCAACCACCTGCTTTAGGCGGAATTAATCTCCCTTGCTTAAAATCTTATGCTATTGCGTCAAATTACCGATACGCAATTGACTGGATTAGAGGAACAAATGGATTTGCTGACACGCTAATAGAACAATCTTTTAGTGTTGAAATGCCATTAGCTAGTTTGCTACACACACGACCCTTGTCTCTTCCACCTCACGTAGCACAAAATCTACTACTACATACTACATGCTTGGCTTGGCGACGAGCCAGAACTCAAATGAGAGTCCCTCCCAATGTCTCCTTGTTCCTTCCTATCGGCCATAACCCAGGGTTTGATGCTGGTTTTCTAACACAGACTTTCAAAACCTGGAACACACAGGGATTGCGTTACATATATCAATTATTGGATCTCTCCACAATGACTATTTACTCTCATAACCAAATACAGGAAAAATTTCCCTGTATCCAAATCCCTTTATTTATATATTTCCAAATACATAGTTATGTCAATACTTTACTCCCTAAAATTCCCATTATACCTGGGAAAAATGGTTTGGATGATGTGCTGTCTCGCTGCCTCTCTATGTCATTTTCCACTTCTATGCTATACACCTATATACGCCGGGAAATAAATTTGGAAGTGGAGACGGTGGGATTTGCCAAGTGGCATTCCACATTCCCTACCATACCCCTATCCACCATTTTAAAATCTTTTGTTAGACTTAATAAGCAATTAATTTCGGCTTCATACGCGGAAATGCAGTATAAATTATTGCATCGTGCCTATTTCACCCCCAAATTAAGACTCATCACAGGTACTTCCACAGACTCAAATTGTTTTAAATGTGGTCAACCTGATGCGGATCTAATGCATTGTATGTGGCACTGTGCGGAGGTACAGAGGTTCTGGTCCTTGGTACACACCTATATATCCACCAAGTTGGGAATTGCTTTTGAACTAACACCCGAGTGGGCTATGTGGGATATTGTACCATCATCTGGGTCATCCTGTGCCCCTGGAGGTGCCCGTCTATTACTAGCAAAGATTGCAGCAGCTGCGAAAAAAACAATATTATCTCAATGGATATCCACTGACACTTTAACGCTCAGTCTTTTACAGCCTAGAATTACATACCTATTTAATATGGATTGGCTAGAACTATCCCTTAATAAAGACAAGGAAGCAGAGAAGTTCTTTAATATTTGGCTTCCATATGTTCACACATTAACACCTCAGGTTAAAGACACGCTTCGAGCTGCAGTTCAACTTACAGCCTGGTATAATGAAGAAACCTTGTCTTCAGGTGAACCACCATTTTAATTCCTGTATTGTTACGTTCCTAATGGATACATTGTATTGCACATTACTGTTGTGGTCCTGTTGATGTCTTGTCATTTTCTGATCAACATGTTATATTGTTTATTGCGGTTTTACAATAAAAATATGTTTTTTAAAAAAATAAATAAATAATAAAAAAAAAATAATAATAATTAATAAAAAACAAATATGAAAATAGAAAGAAAAAACAGCAAAGGGATCTGGGGGTCTCTGGGGGTCTCTGTATTCAAAAACTACCAATGAAAAAAGGAACCACACATCAAATATAGAAACCATAAAACAAAGACAGGGATACCAGCAATATAGGAAAATTCAAAATCTACCTAGAGAGAAAAAACCTCTCCTGCAAGGATACCCACAGACAACTAGACAAAGAGAGTACAAACCCTATGATCAAAGAAACTTTTCATATCAGACGCAACAACCACGTCAACAACATAATCCATACAAATTGATCAGACAATCATACCAACAAGGAAAAGATTCAGCCAATGAATTAGAGCAAAAAAGTTTCAGAACACTCCTTGAAGATATTGAAGAGCAACAAAATGTGCCTAAAAAGAAGTTACAGAAGAGAAATTATGAAGAAGAATCAGACAGTGACGACAACTTAGGAGACAATTTTTTAGAGAACCTTTGGGGACCAGGGAGACCCCCAGATCCAATACGGTCAATGAACAAAAAAAGAAAGAACAGTCCATCATCCAGAAAAGGGGAACGAGAGGAGGAAAAAGAAAGAAGAAACAGGTAATACCAACTACAGATGAGGAAGAAGATAAAGGACTTAGTTTCAATCTCAGTAAGAAAGAACTGACAACAGCTCAAAGAAACCTCCTAAAGAAAGGACTAAAATTTGCCCCCCATTCAGGTGTCAACAAATTCAACTTATACATAGACACACAAAAATTCATTAGAAAGGTATGCTTGAAGAAATATTTTGCAAAAGATCCAGTAACAAGAGTATGCATGCCACCATCGAAAGAATATATACACACCAACTTTAGAGCGGCATCAACCTTTTACCCAACACATGTCAAAGGACCACATATCACAACATTTCAACGACTAATAGAAGAAGAAATCAGACAACTCCCCGAAAAAAAGAATAATTTATATAACTTCACAAGAGAAGAAAAAGCAAGTATAAAAGAACTAAGAGAAGATAAAACCATCATAATAAAACCGGCGGATAAAGGGGGAGGAGTTGTAATAATGGATGTAGAGGAATACAGTAAGGAAGCAGAAAATCTCCTTTCCGACGCCACTACTTATCAAAAATTGAATAAAGATCCTACACAAGATTTTAAAAAGATTTTGCAAGAACAACTAAATGAAGGAATAGAACTGGGTATAATTTCTAAAAAAGAATATGAATTTATTCATACAGAACATCCACGCATTCCCACATTTTACCACCTCCCCAAAATACATAAACGATTGACCAATCCACCTGGAAGACCGATAGTCTCGGGGATTGGTTCCCTCAAAGCAAACCTCTCCAAATATGTAGACTTCTTCTTACAACCCCTTGTATCTAAACAACAAAGTTACCTTAAAGACACGATGCAGGTATTACAAATTTTAGATACCTTTGTCTGGAAAGAGACTTACCTCTTATGTTCAAGTGATATAAAGTCATTATATACAGTCATCAATCACGAAAAAGGATGTGACGCAACTAGACATTACCTATCATCTCAATCAACAATTCCAAATGAACAGATAAACTTCATAATGGATTCAATAGATTTCATCCTTAGGAAAAATTATTTTTGGCACAATGGCGACTTTTTTCTACAAACAAGAGGAACTGCAATGGGCACATCCTTTGCCCCTTGCTATGCAAACTTGTTTGTAGCATGGTGGGAGGATACTCATATCTGGCAGAATAACCCGTATATTGGAAACATCAAATTGTGGCGCAGGTATATTGACGATTTGCTATTTATCTGGGATGGAACAGAAGATGACCTGAAGCAATTTCTTATTTCTCTGAATCAGAACAACCTAAATTTAGAATTCTCATCTAATTATAGCAAACAAATGATTATTTTTCTAGATTTGGAAATATTTATTGAAGACGGTGGAATAATGACCAGAAATCATGTTAAAGATGTCAGTGGCAATAGCATTCTGCCTATTCAAAGTAACCATCATTCAAAATGGAAAAACAACATACCAGGGGGCCAATTTCGCCGCCTAAGAAGGAACTGTACCAAAGATGACACCTTTAGGGTTCAGGCAACAGAAATGAGGTCAAATTTCATCAAGAAGGGTTATAAAGAAAAAAGACTATCAGAAGAAATTGAAAAAATTGGCAAATTAGACAGAGGCACACTCATTCAATACAAGAACACAAAACAAGAAGAAGAAAGACCAGTCTCATTCATAACACAGTTCAATAGCAATTACAAACAGATCGAAAACATCCTTATGAAACACTGGAATATATTGAGGCTAGATGAGGAAGTGAAGAAGATACTGCCAGCACAACCACGTATTATATACAGGAAGGCGTCAAACCTCAAACAACAACTAACGAAAAGCTTCTACGGGACCCAGAACAACAAAGAGAAAATAAATAAAGCTTCAAAGGGCTTCCATTTTTGCAAAAGTTGCACTGGCTGTAAGAACCAGATTAAGGACACCAACAAGAAAACAGAATTCAATTCAAACCAAACAGGACGAAAGTATCCAGTTAAGGATTCCATCTCATGTGAGACCGAAGGAGCGATATACCTATTAGAGTGCCCATGTGGCATTCAATATATCGGCCAAACAAAAAGAAAAAGAAAAGTACGAATATCAGAACATATATACAACATCAAGAAAGGCCTCACTACTCACAGTGTATCAGCCCATTTTTTAAATAACCACAATAAGGACCCAAGAGGATTGAAGTTTATGGGTATCGAAAGAGTAACACAAAACTGGCGAGGTGAGGATCTGATCAAAACATTAAAGAAAAAAGAAACAGAATGGATCTATAACCTCCACACATTGGAACCGTATGGACTGAACATTGATATAAAATTAAAAGCATTTTTATAAGTATTTTAAAATCAAAATAATAATTTTTAGATTCATTATTCACTAGCAATTATTATTATTATTTTTAATTTTATTTCACTTTATTTTAATTTTATTTTTATTTATTATTTATTATTTTAAATGTTATTATCTTTATTTATCTATATTTATTCTTATTTTGTTAGTTTCATATCATTGCTTATCTTTCTTTAACTTTTCTCAATCTACACCATTCTGGCATAAACCAAAATGGAGTCAGGCACAGAAAAAAGAACATGTGCTTGCCTCCAACCCTCCTGCAAATTCCGGGACCGGATATCCGGGTTTTAACTCTTTTTACTAATTAGTCACACTATAAATAAAGCCATACTAAGGCCCACCCCCTTCATCCTTGACAAAGGACCCGTGGAAGGTCCGAAACGTGTTGGAGATTGGAAGGAGTGCCCAGGAAAAGAACAACTGCCGCTGCCGCTACAAGCCCACTGAACATCCCCCGATGCCCTCTGTCATCAAGCGGCGCCAGCCCGGTGGGACATGTGATCGCGGCTCAGATGGGAATCTGCAGCTGAAGTCAGCAGTCAACGCCGAGCTAGTTAGGGTGAGTTAGGTGGCAATAGCACAGCGGACCCCTCGTGGGGTACATGCAGAACTGGCACACCCCCAACTAGTCTATAAAGACTATAAACATTAATTCCATAATACTGTTTATGCCTTTTCTCTCCTTTGCTGTTTTTTTTCTATTTTCATATTTGTTTTTTATTAATTATTTTTTTTTTTATTTTTTTTTTATTTTTTATTTTATTTTTTTGTTTGTTTTGTTTTATTATTGATTACTGATTATTCATTACATTCATATATTTTTATTTGTGCGGTCCACCAATTCTAATCCATACCAGCGCTCATATACCCATATTTTTAAAGGGGGTGTGCTGTCAATCAAAATCGACAGCACGCCCCCTTTGGTGCGAGACCCGGAGCGATGGTGAGCCCGTCGCTCACCGGGTCTCACGCATGCGCACGACAGAGCTCCCTCCGTCGTGCGCATGCGCAGTGGGGAACATCGACCCGCTTGTGAGCGTACTGCCGCTCGCGAGCGGGTCTGAATGACCCCTTTTGTGCGGTGTAATGTGAATAAGATTGTGCACTATGACTCCTTGGGCCGTAGCCCACTATGTAAGCAAGTACTGTGAATCTGCTGGCCGTACCCTACTGGGTGGGTGCACTACTTTTTATTTCTGCCACTGCTGTGTGGCAATGTTTCATAGATTTGCTTTAAATTGTGGTGTCTGTGCCGCTGCGCCGCTGCTTTGTCGCTTAGTAACCAGTCAGCTCACTGTTGAAAACAATATTAAAAGCTGTGAGGTGGTCTAAATTGACTATAAATGACTGGAAATTAATGTTATTGAGGTTAATGATACTCTAAGAAGAAAAAAAGGACCAATTTATGTGATTTTAGCTTTTTTTGTCAATTTTCGTAAAAAAAATCCAAATCCAAAGCGCCAGTCACCGCAGTTTGGCAAATCCAAATCCAAAGCCGGACGACGAATTAGAACCAAATCCGGCAAAAATGGTCCGGCGCACATCCCTAGTACATAGTGTTATTACTAGAACACACATACAAAGGACCTGATTCAGAGCAGCTCGCTGTTTGCTCTGAATCAGGGAGGAGGGGTTTTTTTTTTTTTTTTCTCCTGCCTGCTCGCTAAGCTGTGGGTACCCACCCACAACTTGTGCGAGCGGGCTGTAGATGGTCGCGATTATCGCGACCATCAGCATTGCGAGGAGACCCTGTGGTAGGTTCTCAGTACACGCAATGCCGAGTGGACTTCCTGCTCTAATAGAGCAGGAAGTCCACGAGTGATGTCAGTAGGGCCACCCACAAACGGCAGGCATTCCTTATTACCAGCACACACACATACATAGTGTTATTACCAGCACACACACATACATAGTGTTATTACCAGCACACACAATTTCAGCAACCCCTTCAGGGTCGGATTGGACGTTACCTACATTGGAGAGATTCCCGAGTGGGTCGATTAGTGTGTGGGGCCACTTGTCAACTGTGGCACCTCCCCCTTTAGCGCGTCGCCAGCTCAAGGTTTTCTTTCTTAACAGGCAGCCCGCCAGCTGCCTGTCTCAGCTTGTAGTGCCACTGATATTGTAAGAAGAGGAGAGGCTCCGTCACTATCCAGCTGAAAGAGGCTACGCACACCACAAACGCAGGCCAGTGACATCATGCACCTCGGAGGTAGAGCAGGTCCACGTCCAGTAAGAAAGGTAAGTTATGTTCAGCAGCTCTGTCTGCACTCCCCAGGCCACCATCAGCTGCCACTTGCCAGCTAGACTGTAGCACAGTCACTGACTGGCAGCACAGGCTTGGTACTTCTCGGTACTTGTGTGTACATAAGGCAGCATGATGCCAGCAGGCGCAGCAAGACTCGGCAGGGGGAGGGCAGAAGACACACGACAGCCGCCACAGTTATCTTTACAGCTGCTCCGGAATAGCGCAAGCAGCATGACCTCCGTCTGACAGTAGTCAGTAAGAGTGTGGGTCATTTCCAAACCCAGCGGCGGTGGCGTGGGAGAGGTTGCACTGAAGGACCGGAGAAAGAGGAGCAGGAGTGCAGCTGCAGCATGTGGGGGGTGCTGGCGCGGCACTGTATGGGGAACATATCAGCTGCTCAGGTAACGCGGCAGCCCCTCTGCCCACGGTCACCCCTTCAGGCTGTGCAGGGATACAGCAATGCAGTTCCCATTAGGAATGCAGGATGTGGCTATGCCTGTTATATGTTTTTTATTTAATTATTTACATGTTTTATTTTCTATCCCTTTTCATATATATATATATATATATATATATATCAATGCAGGTGGTGCTGGCTTGCAGCAGTGTTCCGGGGAGCCTGCATGTCAGGGATAAGGATGTACTACATAGCATGCTGTACTTCTGCAGCCTGTATACCACACTGGAGCTGGGGCAGGTAAAAGAAAGGGAACACTAAAGTTCCCTTATAGATATACAAATGAGAGCACGATTAAGACATTGCAGTCGTGCTCTTGTTTGTATAGCTAGAGATGTGCCTAGACTGAACGTTCACTCGTCAGTCCAGGCACATCCCTCATCCCCGCACATGCTGAACCTGACGATGTCGTCAGGTTGACCAGCATGTACGGGCAATGTCGGAAGCGAGCAGCGGGCACGCTCATCACTGGTCACTTCCGACCAAAACATGCCCGATGAATGCACGATGCATGCGTGATTTGCAGGCGATTGCACGATAACAATGTCATTATCGTGCAATCACTTGGTTAAATCGCTAAGTGGATACCCCCTTTAGGGCAGTGTAACAATTATTATGACCACACTGCATACATTGAGCTAGGTTCCTGGCCACCAGTATGCAGACAATGTTAAAATGAAACTTAAAGCATTCAACAGTGTCATTATTATAACTATAAACATGCTGGGCAAGAAACATGTTTAAACATGTATTAGTGACACTACTAAAACAGTTAAAGTTGCATTTTAATATTGTCGGCATACTAGTATCTGGAACCTAGCTTCCATGTATGCTGTGTCGACACTACCCTATGTATTCCCTCTCCTCACATTAATAAAGGACCCCATATCTGTATCTTGCCTTGGGCCCTGTGGGGTCTTAATCCAGCTCTGTCGGCACCTGCTGCAGCCAGTCTGTCAGTCTTTAACAAAATGTCATGCAGCTTTTAGGATGTTTTTTTTAAAGACTGACAGGCTGCCTGCAGAGCTGCACTAGCTGATAGGGGAGATGGATTCTTTCTGGACGGGGGTTCTCTGTACTATGGAGAAATGATGATCTGTCTAGGGGGGTTATTCTGTACTAGGGGAAGATTGTCTGAGAGGGATGGGGATTATTTAGCGCTAAGGGGAGATGATCTATCTGGGGAGGGGGCTATTATGTGCTAGGGCCGGAGAATGGCGCTGGGGAGAAGCAGGATGTTGGCACTGGGGGGATGCATGATGATGCTGGGGAGACACAGAATGATGGCACTGGGGAGACACAGGAGAATGGCGCTGGGGAGAAGCAGGATATTGGCACTGGGGGGATGCATGATGATGCTGGGGAGACACAGGATGATGGCACTGGGGGGATGCATGATGATGCTGGGAGACACAGGATGATGGCACTGGGGAGACACAGGATGATGGCACTGGGTAGACACAGGATGATGACACTGGGGAGAAACAGGATAATGGCACTAGGGAGATGCAGGATGATGGCACTGGGGAGACACAGGATGGTGACACTGGGGAGGTGCAGGGGATAGCGCTGGAGAGGCTCATGGGGGAAATGGGCCGGAGACACACTAAGGCGATGGTGCTTGGAGACACATATAGGACGGTAGGATCGCTGGTACTATTAGAAGAAAAGACTGGGGGAGAGTAATCTTCAGTAAGACAACAATTCTAATGAAACCATATTACTGATGCAAATGGTACCAAATAAGCAAATATATATTATTTTATTTATTTTATTTTTATTTTTTTTCAAAATATTTTATTGGTAAACTGTATACATTAATAAAACAAATATAGTATACAATGTATCACAATCAAATATATAAACAGTTACATTCTATGTTTATCATGAAACATATATATATATATACAAGTTGTCAGAAACAAACGGATTGAGAGAACCGCACGTATCCCCAATAAACATTATGGGTCAGCCAAATTACTACTTTAGAAGGGTGAGCCTCCTGTTGAAACAACTTCTAGGTTGTAAAAAAGTTGTTAGCCTCACCGCTTGGTGTAAATTATCTTTTGTCTAAGAAGGTAACGCACAAACATATGGTAACCATGTCTCGAAAAACTTTTTGACCTTTTTTTCCTTGTTAATTGACATTTCAAGCCAGTCCATGTGGAACAAATAGGTAATACGAGGTATTAACAAAGGTAATGTCAAGGTATCTGTGGATATCCACTGAGACAATATGGTCTTCTTTCCTGCTGCTGCAATTTTAGCTAACAAAATTAGTTGACCCAGTGGTGGTTTAGGTAAATTTTGATCAAGGTATATGTCCCATAGGGCCCATTCGGGAGAGATATTAATAGTTATACCTAAAACATCTTTAATATAAGTTTGAATTATAAGCCAACATTTTTTAACTTCAGGACAATTCCACATACAGTGATAAAGATCTGCTTCTAAAGCCTGACATTTGAAACATTTAGAATCATTGGAGGCCCCCATCAAAAAACACAACTTGGGTGTGTAGTAAGCACGATGTAGCAGTTTATAATGCATTTCTGTGTAAGAAGCGGAAATAAGTATTTTATTTAGACGAATAAAAGCTTGAAGAACATCATTAAGTGGAATGTCAGGAAAATCAATCTTCCATTTAACAATCCCAGACTGTAATTTTTCCAAATCTATAGATCGTTTAATTTGAGAATACAAATATGAGGTAGAGCAACTTCTTCCTGAGCAACTACTCAACACTCTATCTAATGTATGTGTCTAGTCAGAATCTGTTAGTTTGGAGAGAGTGTTAGTCACATAACTTCTAAGTTGGTAATATGTAAATAAAGGAATATTTATCTGAGGAAATATTTCTTGTAATTTTTCATATGTAAGAATTTTAAGTGTCTGTCCATCCAAAACTTGATAAACCAGTCTCGGACCCCCTGAACCCCAAAAACGCACTAAAGTATGATGTAAAGCAGAGAATCCTTGAGACCTTGTATTATGATATATGGGTAAAAAAAATAGTGTTATATGTTGAAATACCCATCTTGCATCTAGATAGACGCCAGGCTGTGCACGTAGTGGTTAACAACAAATTATTAGTTACCGAGAGAGGAAAATCTGTGGGTCTCATATGTAATAGGCTAGAGAGTGTAATGTCAGGACAAAAGGCTTGTTCCAAGCCAGTATTAGCGAACTCTTCAGAATTCTGTAACCAATCAACTGCATAACGATAGTTTGCAGCTAGATTATAGCTCTTTATACAGGGAAGGTTAATACCTCCCAATTGTGTGGATTGACTTAATTTGAATAAAGATATTCTTGGTTTCTTATCCGCCCAAATAAACTTGCTCATAGCTTTATTCAATAACTTTAGATCTGAATCTTTTAAAAGTAAGGGTAACATTTGTATTGGGTATAGCAACCTAGGAAAAGAGATCATTTTTATCAAGTGGCATCTACCTATGTAAGACAGTGGTAAGTGTTTCCAGGCCTGAAAGTCAGCAATAATACGGGATATTACAGCAGGAAAATTAGCCATGTAGAGATCAGAGGGCTTGACAGGTATATGTAAACCTAAATAAGTCAAAGAGGTATTCGCCCATCTGAAAGGAAAAGAACCATTCCAGGCAGCCTGGGCACCATTGTGTAAGGCTAAAGCTTCTGTCTTAGACTTATTTATCACAAATCCTGATATAATTTCAAAATCATGTAGAAGTTGCATAAAACCTGGGAAAGCAGCTTGTGGATTAGCAAAATACAATAGCAAGTCATCAGCGTATACTGACACTTTTAATATTTGACTTCCAATTCGAATCCCTTTCCATTCAGTATGCAATTAAAAATGTCGGATAAGGGGATCCAACGCTAAATGAAAAAGTAGGGGAGATAAAGGGCACCCTTGTCTTGTACCGCGATACAATTGAAAGTTCTCCGTATTTAAACCATTAATGGTGAGAAATGCTGTGGGGGTATTATACAGTGAATTAAAAAAATGTATAAAACTTGGACCAAAATTTTGAAAATGAAAGACGCGTAACAAATGTGTCCAGGACCACACGGTCAAATGCTTTATCAGCATCACAACTGACCAAAAGAGACGTATCCTCTGAGTTTTGTAGCGATTGCGTTATGGCTGCTATTACCTGACGAATGTTATGTACTGAAGATCTGTTCTTTACAAAGCCAGATTGTGATGTATGGAGTAATTTGGGTAAAAGCATCTGTAATCTTTGTGCCATAATGGAGAATAATAACTTTAAATCCTGATTTAATAAAGATATGGGACGGTAAGACTGTACTAATGTTGGATCTTTACCCGGCTTCGGTAACATTATTATACGGGCTTCATTAAAAGAAAATGGAGCCGCTGTGCCAGAGAGAATAGAATTAAACAATTTTAATAAATGAGGGGTAAGAGATGGAGATAATAATTTATAATATTCTGCACTAAGCCCATCAGCGCCCGGAGCGTTACCAACTGCCGAATGTCCAATAGCCGCCAAGATTTCTTGCTCAGAAATTAAATCAGTCAGTATCTCCTGTTCCTCCTCAGTTAATATAGGGGAACCTGCCGACTTTAAAAATTCCATACCTAAAATTTGGTTATCTGGTGGTGCAGTGTATTTATTTCTAAAGTATTCCAAAAAGGAATTTGTTATATCAAAAGTGGAGGTAAGAACATGAGATTCCGAGACAATTTTTGAAATGTTAACCTGAGGACGCTGATTTCTAACCACATTGGCCAACAGTTTCCCTGCCCTATTTCCCCACTTAAAATAACGATGTTTCTGGTAATCTAAAGAACATTGGGCTTTTTCTGTACATAGTGTGTCATATAAATTTTTAGTATCAATATAAATCTGATGAGTTTCTGGGGTATTAAACCTTAATAAATTTGTATAAGATATAGAAAGAGCTGTACTAATAGCGTGAAATTTTTGGGAGAGTTTCTTACGTTTTCCGGCAACATAAGCTATGATCGAGCCACGCAAAACTGGCTTGGATGCTGCCCAAAATAAATTGATGTCTTCAATATGTTGATTATTATCGTTGACATAGTTCCCGTATTGTTGTTCCAAATATAGTTTGAAATCAGGACAATTATATAAATAGGGAAATCTCCAACTAAAGGAGGAAGGTTTTGGTGTAGGAAGGGATAAGGAGAACCATGTTGGGGCGTGGTCAGAGATAGCTATATTTTCTACTTTAGCATCATAAACTTTAGGAAGGAGATTTGTGAGAAGAAGCCAATATTCAATCCTGGAGGACGTGTGATGTGGGTGTGAGTAAAACGTATAATCACGCTCCACAGGGTGTTGATACCTCCAGGGATCAGAGAGTTGGAGAGAAGATATAAGAAAATCTAAAGCCTTAGGTATAGTGCCCCTTCCCCCATTGCCTGATCTGTCTAATAGTGGATTGAGAGTAGTATTGAAATCCCCCCCCTAAAATAATGGTCCCTTCGGCCCAATCCTGTATTTGAACATATAAATCTGTAAAAAAAACACTGTTAGGACCAGTTGGTGCATATATGGTGACAATAGTAAACAAAACCCCTTCCAATTGTATTTTAACAAATAGAAATCTACCCTCAGGGTCACACAATTTATCAAGTATAGTGTAGTTAAGGGACTTGCGTAGAAGAAGAACCACACCTCTTCGTTTGGATGTATATGAAGCTGCTATGTACTCATTCAACCAATTGCTCCTTAACGTATTTGGATCCTCCTCCCTCCAGTGTGTTTCCTGAAGCACAGCCACATCTGGTTTGAGCCTCTGTAGGTGTTGTAATACTTTCCGCCGTTTGAGCGGTGTGTTAAGACCCTCTACATTCCAGGTGAGGAATTTTATACGATCCTTATAATTAACAGGTGTACCCAAGGAATTCAAGTTATCAACCAATACCTTGTTTCATGAAAATACTAATTTGTTGAAATTCGTTAAACATAGCATCCCATGTCCCAGCGAGTAGGGACGCCATTGTTATTATAAACGTGCGGTCTCTCAATCCCATTATCACTACATTTAACCAAACATATATACACCAAAATGATACAGTTCTACCATTTTGTGTTTTTCTTTGAACCCAAACATAAGGCCATTGTGGCCAATAATAATCAGTAACTATATTCCAAATATGAGAAAATAAAAAAAAAAATTCAAAATCAAAACAAATAATAAAAAAGAACAATTTAGAGGAAACAGAGTTTTCCAGAAAAATAGTAAGAAATACACATAATATGCAAAAACAGATGAGAATCAATTTCTCATTAACAAATATTAATGACATAATGAGGCATATGTGAGTAATATAATACTTGCGATTTAAGCATTAACTCAATGTTCATCGACAGATGAGAGAACGTTAGATTCCGAGAGAGAAGTAACAAATGTCTTTGCCGGGAACACCGAATCAAAGAAATACTGTTTGCCATCATGTTGTACTCTAAGCTTAGCTGGGTAGAGGAGGTCAAATCTGATTCCAGCATCAAAAAGCGACTTGCATATCGGTGAAAATTCTCTTCGTTTCATTGCCACTTGATAAGAAAAATCTTGAAAGAGAAGCAACCTGTCCCCTTTATAGGATAAATTTTGAGATTTACGATAAGCCTCCATCAGTCTGACTTTATCCATATAATTAAGGAACCTGAAAATGACAGGTCTAGGTCTGCGGCGATCTGTTTGACGATCCGGACCAATTCTGTGTGCACGTTCGATCAATGTAGGGCCTGATGTAGAGCTGCAACCCAACTCCTGAGGAAGCCAGGTGGAAACTAAGTCCATAAGTTCCCGCTGTTTGACAGATTCCGGTAAGCCAATCAGACGTAGATTATTGCGGCGGTTGCGATTCTCCAAATCTTCCAGCTTTTCCTGCATGGTGACAATGGAAGCTTCCTGCGTTTCAATTACCGATTTGGCCGTAGTAAGATCGTCTTCAAGATTTGAAATGCGTTCTGCTTCATCAAACCGCACACTATGCTCGCAAAGCTGCGCTACAGCCTAATCTATCGCCTCTGTCAGACCAGCCAACTTTTTATCAAGCAATGGTGAGAGAAGATCCGAGATTTCCTGTGCTTTGGCCACAGACGCAGCACTGAATTTGGAAGGATCAGACACGCCGTCCATAATATCATCTCCAGACGGGGAAGTAGGAGGACTAGAGGTGGTAGATGCAGTGGTTCTGGTCTCTCTCTGCCTCGGACACCTGGACCTCCCTTACCACCCTTCTGTATTTTGGTCACGTGCTTATCCATATATAAATCTCAGATAATGGACTTTGCTAGGAAATTTGATTATATTTAAAACTGAATAATCCTGACCAGCAGGGGGGAGCTAATATAGATATAGTGCCTTTGGAGATCCAGAAAAACTCTGATAGTTCTCTAGATAAAAATGTGGTGCAGGAACAGCAGCTAGAGCCCTGCCAATCCCAAGATGGCGGTCGTGAGCTAATATACTGCACAGCCCACACTACAGCACTTGTCACAGGGGGCCAGTGAAGTCAGAGAGGCAGGAAGGTAGGTGGCTCCTCCGATAGCACACTTGAGGGGAAGAGGTGACAAGGAAGGCAGCTGCGCGATCCGTCCAGATCCAAAATGGCGGCCACGATTAGTGGTGCTTTGTACTGCACCTAAACTCCGGCGGTATGGTGATGGTGGGGAGCCGGGAATAGTGTCCACTTACCCACCGCTCTCTCCAGGTGACGCGCTGATGTCCGCGCGTCACTGCTCCCGGCGCTGCAGGTGTTGTATCCGTGCCTGTATGTGAAGGGAGCGAGAGCTCTCTAAAATGCGGCCATCTACAAGGTCCGCCCACCGGAAGTCCAAATATATTTTATTAAAATAAAATTGTTTCATAAGGGAAACTGTCCTGCCCCAAAACCTCTGTTACTATGTATTATCTGGTTGGGCATGGCAATTCACATGAGGCCACGCCCCTTCCCATGAGGCCACGCCCACACAGATATACCATTCCCCACACTTTCCTGGCCTGCAGATAATGGGTGTGGTATAATAGATCTACATGAAAAGGTCGACAATGTCTAAATAGACAACAGATGTTAGACAGACAATAGGTTGACGGACAAAAAGGTTGACACACTAATTGTCGACATCGAAGAAGGTCGCAATGTAGAAATGGTTGATAGGGTCAAAAAGTTGACATGAAAATGGTTGACACAGAAATGGTCGATACATTTCGGCTATATTTTTTTGCATGCGCGCTATTATACAAGCCCGGTTTTCTCCCCCTTCCACCACTATATGCAACAGACTGCTTTTTATGTTACACAGTGATTATCTGGCAGCTGTTTAACTGATTTGCCACTATGTATATCTTCGGATAGAACTTGCTGCTAGCAAATTTATTGCAAATGTACGAGGTTTGGTACTTTGGAAACTGTACAATTATACCAGCAAATGACTTATCAATGACTCACTGATGATTTGTACTATGCTGTGGAATCATAGGATTGAATGACTCACTTAATGATCAATTAAGGACTTTATACCAACTAATATGGTGTGAAAACATAACAGAAACATAAAAACCTTTTTATTGTCTAAATAGAATTTCATAAATACTGTCTGTCTACTATTCTCAGTCCACGTACATTGGTACATTACCTTTTTTTATTATTTTTTATGTTATATGTTGGTGTATTATATGCTGTAATTGGGATTAATTTTTTGATTGTCATTTGCAAGTATTTGCACTCGCAATTCTGACCCAATTATAAAGTATTTCTATACAATTTTTAATATAATATTTTAATAATTAAACTTAACTGACTAGCGCCCCATTTTCTATGTGTATATATTTCTAATTGTTATTCGGGTGTCCAGTTTTCCTCATTTGTGTGGTGGCAGCTGTCAGTTAATTAGTGTGCTAAGATTTGATTGCCCAACAGGTTAGCGCCTGTTTTCTTTTGAAATACAACCAAGTGACGTGTACAATGGCGCCCAAACACCCCTGCGTTCACACCACTACTCCCCCTTTCACAAGCACCTTCCCCTGTTACCACCCACAAACGGCACTATCTGTCACTCAAAGTAGCCCTTAGACTGTGTACAATTCCCGATCTCAGTGACTGGCTTGAGCACGCGCATTGTGACGCATACGCATGCGCAGACAGGCGACAATCGCCCATAGCGAGCGAACACAGCTTAGCATCCGGGTCTGAATCAGGCCCTTTATCTCAGATGAAAGGTATTTTATACACAAGTATACAGCCCAGTAACCCTTTTTCTTATATATATATTTTATTTGTTCAAGGTTTTAGTAAAACTACAGAAAACAGACAAATGACACATTGCAATAGAAATCCAGGGAATGAGTAACCAGCAAGCTTAGTAAGTACCCTCCTCCACCCAGATTACCAGTATCTCATGGTCAGCCAGCGGGAACCATGGCATATCTCCATGGAGACATGGGGAGCCAGATAGAATGGGAAATGCAAAGGCAATGACTCATGTATCTGGCTGTAACATTAAACAAATTAGATCCCCTCTTGGAACAGCATTAAGCAAAGTGTAATGGTGCATACACACGGTCAGATATGTCAGATGAACGATTTGAATGATTTTACCAATGATTTGAATGATTTTTTACTGTATTAAAATTGATGGAATTGTCCAAATCTGACAAACGGGAACGCGCATCCTTCATCGTTGCAGGGACATATGTCAGATTTTCTTTCAGATATGAACGATTGAACGATTTTTAAAATCCTTAATGTTTAAATCTGAAGGAAAATCTGACTGTGTGTATGCACCATAAGAGTAAGAGATAGGAAAAGAGTAGGGAAACAAATGGGAAGACGGGATAGAAAGGATGGGCAGATAACTGGCAGCAGCTGGTTTCAAGAGAGAGCATAGTGTGTAAGTGGTAACGGGAAATGGGAGCAAACAGCAGGTGAAGCAGTGCCGACAAAACATCAATTGGGATGAGGTACTGGGGGGCGTGGCCATAGGAGGGAGGGTGCAGCAAATCTCCCTTGCCCAGTACTTACCTAAGCGATAGTACGTACATCGGGGGAGACCTCACAGCATTGCAGGGGGTACTAATTCCTCTACTGAGCTCCCCTGTCCTATAGAGACCTGGGTAATCCATTCCCTCTCCTCCAACTCTTAGCACCCCTGAGATGAAGTGTAGTTGTAAAGACATAGCTACAATTCACCTATTGTGAAGACTTCTGTCTTAGCCGGTAAGGGGCGGATTCAATTACTCACAAGCTGTCATCATCAGCTCCATAGCGTGCAAGCAGAATCAGCCTTCGAGATTACATGCAAAGCCTTTGGAAGCTATTTCAGTGGCTTCCATGCTTAACTGATTTAGCCCCTATGTGTCTTTCAAAGACACCTGGGTTCAAAAGGAGCTTCTCACTGTTTCTATAATTCAGTGGTCTTCAACCTTTAAGGCAGTGTGGGCCACATTAAAAAATTAAACGAAGCCGAGGGCCACTAAGCTATACTGCGGTATTTAAACTTTGCCCCTCCTCACACAATTATGACCCATAACTGCCCCCTCCTACAATTTTATTTATGTCCCATAACTGCCCCCCTCTGCAGTGCCCCTTATACAGTCCCCCGAGTAGTGGTCCCCCCTATGCAGTGGCCCCAGTAGTAGTCCCCCCCTGCTGTAACCCAGGAGTAGTCACCCCTGCGCAGTGCCCCCAGTAGTGCCCATTATATAATGCCCCCAGTAGTAGTCCCCCCTGTGCAGTGCACCCAGTAGTGCCCCTTATATAATGCCCCCAGTAGTAGTCCCCCCCTATGCAGTGCCCTCTGTAGTTGTCCCCCTTTTGCAGGCCCCCAGTAGTGCCCCTTATACAGTGCCCCCAGTAGTGCCACCCTTATGCAGGCCCCCAGTAGTGATGCCCCCTATGCAGTGCCCCCAGTAGTGGTCCCCCTTATGCAGGCCCCCAGTAGTGATGCCTCCTATGCAGTGCCCCTTATACAGTGCCCCCTGTAGTGGTTTTCCCTATTCAGTGCCCCAGTCGTGGTCTCCCCCTATGCATTGCCCTCAGTAGTGGTCCCCCCTATGTAGTGCCCTCAGTAGTGCCCTTTATATAGTGTCCTCAGTAGTATCCCCTCTATACAGTGCCCCCAGTAGTTGAACCCCCCAGTAGTGCCCCCAGTAGTGGTCCCTCCTGATGCAATACCCTCAGTATTGGTCCCCCGTTGCAGTGCCCCCAGTAGTAGTCCCCCCGATGTAGTGCCCCTAGTAGTGGTCCCCCCCAGCAGTACCACAAGTAGTAGTCCCCGATGATGCAGTGCCCCCAGCACCTGCTATGGTAATTGAAAATGTATCCCTGTTCTTTTTAAATGACCCTTCACCTCATTTACGAAAAAAAATGGGAATTTATGGGAAATATGCCTGGGACCCCCCTAAAGATGTCCAAACATTGGGGATCACTATGGGTACCCCCATTTTTGCCTGCTGAAAGAAGTCGGGGTTTGTAATAGCCGCACAAGGTGCAATTTTGCGGCTATGAAGAAGTGGTAAAGAATAGCACTTAGATTTTTTTTTGGAGGGGAGGAAATAACTAGTCCCTAAAGTTATTATTAAAAATTGCAAAATTGCACGTGCCGCTTGTCCCCGCAATGAAGAAAACACCTGCCGCATACATGGGGACCCGACCTGAATTAATTTAGATACTTTAGCACTTTGTTCCCCTATTTATTTTTTTTTCACCCCCAAAATTAAACATAATTTTTTTGGGGTGTCACGAATATTTTTAAACTTTTTTTTACGCAGTTTACCTTTATGTACCCCAATCCCCTAGATTGTAAGCTCATAGGAGCAGGGTCCTCCTCCCCACTGTCTCACAGCCTTCTTCTCTAGCACTTCTATGACAGCCTTCACCTTCCCAGCTGTATTGTGTATGGAGAATTGTGTTGGTAATTGTTACTTGTGCTCTGTTTATAAGTTGGTTACTGTATTGTAATGTAATGTTCTGCGTACCCTTTACTGTATGTACGGTGCTGCGAACCTCTTGTGGCACCCTATAAATAAAATGTAATAATAATAATAATAGGGGACTGTCTTAAGGCTGCACAAGGGTTCCCGCAATGTTTTACCTCAAAACCGCAATTCTGCACTTTTTTCTGCCTGCTATTCATAGGCGATACTTTTTCGCCTATTACATTGCATTGACTTTCCGCCTATGCGGAAAGTCTTCCAAATTGAATACGGGGTAAAAGCCAAACAGGCGAAAATGACATCATCGGCGATACATTTTCGGTGAAAACAGGCGAAAACTGACTTTTTGCCTCAAATTGAATACGGGCCTTAAACTGAATAGTGTGTTTTTTAATGGGTGAACTTGAGACATGTACACTGTTAATATAAAGTCCTGAATATAGATGTTGAGGTGATGACTTGAAACTGAAGTGACGTAAGAGTGGGTAATGTCCAGGATGTGACAGAAATAATAAAAAGTCTTTGTAATCCAAATAGTTACTGCGAGACTGCGACCGAATATCAGCTTACAAATTGATATTGGTGATATGAAATCCAGAGAGGTTATGGAGTAGTTGAATAGTAGGAGCAGTTGGTTAACTGGTGAGTAGTACTGAGATGGCTCAGTGTAGAAACTGGTTAGCTGCAGAGAGCTAGGTAACTGGAAGCAGTGTAGGGACAGGGTTAACTGTACACTTAGGTCTTTAGGCAGGGAAAGGGTTAATAGAAGGTTCAGGGTGGTTTCAGCAGGAGACTGGGAGCAGACAGAGCAATGCAGGCTGCTTGGAACCTGGGATCCAGCAAGAGCACAGGCGAGCAGGGAACAGACAGGTCTCAGGAGCACAGGAACTCTCTCACAGCATGCGCTGTGAAACACGTTGCATTGGCAACTATGGGGAGCTCTGAACTCCCTTAAGTACTCAGTGCAGGATCGTGAATGGTCGGAGAGGGCATGTGACAGGCCAGGATTGGAGCAACTAAGCCACATGACCAGAAGCAAGATGGCGGTGCCCATACCAGAACGGAATGGAAACACCACCAGGCTTAACCCAGCCAGAATAACACAGTGCCTGCGGAACACCTCGCACAGACAACGCCTGCCGCCAGACACCAGCCCCTCTGCCGGAAGGACCATGCTACAGTGCCCTCGCAGGTAATACCTGTCGTCCCCTATGCCGGGAAACCCTGGTCGTGACACAGTCGAGTACTCATCACACCACAAGGCTGCAACCAGTGAAGAACTCATCAGAGCTCTAGGCTTCAACCAGTCAAGTACTCATCAGCCCTCAAGGCTGCAACCAGCCAAGTACACATCAGCCCTCAAGGCTGCAACCAGCCAAGTACATATCAGCGTTCAAAGCTGCAACCATCCAAGTACACATTAGCCCTCAAGGCTGCAATCAGCCAAGTATACTTCAACCCTCTAGGCTGCAACCGGCTAAGTACACATTAGCCCTCAAGGCTGTCACCAGCCAAGTTCATATCTGCCTTCCAGGCTGCCACACAGCCTAGGTCACACAATTAGTCAGCTCTAATCCAGTGTCCTGGGGTACTACTACATCTACCTGTGTGAATCTCCCCAGGGCTTCATAACAATCACACCAAATAGTTGAAGTATATTCTACTAGACCAGAGTGCCTTTATGTAGTTCCTCAGATTGTTGTAATTTAGCTCTCAGAGCAGATAATTTTCATGCAGATTCCTCTATAACAAGTGTCTTCAAGTGGAACGAGCACTTGTTGAAGATTGATACCTACCTACGGCAGAACTCATTATTGTATCTGCCTATTGTGGGAACATTTTTACCAGAAATTCACGGGGGATTTTCCTCTCTCTGTGATACCCAGAATGAGTAATGCCGTGGAGCAAAAAACCTGCTTCCTTCTTTCTCAAGTTAAGTAACTTGTTGTATAAATCCTCTGAGGTTGTGGCTCCCGCAGCTTCAATTTGTGTCTCTTTGAAGAGTATTTCTTCTGTCTCGCTCTCTGAGAAGCTTATTATTTCACCTAATGGTAGTGTTATTCTACCAAACACACCAACCTCTGACATTGATGCAGAGGGTTCAGACATGTTAAGTGCCCCAGCCTAATGCCCCCTATATGGGGTAAGTGACAGAAGAATTGCTGAACTCCCAGGTATGTCACAAGCAATTACTAAACCAGTCTGGGTGCACAGCTCCAACATGGAATATTCCATGCAACACTATGTAATCCCAAATGTAGTCCCAGAAAGAGTGGCACTCCAGTACTAAACTTATTTCCCCGAAAATGCACTCTTCAGGCTTCACAAAAGACAATTAGGCAATCCTGCTTTTCCAGCATTTTAGATTTTATTTAATCTGTCATAGGGTTTACAGCAACAAATTATACAGTCCAATCTTTTACTTTATATAAACCACCATCTATTTGAAGGAAAATAAATAAATCCTGCACCAAAAGTTGGTACTATCTTATCCAAAGATGGTCATCATATTAGTAGTACTACCCATTATCTTAAATATTAATGTATTACAACAAAAGTGAAAGGAAAGCTGTTAACACGTGCACTCACGTGTTATACCCATATTAAAATATATTGTTTATTAGGTATGCATTTAATAGTAATTAGCATGTCACCTCTATACCCAAACACTGCTCAAGCATTAGAGAATAATTATTTTGGTAACAATTCTTTAAATAAGTGAAATATTAAAATATAGATGAATAGAAAGTACAAAACACATGCAATATATGTGTATTAATAATGCGGTGTCACACCAAGCCGCAGCGCACTGCTAATGGGGAAATGGTCATCCTGTAGATGAGGTAAGATCAGCAAATGCAGTGTGAGACTAGTGTGTGTACACTGTATATATATATATATATATACAGAGGCGCCGAGAGGAAGGGGGAGCGGGTACAGATTACCGGGGCCCGGGCTTCCTGAGGGGCCCGGGTCTGGCATCGCTCCCCCTCCCTCACAGCAGCCCAGCACACAGCATGGGCTGAGCTGCAGTGGAGACTGCTCGTGGCTACTGAGAAGCAGCCACAGCAGTCTCCTATGCCTGTGGGGTGGAGCGATCACACTGATCGTGCCCCCCCCTGGCTTTGAGCAGTGCTGAGGGAGCCCAGAGCGCCCCCCTCCCCAGCGCGCAGCGCCGCTTCGCGCCACTGCAAACCTTTTTTTTTCCGGGAAGGGGGCGTGGCCACACCTCCCGTGATTGGGCCACGCCCCCTATTACCCGACCCCGCCGCGGCTCTCAGCGGGCCTGTATATATATATATTGCTCAGTGCACACAAGGGTAACCAGCATGGTTACTTACAGTAAATAGGATAGCACCAATCCCTCAGTATACCAGCATCATCCCACATACAATTTATACCAGGTTTTTTTAATTAATATAGCACCAATGAGTACACATAGCAGCCTGTACACTACCAGCAGTGCACCCACACATCACCCAAGGTCCACACATACTTGTCATTGCTCTTAGAGCTGGATTGAATCTTTGGGGGCCCGGGGCACATAAAACAGTGAGACCCCTATAGTCTAAAATTAAGTTTGATTTGGGACACATAAATATAAGATTATGTTATTGTTGCCCCCTCCCCAGTTCTCTTATGGAAGCCTTTGCACCCACTATACTGTAAATAGTATTATTGATAATAACTAATAATATGCAGGATAAGCTTTAGAAAATTTCTATACATTGCTCCCCCTCACATCTCTGTCTATGTAAGCAAAATATTGCAATGCCTCTCAGTAGTGCCCCAGTTAATAATGTCCCCACAGTAGTGCCCCAGTTAATAATGTCCCTATAGTAGTGTGCCAGTTAATAATGTCCCCATAGCATACATGCCTACCCTCCCGATTCAGCCGGGAGCCTCCCAAAAATCGGGTATTGCTCCTGGCCCCCCGAAAAGGCAGGCAAGCTGGCTGTACAAACCCCCGACAGCAGGGGTCCGGTGACGCGATTCGCGCTGAATCGCGTCATCGTAGCCTCGCCCCCTGCCTCACAATGCCATTAATCTCTGCATTTGTGAAGAGGGGGTGGAGCCATGATGATGCAATCGCGCTGTCACGCCCTATGCCTTGCCCCAAATGAAGCATTAGTCTCCAGGCCACACCCCCTTTTTGCCGCAACACACCCCTTGTGTGGTTGCCCGACAGCTTCCTCCCGGAAGGAGGGAGCCAAATGTCGGCAACCCTGCCCCATAGTAGTGCCCCGGTTAATAATTTGTCCCCACAGTAGTGCCCCAGTTAATAATTTGTCCTCACAGTAGTGCCCCAGTTAATAATTTGTCCCCACAGTAGTGCCCCAGTTAATAATTTGTCCCCACAGTAATGCCCCAGTTAATACTGTCCCTATAGTAGTGCCCCAGTTAATAATTTGTCCCCACAGTAGTGCCCCAGTTAATAATTTGTCCCCACAGTAGTGCCCCAGTTAATACTGTCCCTATAGTAGTGCCCCAGTTAATAATGTCCCCACAGTAGTGCCCCAGTTAATAATTTGTCCCCACAGTAGTGCCCCAGTTAATACTGTCCCTATAGTAGTGCCCCAGTTAATAATATGCCCCCACTGTAATAATGCACAATGGGCCTGATTCAAACCACTCGCAAGCGGCTGTCCGCTCGCAAATGGATCGATGTTGTGCTCTGCGCACGCGCACGACGGCGGGAGCTCCGTCGTGCGCATGCGCCAGATGCGACGAGCGAAGGACTTTCCTTCGCTCGTTGTGTCTGATCAAAGGGGGGCGTGCTGTCGATGTTGATTGACAGCACGCCCCCTTTGGTGGGCGTGCCTCCCTGATGGGGGCGTTCCCACGGGAACGCCTCCCGTCAGAAGCCGGCCCACTGACATCACTAGTGATGTCAGTGGGAGTGATTTTGGCTCTCATAGAGCCAAAATCACTCCGGGGCTTGCGGTTGAAAACCTCAACCACAGGCACCGGCTCGCAGTTTCGATGGTCGCGATGGTCACGACCATCGCGGCCATCAAACTGCACGCTCGTATAGGCTGTGGGTGGTGACCCACAGCTATACGAGCGTCCAGGAGGACGCTCCATTTTTATGGAGGGCGGCCCTCATTCAGAGCGTGCGCTCTGCTCAGAGCGTATGGCTCTGAATGAGGGCCAATGTGTGTTGTACTGAATCACACAATTCCTGAAACACAGCACAAATACAGCCCCTCATCTCACCATGTACAATGGTAGCTCAGGCAATCAAAGTGGAAAATGTGCATTTTTAAATATACAATTGCCAAAATAGTCATGTGCTGTCCATACTGACAAGGGTATAAGAAGTCTATTTATCAAATAATATTTGCAAGATATTCCCCAAAAACACCCATTTTTTTGGGGTACCAGCAAATATTAAGTATCACACCAATAAACCATGGTGAGACTCAAAAAATGATATCTCCATATCTGCTGCGGCCCCTTTATTTCCGACTAGCCGCAGCCCCCATAGGTTTCTATAGGGACTGCGAAGCTGTCAGATTTACCAAGCTCCAGCATGCAAAGTCCCGGGAGCTAACACCATCTTCAGGTAGATTAGTGATAAGACCACTGTCTGATGCAGTCACTTCACTCCGAACACATCGCAGGGTGGGATCATTTAGGATCTCCTGTCACTGCATCTGAGTTTTCATACATTCGGTCAGTATATATTTTTTTATTGCTATGAATAGCGGCTATAACAAAAACCCCATAATTGATAAATTTGCCCCTAAAGCTCATCACTGCTGTTAAAGTATAAATTATTGCTGTGAGACAAAACCACAGCCACCCACACAAATGTACACCCTGCACAGGTTACCCAGATATTGGCTAGGTCTGAGAATTAGTTGTGAGGATCAGTGGTCCACCCTAATGGACACAAGACATCCAGCTGAAAAGTGCTTGTTATTATATAACTGTCCCTCCCCCCCATCTCCCCGGGGACTAACACCAGGAAACTCATCAAGTACACTTCTGTCCCTTGAAGTGTTGGTGATTGCCAGACATGGCTTGTGTCCACATAGCAACCTGGCAGGATTATTCTGGGTGCATGCTTCAAGTACAGGCTGCAGGGGGAGAGCTGCTGTATAGGTGTAATGCTGCCTGGGAGCTCGGCGCTTGGCATTGGGAGGCTACATAGCTAGGGGAGTTCTGTTGTTGCAGAGCTACCTGCGGTCCCCAACACAGGATCTCCTTTATACTGTAACTGCTTCTGGATGCGTCAATCTATATACCACAGTGCTGGGTCTTTGTTCCTATCTGCGGCAGCACTGTGCCCCCTACAGGGTGGCGTCCTTGCGCGGTCCTGCTTCCGGAACTGGCACCTCTGTACATTGAGCAGGAGCTGGCTGGTAAAGATTAGCCTGGGGGGGCAGAAACACAACACTGGCCCATAGCATTAGCGATCACTTTACCTCTAGCAAATCTCAGGTACAGAATCTTTTATTTTTAATAAATTTAGGCAGTCAGTACTTGGGTAGAAGTGTGGTCGGTGTCACTGAGGTGCGGTTATTGTATAGGGCAACTGAGTGATGACATTTATCAACTTATAATTGGCAGCATGACTACAAACAAATAATATTAAAACAGCTAATGATGCTAAAGTCATAAAAATTATAAAGACCAATATTATATTAAATCAAAATAGATATAAAGATAGTAGGGATGACAAATCAATAATGACTCCAGTGACTAGTATTAACCATAGGGATAGAATTTGTGTGGTATGAGAAGCAATGGAGGAATGAAAGTGTCCTGATTTTCCAATAATAACCTCTTACTTTAACTCTTTTTTCTTTTGCTTTTTTGCCTCTTCGGGCCTGAGATGTCCTGACGTCTCATCTCCCAGCTCAGTCACAATGACAATGTCACTAGTGCGCCGAAAAGAGGAAGTCAGGTGGAGATAGGTGGGCGCACCGCTGGGATAGTGGTCGTCCAGCATTTTGTCACCAAGGCAGTGGCAGTGTAATATCGGCTGGGGAAGTTTAATTTTTGCGCAGGCAGCCTGCAGTTGCATAGATTAAAAGTGACCCTGCACCAGGGGTCATGTTGCTGCTTCCACCCAGCCCGCCCCTGGCAGGGAGCGCCTGCAGCTGGGCTCCTCCCCCCACTGATGTCATCGCTGATTCCAGGAACTGTAATCAGTGCTGCTGTTGCACATTGGCTGAGCCCGCTGTCCAGCACCCCCTGCAATGGGTTGGGTATGAGTTCGTGGCGGTCAGGATGCCACCGGTCAGAATCCTGACACCTGTAGGTAAGTATAGTACCACTAATGCTATCTCCTACCCTAACCCTCCCTCCCTCCCTGTTGCCTAAACCTAATCTCCCCCCCTAGTGCCTAAACCTAACCTCCCCGCACTCTAACCCTTCCTCCCCGGTGCCTAAACCTAACCACCCCCTCCCTCCCCCTTAGCGCCTAACCCTAAAGCCAACCCTCCCCTAACCCCTGATACTTATCTTCGGGATGCCGGCGGTCGGTAAAGTGGAGCCGGGATCCCAATTCTGTCGGGATTCTGGCGATGGGATGCTGACTACATCCCCCTTTAACATATAACGGCAATACGGAAAAATGCGACCATGCGAGGCAAGTGGTTAAGGGGCCTATTCATTATGCAATATGGGCCCGTTACACATGCGGTAATACTAGTTACCCCATGTGTTTTGTTTTTTCATTATTAGGGGCCCAATAGAGGTACCCAGTATTCAACAAACTTCAAAAACTAAAGGTTTGCCTGCGGGAATACACACAATCTTGATTCTCTTAGCTCTGCTCTTTCCTATGGGAAGGAGATCCGGGGTTGCAAGAGGGATCCGATTGGATCCTTCCACTGCATCCACACTAAGTGCCCTGTGGCTGTGCGCATGCCTGAATTCAGGGTCTGATTCTGCACAGATCGCAATTGCGAGTGCAGCTGCGTAATTGCCCGCAATGCTAATGCGAAAATATGCTAATGTCTACAACCGCTCAGCCAGCATACAGACGCCCACTACTGCTTTCTCACATCCGTAATAACTCGCAGTCCTGCGTATACATCGGTAACATAGAAGCACATCGGTCGGTCACGCACAATTATAGCAGCTCTGACCCATCGCAGAAATTGCAAGTCTTGTCGCACGCAGTGAGTACTCAAGCTGCGTAGGCAATCACAGTGGCTAATTTATGCACGCCCATGCAACGCCATTCAAACGGACAGACACGCCTGCATTTCTGCACCCACTCCCCCGTCACCATCCCCAAACACTCACGGCCTGTCACTCACTCTGCGATGGATTCCTGTCTGCGTGCGTAATCGCAGTGAGATCGCCACTCACGCGCAGTGCTTACGCATGCGCAGTATGCAACATTTGGCCAATTTGCATACGTGCTTGCAATTACGATCCGTGCTGAATCAGGCCCTCAGTCTGGATTAGGACTCTGTAAGTATCATTGCTTCTTCTGTAGCAGTTGTAGGGATTGCAGGGATGCTATCACTCTCCTTCCAGGTTCTGGTCCAGCACACATACTGCACATGTCTGCTGTGGTTTCTCCTTGTTATATTCTAGGGATGCTTTGAAACAGATGTTTTGGGATTTACCACAATTTAACTTTAATAATTATGACACTAAGAGTAAAGTTCGGCCTTTTTTAAGGTTAGAGGCCTTCCAACGCTCCCCCCGAAGTGTACCAGGTTGTGCATGACTGGTTTAAGTTATCATAAATTAATAAGTTGCACCCTTCAAAAGAAGAAAAAATGGGTTGTATGTGGTATAAGAAAGCAGCTGAATATACATTTTGTGGATGGTAGTTTGTCTGATTTGCTATAGTGTTATAAAATACATTAATGTGATTCTCAGTAATACAATCGTTATGTCTTATTTCTACAATAAGATCCATAAAAATGAAAGTGTTTTCCTCTATTTTATTTATTTATTCCTAAATATCCTAATCAATCTATTAGACAACACAATAGTAATGATCACAATCTGCTTGCCACCTAATGGCCTACATAGTGTGTCATGCTGGAAGTCTCTGGAAGTGACATCCCAGGTGGGAGGAGTCAGAGTTCATAGCAACTGTCACTACCCGCCACCATGCTGCCATGATTTTTATCAGTACTTGATGTTATTTTATAGAAGATAGATAGATAATCACATTAAATATAAGCTTATTATAGTGTCACATCTACCAGGCACAATCAGAGAAATAAACTGATAATAAATAAGATACAGCTAATAGCTGACTATGCCCTGCCAGGCACTGATTTTAGTACCCAGACTGAGAGATATCACAAAAGCTATTTATTATTATGTAATGTGGGGACATGACCAGCCTTATCAGAGCTGGTAAATCTTCTGCAGTTTGCAATGCAAAGGAGGATAATTACATACTGTATGTGCTTATAACATTTTAATGGGCACTAACAATCTTTATTAGTAAATAATGCCAGCGTGTAACATCAGCAATGACCATTAGAGAACTTGAGAGATTTGTCAGGATTGAACTAGCATCCCATGATGGAGCTGTGATCTTTACTTACCAATGGTGCAAGGAACTCTGACAGGATCATTTATTCCAGTAGAAATATGGAGAATAATATGTTTTGCTTTGCATTATTCTCTTGAGAAAATCTTCATAAATACATTTTGTGACCCTGCTGCTACTTATCTAATGGGCTTTACAAATGGGCCTAATGACTCGCCAATGGGTTGTATGTAAAAGCGGCCTTGGTGCCAGATCTAAAGCCGACAATATAATTTGTGAACTTTCTGTGGAATAAACCCTTATGCGTGATAAATTAAATTGTTAACCTGAGGGGAAAAAATATTTAATCTTCATTTGATCGAATATATCTGTCCCTATATTCCTATACAATGCAGTATGGGCCTGATTCAGACCCGCTCGCTAAGATGCATACTCTCGCTGCTGTTGATGGTGTGCAGTGTGTATGCATTGTGCGCATGTGCATACCTTAACTAATGTTCATAATGCATTCGCTCACTGCACATAGACAGCCCAGCAGAGTGAGTGACAGGGGAAGCCGTTTGTAGGTGGTAACGGGCTGGCCATTAAAAATGGGGGAGTGGAGGTGCAAACGTAGGCGTGCCTGAGCATCTCAACGGCGTTTTAGACGCATGCATAATTATAAGCCAGCATCATAGTACACGTCACCTGGCTTGTTTTTACACTGAAGTGCTCGCAGTGCTTGCAGCAGGGTATGGTCAACCTCAAGCACTGCGATAGCATCCGATGTACCGATGGTTGCATACACTTCCTGGACATGACGTGCACAAGTGGGCATCTTAAAACAGGCTGGTGGGTGTCTGCATACACTATGTGATCGCTGTCTAAGAAATATTGGGCGTGCTAATGCATTGCTGTGCGGTAGTACCTCCTATGCAATTTGCATACAGATCGTGTGAGCGATCGCATCTAGCGAGCGGCTCTGAATCAGGCCCTATATTACTATATAACACACTAACAAAGTTTTAATTGATCCAAAATAATAATATTATAGTACAATCAGGGATATAGAGAATTACAATATAACTTTTATTATGCACTTTCTAAAATATTGAGACTGGAGAAATATTTATTAAAAACAAATGCAAGTGTGAATGTGTGATAGAAATATAAACTAAAATAAAACGTATAACTCTCAGTTGTATAACAGTCACATATAGGGACTCAGTGATTTGTCACCTTACACATGAAGCATTAAATAATCTAATATAATATGTTCCTGCTTCCTTTCCTAGTTCGACCCTGTTAACAGACTTTCTAATACATTTTGTAATTTAATTTATAATGCTGAACATATTAGTCCTTAATAACAGGCTGTTAGTGCTTAGACATTAGTCAGTATTATCAAATAGAAATATTGTATTCAGTAACAATAGCTGCAGCCTTTATTGTCTGTAAAGGATTAATTATGAGCCGTCACTTATGTGTCACAGGCACAATATTATGGTCACTGAGACTAATAAACTCAAAGTAGCTACTTAATTACTGTGTTTTATAATTGCAACATAATGTTTTATCCTGTGTCAAACTACCATAATAACGTTGGAGTGAGGCTGAAATAATCGTTCACACTCCAGACACTGATATAAATAGTGGTTAATACATCCCCAGTATAGCTTAAGATGGGTACACACCTAAGCGATATATCTGCAGATGATGGTCGTTCATACACACTGAACAACCATCATCTGCATGCTGCAACGGGTCCCGGAGGCAGGTCGGGGGGCATGTCCCGTCCCCCTCCCCACGGCTGCCATTGTGTGTGTACGGACGGTCTGCAGATATATATCTGTCCATTGGCTGTGCAGCACAACCCTTCTTCCGGAAGCCATAAAGAACAAACAAAAAGTCCGACTTCCGAAAAGAAGCAGTGCGGTCTACATAAAGCCTTAAAACCTGCACCACATCCAAGCCTCACCAAACGAAAAGGTCCGGTGAATTAAAGGCCGACACAATAATTTCTTCGTTGATATGGAAACTAGATACCACCTTCGGGAGAAAACCAGGACGAGTGCGAAGCACAGCCCTGTTTCTATGAAAAATGAGAAATGGAGGTCGACATGAGAGAGCCCCCAATTCTGAAACCCTTCTGGCTGAAGCAATGGCCAGAAGAAACACAGTTTTAAGCGTAAGCCATTTCAAATCCACTGAGCCCAGTGGTTCAAATGGCGTTCCTTGAAGAGCCCTTAGGACCACAGTCAGATCCCAAGGCACCACAGGTGGAACAAAGGGCAGCTAAATACGCAGCACACCCTGCATAAAGGTACGGACATCAGGAAGCGTAGCAATCCTACGATGGAACCACACTGATAGGGCAGACACCTGCACCTTCAGAGAAGCAAAGCGAAGACCTTGATCTAGGCCTGCCTGTAGGAAAGCCAGCACCCTGGATAACCGAAACACCCGAGGAGCATAGCCTCTAGGGCGACACCACTGAAAGAAAGCCTGCCATACCCGATGGTAGATACTGGCAGAAGAAGGTTTCCGAGCTCGTAGCATGGTGTTAACCACAGAGCCAGAAAATCCCCTGGACCTCAAGAGGGCAGTCTCAATAACCACGCCGTCAAAGACAGCCGATCCAGGTCCGGATAAAGACAAGGACCCTGAGACAACAGGTCCGGACTTTGAGGCAGCAGCATCAGAGTGTCTACTGAGAGACTCCGAAGGTCTGAGTACCAGTGCCGTCTGGGCCACGCTGGAGCTATCAGCAGGAGCGTGCCGCCTTCTTGCTTGAATTTTCATAGCACTCGAGGGAGAATGGAGGGAAGAGGTACGCATACTGGAAGGTCCACCTGACTGACAGGGCGTCCACTAGAAAAGCCTTTGCGTCTCTTGTTCTTGACCCGAACACCAGCAGTTTTAGTTGTGTCGGGAGGCCATGAGATCTATTTCTGGAAGACCCCACCTGTTCACCAGTAGCTGAAACACCTCCTGGTGAAGAGACCACTCTCCTGGATGCACGTCTAGATGGCTGAGAAAGTCTGCTTCCCAGTTGAGGACTCCTGGTATGAACACTGCCAATATTGCAAGGAGATTGCCTTCCACCCAAGTTAGAATGCGGAACACCTCTGTCAGAGCTGCCTGACTGCGGGTCCCTCCTTGGTGGTTTATGTAAGCCATCGTGGTGGCGTTGTCTGACTGTACCTTCACCGGTCTTCCATGCAGTACCTGTCTTGCTTGCTGGAGAGCCACGAACACTGCCCGAAGTTCCAATATGTTTATTGGAAGAGCAGTCTCTGCTGGCATCCACCTTGTCTGGAAGAAGTGTGGACCCATCACTGCTCCCCAGCCTCGAAGACTGGCATCCATCATCAGAAGGACCCAGTCTGCAACCCAAAAGGGGCGCTCCTGGTTCAGGTGAGCAGTCTGCAGCCACCAGGCCAGAGACCGACGAACCTCCGGTGACAGCACCATTGTCTGTGACTTTATTTGGTGGGGCAACCCCTTCCATCTGGAGAGGATTAACCTCTGCAGAGGCCTGGAGTGGAACGGGGCGAACTCCACCATGTCGAGCATTGACACCATGGAACCCAGTAGCCTCATTGCCGAGTGAATAGACACCCGGCAACTTTGCAGGCAAATGCAAATCTCTGTCTGCAACGCAGAGACCTTGTCCTCTGTTACAAAGATACTCTGATGTTGGAAGTCCAACAGAGCTCTGAGATGGTGCATCCTCTGCGATGGAACCAAGAAGGACTTCTTCCAACTTATCAGCCAGCCATGAGTCTGTAACACCGAGACTGTTAGTTGCAGATGGTGCTGAATTATCTCTGTAGACTCCGCCAACAGGAGGTCGTCCAGATAGGGTAACAAGCGAACCCCCTGCATCCGCAGGTGAGCTGCCATAACTGCCATAACTTTGGTGAACACACGAGGAGCTGTGGCCAGACCAAAGGGCAGACCCTGAAACTGGAAGTGGGCATTGACCACTGCAAACATGAGGAATCGCTGGTGTACTGAGTCAATAGAGATATGCAGGTAAGCATCTTGAATATCCAGCGACACCATGAAATCCCCAGGCTACATCGCCAAAATGATGGAATGCAGGGTCTCCATCCTGAACCGATGAACCCTCAAAAATTTGTTGAAGGATTTGAGATTGAGTATTGGCCGGGGGGACCCATTGGGTTTCCGAACCAGAAAAAGATTGGAGTAATACGCCAATCCCCTCTGAGACAAAGGAACCGGCACTATGACCCCAGCCTGGAGCATAGAGTGCAATACCTTCTTGAACTCCAGGGCCTTGTCCTGATTGTACTGATGACCCGTGGTGAAAAACTGGCTGGGAGGCCTTCGCCGGAAGGAGAGGGTGTACCCCTGAGAAACTACTTCTCTTACCCAAGTGTCTGAAGTGGTCAGACACGAGCATTGGGCGAATTGAAGAAGTCGGCCTCCCACTTTGGGGTCATCCAAAGAGAAGCCCGTCCCGTCAGACTGAAGGCTTGTCGTCGGACTTGGGAGCGGGACGTCTGGTACTCCAAGCCTGTTTCTTTGGCTTTGCAAGTCTCTTGGCTCCTGCCTGCCTTGGAAAGGACTGTACCTTGGACTTACCCTGGGTTCTATAAGGCCGAAAGGACAAAGAACCCGACCCTGATGGAACTCAAGCCGATGGCAGACACGCTGACTTAGCTGCAGCCAGAGTAGCCACAATTTTGTCCAGATCAGACCCAAATAGTACTTGTCCATTAAAAGGCAAGCATTCCAAACCCCACTTTGAAACTGCATCCTCATTCCAAGACCTTAACCATAAGGTGAGCGGCGAGCCGCCACTGCTGCCGAGGAGATCCTGGAAGCAAGTAGACCGATATCCAAGGCTGCTTCATTAATGTTTGTGGCTGAATCTCTTAGGTTGCCCACCAACTCCACCTGGTCAGGTGACGAGTCAGTGTCCAGAGATGCCTCTAAGCTATCAGCCCAGCGTTTCATGGCTCTAGCCACCCAACACACAGCCATAGCCGGTCTGGACGCCCCCCAGTAAGGGAATAAATGGACTTCAGGCATATTTCCACCTTACGATCTGTGGCATCCTTTAACAAGGAGATGGAGGGCATGGTCAATGTAGCACTCTTCACAAGGCGTGTGACATGAGAGTCCACTTGTGGAGGGGTTTCCCACTTTGAGAAATAATCATCCGCATAAGGGTACGCGACTGCCAACCATCTCTGAGGATGGTACCGCTTACCCGGATTTATCCACGCCTCCTCTAAATGGTCCACTAATTGACCAGATAGGGGAAACACAGTGGCATCCCCCTTAATATCCTTAAAGAAGGCATATTTAGATTTAGTGACGTGAGGATCGTCCTCCTCAATAACCAAAACCTTACGGACTGCACGTATAAGGCCCAGTATATAGACCATAGACCGTAGACTCCGCCTCTCTTGTACGGAAAGTCTCCTGGTCAGAAAGGTCTAACATTTCACCGTCATCAGTGGACACATCATTTTGATCATACTGTGTGTCCTGATATGGCAAAGGTCGCTTATGCGGCCGCAATGAAGACTCCCCCTGTAAATCGTCTGACAGGTGTTTCACTGTAGTGGACAGAGAGCTAACCCACTCTCTGGTGGGAGCTGAGGGGCCGAAATCAGGAGACTCTGGGGTACCACCAATTGTCTGGGGAACCCCTGCAAGGGAGATGACACCATTGAGTGCTGTGAAAACCCCATCTGCTGTAACGCAGGGGGCGTCGCTAGCTGGCCCACCAGGGACGTTAGCAAAACAAGCACATGGCAGCTCCTGCACAGGTGCAGTGACAGAAATAGGGCGTGACATTAAAAAGCACGCCTTACATAACCCCTCAGAATTTCCATCACCCTCCGCCAATTGCACCTGGCATATGGTACACTTTGGCCGCAGAGGAAAATCACTTTCACTGTCAGACATGATGAGTGAACGGAGCTTCACCAAACACTATGTGTACAGTGAGGCAATAACGCCCTGCAACACCGCACCGCAAGGGCTTTTAGCAGAGAAGACAGGGACAGTTAAAATGGCTGACAGCAGAAAGTGAAACTACAGACAGCAGTACTAGCATTAAGTCACATACCATGTAGAATAACCCTGCACTATCCGCGCTGTGATCAACTACTCAGGCTACAGAGCCTGATAGGAAACAGCGCCGCATACACAAACCTTGCCCGGAGGAGAGGTAGGCAGGGGGGACCCAGACCACTTGCCACCGTTCACCGCATCCAGCAGCGCTTGCCACATGTAAAATAAAATGGGCGCAGAGGAGCAGAAGGAGGCCGGCCCGGGGGAGGAGCAGCTGCATTGGCTCAGACCGCTGTGGAGAGGCCGTGTGCAGCGGGGGAGGCGCTGGCTGCTGTGCAGGGAAGGTGCCTCCCCATGCCTACATTTAACCCCTAGGACGTCGGAGCATTTTCTGCACCACCACGGCCCACTGTCCCAGGGGGTAAGTGGAAGTGCAAGATCAGTACCTGGCTGCATGCTCCGACCAGTCCCCAGGGAGCCCCCTGCTTGGGGACTAAGGACTGTGTATACCAGCGGGGACCCACCGCTTGACCCTCCCACTTACCTGCATCCCCGTAGATCCGGCCACAGTCCATGGTAACCGGGGTCACCGCTAGCTGTGACCCCAGTTACCAACCAGCATCCCCGGATCAGTACCGGCGTTCTGGTACCGATGAGTTGGAGGAGTGACAACATGGACGTCAGCACCTACTGTCCATGCTGTACACTCAATATGCAGCCACAGCTGGCCAAGGAAACTTCAGGGGCCTTGACAGACACCCCTCTGATACAGGTGCATCCGACTCCAAGCCGGGCACCAACGAAAACTGAGATGCCTGAGGCTCGGGGGCAGGGTATAGCAGAGGGACCCCAGTGCATCCTGGGAGGATGAAAAAACTTAACTTTGTGGTGCCAGATGCCTGACGTCATCACCTATACCCCAAGGTATCCTGTGGATACCCTATGGACCCTGCAGTAGAAATTAAGGATGAATGTGCAGGACAACAAAGTTACCAGTAGTGGGCAGTATGAAACCACAAAGGGAGGGGCTTCAGCATATTTTCTGTAGAATATAAGATCATATTTTGTAGATGACTACGTCCCCAGACCCCTGCATAAAATAGGCCCATCATTATATAATAAAATTCCATAAACTTCAATTATAGAATACCAACTGATGGGATATATTTAGTATCCTGACAGTCGAGACCCTGGCGCTTAAAATACCGGCACCAGAATCCTGACACCTGTCAGAATCCCAGCGCTGGCAACCTGATCGGCAGCACCCCGAAGGTAAGTAGCCAGGTTAGTGTTAGGCACTAGGGGGAAGGTTAGTTTAAGGCACCAGGGAGGGTGGGTTAGGGGTAGGGAGAGCGGAGGGTTAGGATATAAACCAACAGGTGTCGGTATCTTAACCCTGTCAGGATGCTGGCATTGGGATTTTGACCACCGGGATCCTGAGCGTCGGCATCCCATACCCATCCTTACTGATCATTCCAACAAAACACAACTACACAAACACAAAGATAAAATATCAGGCCTATTTTGTGTAGGATCAGTGGTGGGTGGGGGTTGTGGTCGGTGATTGCGCTGTGGTCATTTTCTAAGACTCTTCTTAAGGTGCCTACACACTGGATGATGTGCTCACGATGAGATATAGCGAGCGATTTCCCTTGAACTCTTCCTGGCAGCTCCCAGGCTCTCCTGGACACGATATGGTACTAAAAAGTGTCCAATCTGACCAATGACCTATTGTGCACAAAATCTATCTATTGCACAAAATCGTGTATGAGATTGGCAAATCTTACCTGCAGTAGGCAAGATTTGACGATGCGATGTACGTCCCATGGGTACGCGCATTGGCATCGTGATCGTGAGTGAACACTCACGATTTGGACATATTTTACACGATTTGTCGTTCCAAAGTGTGGATATCGGGTGAATCCTGTAAAATATCATCTAGTGTGTAGGCAGCTTAAGACTTTTCTAAAGATCCAGACTGGTGTTGGTACAAGGGTACTGTGAGCCTTGTGGCTGGTCTTATTGCTGGGAGGCGTATTCCCCAGTCATGTGTCGTTGGTTCAGTATATTTGGTTTGTTAAAGTCCTAGAGCTGTCAAGGAGAAGGAATGTAATGTGCTGGGATCACCCTAAGCGGCGGATTGTTACTTTCATAGCCTTCCCCATACAGCATCTCAGGGAACACTGGGCCTGATTCAGAGCCGGACGCTCTGACCAGAGCGCTCGCTCTGAATCAGTGCCCTCCTACCTAAAAATGGAGCGGCCTCCTGGCCGCTCGCATAGCTGTGGGTGAAGCTGTGGGTCAAGACCATCGCGACCATCGGGCTTGCGACGAGACCCTGCGGTAGGGTCTCGCTGCCGCAAGCCCTGGAGTGATTTTGGCTCTATCAGAGCCAAAATCACTCCCACTGACATCATTAGTAATGTCAGTGGGGCCGGCCCCAGACGGTAGGCGTTCCCATGGGAACGCCTCCGTCTGGCAGCCACGCCCCCGGCACCCCCACTATCTACAGGTGCACCAGTGTGACCTCTTACCTGGTAGGGAAAGGCATCTTGTGGCCTCTGGGCCAGGCAGGGATGTCTATAGATGAAATGGAGCTTATACTGCTTGGCTTCGATGTTTCACTTCCTAAATTGTAAAAACAAAAAAAAGAAAGACACAAAGTGATTAAGCTGCCATACACCTGCCAGATAAACACAATAGAATGATACACCCTGTGCCCAAAACTCACTTAACCCACAGCCATGCAGTACCTCATTTCGCACAAGGATGAGTGACTATACCTGGCCCTCATCACAGACGGTATTATAAGTTAGAAGTTTATAGTATAGTTATATTGTATCCGTTATAATTGGAATATTTAGTTTATTTTGTTATTGTGTGTGTGTCCCATAACAGCAGCCATCCTCATTATGGCACAGCGGTACTGCATGAGCAGCTCAGAGATCTGTGCGTGTCCACTGCCTGGCACCGCTTGCTGCATGTAATGCATTTTGTGGCAATATCTAAATGTGGGGTGTGGACTGAAAGATCAACAGTATTTAGGTAGACAGTCAATAAGTCAACAATGAATGGTCGACATGCAATAGGTTGACAGGGTCAAACAGTCGACTGGTAAATGTATGACATGGACTAAGGTCAACACGGTCAAATAGTTGACGTGGTCAAAAAGTCGACACAAACATGGTTGACATAGAAATGGTTGACACTTTTTTTTTTATTATTTTAACCCTAATCCTCACCCTAACCTATTGACTGTCTATCTATTAAGTTAAGGTTAAATGAATCTGTCAATTATGGAGGCTGAGGTGTAACAAGGGGACGATTACGTTATAATTGGAGGGATGGACAGAAGCGAAGACATTAGTCAATATTTGGACACATTATAGAAAAGAAATAAGCCTGTGCTGAGTTAATAACATACTGCACCTTGCGGCATTAGCTGCCATCCAGCCTATTATGGCAGTTTGGGTTTAGCCTATGTCAGTTCTTTGTTGCAGGTTAGACTCCGTGCCGGAGGTGTGAGTGCGATTTATGTGACCTGCATTCCAGTGCTGGGTGAATATATATATATATATATATATAGCAACAACATGTGGCAACGGCACTACCCCAGTAAGAAATCATACAGTCTGGTTAGCAGCAACCTTTAGCGTTTTCTCTCTCTCTCTCTCTATATATATATGTTAGTGGAGGACTTGCAGGCAGACCCTTGATGTTATGTTATGAACTTGAATGTTTTAAATTAAAATATAAACATACATATCAAAGTACTATGTTAGACGCTATAGGGTATATATACTAAAGTGTGAATTTTTAGAAGTGGAGATGTTGCCCATAGTAGCAACCAATCAGATTCTATTTATCATCTATCTAGCATTTTCTATAAGATAATAGTCAGAATCTAATTGGTTGCTAAGGGTAACATCTCCACTTCTAAAACCCTGCACTTTAGTAAATATACTCCTATGCAACCAACCAGGTAAGCGACCCTACTGGGGAAGTGGGAGGACTCAACAAGGTCCGTGGGAAGTGGCAGCTTGTATATAAAAGCTGTTTTGGAAACGCTGTCTGCCAATTACACACCTGCATTATAAAGAGATGTAGCCAAGATAACAAGTTTATTACCTGTGGAGAAGTAACTCAGAGTCCGGCGTGGCAAGATGTCATAGAAGCCTTCCTCCTCTGAGCTCAGGCTGCCCGTAAAATCCATTCCTTTTGTTTTCTGAATATAAAAAAAGAAATTTAGACAGTTTAGCGCCTTCTATACAGCGCACGTCAGTCAGAACCAAAAATCCTACAGAAGACAGATATAATGGAGGCATTCTCATATATTGCTATGGTTTCTATGACAATGCGCTTTGAAGCTGACTCCGGAGGTCAGAATACCATCAGTGGTATCCCAACAGTCAGAATCCTGACTCAAGCAGGTAAGTGTCCTAGCCCTTCCCCCACAGCATAACCCTAACCCCCTCCCCTGCAGCCTAACCTTAACGACCCCTGGCAGCCTAACCACCCACAGCATAACCCTAACCCCCTCCCCTGCAGCCTAACCCTAACGACCCCCGGCAGCCTAACCCCCCCACAGCATAACCCTAACCCCCCCCTGCAGCCTAACCCTAATGACCCCGGCAGCCTAACCCTCCCCCCACATCCTAAGCCTAACTCCCCATGTAGCCTAACCCTAGCCACTCCAGTGCCTAACCCTCCCCTCCCACAGCCTAACACTCCCCTCCAACAGCCTAACCCCCTCCCCTGCAGCCTAACCCTAACCACTCCAGTGCCTAACCCTCCCCTCCCACAGCCTAACACTCCCCTCCCGCAGCCTAACCCTAACCCTGCTTCTTTTTCGGCCACAAATACGTCTTATTCACAATGTGACTAGGACTCACCAGGAGGCTGCTCTGATTAATTTGATATATCGTCACTTGTGTGCGACTACGTCTGTATCTGTATACTAAGTGCTAAGATGCAGGAGTCGCAGCTTTTTTTTAAAAACCAAGTTCTCAATCGCACACAGATAGACAAGTGTCACATATGAAATAAATCAGTGCAGTTGTCACATATTACGACTAATACACATTATCAGCTGAAAAAGTTGCAAAAAACATGCCCAGCGCAAATTTGGTTACATGGGACCAGGCAGCTCACTCGCTCCAGGCGTCACGCGCCTCGTGGCGTACTGATTCTAGGGGTATGGGGACACATCTGTATTAGCACTATACATCTCTATTCATTTTAATAAATTTTTTGTTGTAATTTATTTTATTAGGTAAAATTACGTTTTTATAATGAATTAATAAAAGTTAAATGTTATTGATTATTTGTGCGCCCTATACAGACTTCTCTTTCTCTACAAATGGGTTATACCTCAGTCTGTGGTTGCACCCCCTACATTTCTGATAAGATATTTGTAGAAAATACATATATACATTATATTTACTAAACCCCACTAGAGTATTATTTCCCAGTGCAGTAGATATACTTCTGTCTCTCTTCTACTTACCGTCCCAGCAGATAGAATTGGGGTCCCACAAGATGGCATCGTCTTATGTCTGGGAACCAGCTGGGGAATTCGGCTCCGTGTACTTTAATGACTAAAAAAGCAATTTAGACAGTTTAGCGCCTTCTGCACAGCACACGTCAGAAAGTCAGACAGAATAGAAAAGCAAGCAAAATAATGGCAGCATTCTCATCTATCGCTACCGTTTCTATGACAATGTGCTTTCCAGCTGCATGCAAGTGTGGCCAAACATTTATCAACAATAAGCTGTCTATCGCCTGAGACCCCCAGGATTTGTTACCACTAAATATAAAAAACCAATCCACTAGAAATAAACATAGGTGACACAGGGAGGACTGAAATGTCTCATGGAGCAGAAAGGCCCTACTGGTGTGGAGTTTGTATGTACTCACCAGGTTTCCTAAAGGTGCTTAGGTTGTCTCCCACAATCCAAAAATATTCTAGTAAATCAATTGGCTTTTACTAAAAAATGAACCCTTGTTTGTGTGTCCATGTGATATGCAATATAGGCCCTGATTCAGACCCACTCGCGAGCGGCTGTCCGCTCGCAAGTGGGTCGATGGCCTGCACTGAGCTTGCGCACGACGGAGGGAGCTCCGTCGTGCGCATGCGCCAGACACGACGAGCGAAGGACTTTCCTTCGCTCGTTGTGTCTGATCAAAGGGGGCGTGCTGTCGATGTTGATTGACAGCACGCCCCCTTTGGTGGGCATGCCGGGGGCGTGCCTCCCTGACGGGGGCGTTCCCAAGGGAACGCCTACCATCAGAAGCCCGGCCCACTGACATCACTAGTGATGTCAGTGGGAGTGATTTTGGCTCTGATAGAGCCAAAATCACTCCGGGCCTTGCGGTTGAAAACCTCAACCGCACGCTCCGGCTTGCAGTGGCGATGGTCGCGATGGTCACGACCATCGCGGCCATCAAACTGCACGCTCTTATAGGCTGTGGGTGGTGACCCACAGCTATACGAGCTTCCAGGAGGACGCTCCATTTTTATGGAGGGCGGCCCTCATTCAGAGCGTGCGCTCTGCTCAGAGCGAACGGCTCTGAATGAGGGCCATAGTTCATAAGCTCCACTGGGGCAGCAAATATTCTGAGTGACTAAATATTCTGCTTAATAATTAATAATCAGATGACAATACCTGAAAATGATCCTGAAAAGCCGTAACAGTTTGTTTTATGTGACATTTTATAGCTGTCCAGTTTGTACCGTAGTTGCCTAATACATTATCCTTAGCAAAGGTTATTATGAAGTTTCTTTCTAAGCCACCAATGGTGTTTAATCTGTATTACTATTGTTATATTTCAAGTCCACACTGCTCCGGTGACAAAATTATTTGGGACTCTAAACTTTATGATTACCTAAATGTTAAAATGTTTGTGTTAATGTGCATGTATTTTCTTTTAGCAGTAAAACAGTGATCCTGAATCCCGGCACAACATGCAGATACTTTTATAAGAAAAAAACTCAAGAAGAGTAATAAGTCCTAAATTCTAAGGAAACTGTGCACAGCGCCTGGGCCAGATCAACAATGGGACAGATGGAGCTACAGCTCCAGGCCCCCACATAAACATAGGCCAATCATCATGACAGCATCATCATGACACATGGCCGAACATACTATTAGGGGGACATTGGGACTCAGAGTGTACACGCCCACATGGCTCTATCCACACCCACACAGTACTGGCCACACCTCCTCCACTTCTTACTATAGACGCTTAACATGGCCAAGTCATCTGGGACCAAGGGTGAGATATACTAAGCCTTGGAAAGTGATAAAGTGGAGAGTGTTAAAGTACCTACCAATCAGCTTCTAACTGTCATTTTTGAAACACAGCCTGTAACATGACAGTTGGAGCTGATTGGTTGGTACAGTCCCCCCTATACTGTGGTGCTGAAAGGAGCTGTTTGGTGCCACTAGAGCCACAGTGACTGAGGACACAACTGTATTAACAGATACAGGTGATAACTAACAGTTCTATAGCTAGTCACATGATCAGCCTGCATTTCACCAAATCTATCTATCTATCTATCTATCTATCTATCTATCTATCTATCTATCTATCTATCTATCTATCTATCTATCTATGTCATATTTATCTATCTATCTATCATTTTCAGGTAACATTTAGGGTAAAATAAGCATACCTTAGGTTGTGAGATGTCATATCAGCAGGCTCAGTGAGTATCTGACAGTTTCCTACAAATCAGTGACCTCTCTATCAAAGCTCAATGACATCACAAATTCTGGTTATGATGTGAGCAAGTCCCATGATCAGCATACTGAGATGAAAAATCTTAGCCTGCCTGCATTTTACCATTGCTATCTATCTAATTATAATCTATCTGTCCAGGCCCAGATTTAAATGGGGCAGACGGGACCACATCTCCAGGACTGTACATTTAAATAGGCCCATGGTCATTATGGCAAGTTGATGATCAGCTTCCACATGGTTGACCACAAAGCATAATATTAAACTTGTATTTTTATTTTCCTGACAAAATGATGCAATTTGGCTGCTTTTACATATTTAGGGAGACACTGGGGCTGATAGAGTAGGGGGTGTACACACCCACACAGCACTGGCCACACCTACACAGCATTGGCCACACCCACACAGCACTGGCCACACCTCCTCCACTTACTATAGAGCCTTGATCATTTTTAGCCCCAGGCCCATGTGGCCCCAAAATCCGGCCCTGACAGCAGCAATGATGTCTTTCTAATATGCAAATTGTTACAAATGGCTGCTGCATGGAGAAACCAGAATAATAAAACCACAAAGCTGCACTTACATCTGGGGCTGAGGAACCTTCGTTTTCCTCCTCATTTCTGCAGACAATCTCTGCCATTTCCCAGGCATTAAACAGACCCAAAGTCACAGGTGAACATGTGTACGGTGCTGCGAACCACATGTGGCACCCTATAAATAAAGCTTTATAATAATAATAATTATACAGAGATCAAAAGGTACATATTATACAATCTCATGAAAAGAATTAGTGATAAAATGTTGCAATTATAACAGTGATGACAGTATTATTCCTACTACTACTAATAATGATAACTGTTGCGTCACTGGGTGGGTGTGAGGTGACACCAAAAGTCCCACTCACAGGGTGGACCTATATCCCAGTGGCGGCGGGCAGGTGTGACCTAGGGACTGTTACTGCCGCCTGACGATAACTCCAGTCCGGTCTTTTCCCAGAATGCCAGCCACAATAAAGTCACACAGCATGGCCCGATTCAGACCCGGTCGCTAAGCGGCGATCGCACGCAGCCAAAAGGGGCCGGGTATGCAAATCCCGCGATCACACTGCCTGGCTTCAGGATGCCCTTCATGTCTTAGCGTGCGATGGCTGAGTGATCGCAAGCTGGTGTAATGCCGCCCCCTTTTCCTTTGCAGCACACGTCATCTCCAGGAAGTGTAGAAGACCATCGGTAACATCGAGAACCATCGAAGGCAAATGCAGTGCTTGAGGTAGACCCTATGCTACCTTAACCACTGTGAGTGCTTCAGTCAAAAAAGAGCCAGATGAGGTGTACAATGATGCTCCACTTTAATTATGCACACCCTGTAAATGCCGTTTTGACGGTCAGATACACCTGCGTTCGCACATCCACTCCCTCATTTACAAGCACCTTCCCCAGTTACCACCCACAAACAGCGTATTATGTCACTCAAGCTAGCGGGACGACTGTGTGTTATGAGTGATCGTTTCCCGATCACAATGACAGGCCAGCGCACGCGCACTGTGAGTCATACGCATACGCAGAAAAGGAAAATCGGCAGCTAGCGTACGATTGCAGCTTAGCGACTGGGTTTGAATTAGGCCCTTTGGTTTTAGGAAAAAAAAAATGGGCAGTATATACAGTATGTGCTGTTAACAAAGTAATTTGTATCTTGAAAGCAATTGGGCAGTATCTAGTTCTATTAAGATTAAAATGTATTTGTGTCCAAAAAGCAATTGAGCAGTATCTGAGTTATGTTAAAAGATGTGTCCCGAAAGCAATTGTACAGTATCTGGGTGCAATTAAAAATTTAATGTGTCCAAATTACGGATGTGCGCCGGACCATTTTTGCCGGATTTGGTTCTAATTCGTCATCCGGATTTGGATTGGACAAACTGCGGTAATTGGCTTTGGATTTGGATTTGAATGTGGTTTTTTTACAAAAATCAACCAAAAAATCTAAAATCACTTAAATTGGTCTTTTTTCTCTTCCTAGAGTATTATTAACCTCAATAACATTAATTTCTAGTCACTTACAGTAAATTTAGACCACCTCACAGGTTATAATATTGTTTTCACCATTATTGGCCAAAGGTTGCAGTGAGCTGACTGGTTACCAAGTGTCAGAGCAGCGGCACAGTGGCACAAACACCACATTTTAAAGCACATCTATGAAACTTTGCCACACAGCAGTGGCAAAAATGAAAGGTAGTGCAAGATGGAATAGTCCTTGGGCCCTCCCACCCACCCTTATGTTGGATATTAAAAAGGACATGCACACTTTAACAAACCAAGCACTTCAGCGACAGGGACTGCCACTTTGTGGCTGAAGTGCTTGGTTTGTTTGGGCCCCCACAAAAAAGCTACCAATCAGCTAAAGGCAACAGCTCTACAGTGGCAAGATGTCACCATCATTGCTATCCTCACCCTCATCAGTGTGTACATCATCTGATTCCCCACACAATATTATTTTATCCCCGCTGGAATCCACAATTACAGAAGTATTTGTACTGTGACGTGATTGGCGGGAAATGTTTTCTTCGTGAAATTTCCAGTTCATTTTAATGAACATCATTTTTTCTACATTTTGTGGAAGTAGCCTCCTATGTTGTTCGCTCACAAGGTTCCCGGCTGTACTGAAAACTCTGTCTGAGTACACACTGGAGGGTGGGCAGCTTAAGTAATGCAAAGCCAGTTTATACAAGGGCCTCCAAATTGCCTTTTTTTTCTTCCATTGTTTGAAGGGACTCTGTGACATGTCTACTTGTACGGTGTCCTGAAAATAATCCTCCACCATTCTTTGGATGGTAATCATATTAGATGGAGTTACGGTAGAAGTGTCACTGGTGTTGGGCAATTCTTTTAGACCCGACCAAATGTCAAAAATGGACATGTCCATTATTCAGTACAAGAAATCTTTACTCCAGCACTTAATGAATGCAACAATAGCAACTGTCCCATGTTTCTGGAGGTCTCCCGTGCAACCGCCTATTTCAAGGTGGTTCCAGAGAATCGGCCATTACATGATTATGGAGGACGTTACATCTTCCTCCAAACTGACATTCTCTGCCTTTCGGCCACCTGGTTTGATTGGCTGTAGTTTAATGGGTCCTTGGAATTTAATGCCTACTTCAACTCTTCCCCTCCATATTTACCTTCATAGATATGGTGACATACTTATTACCCCCTCCCCTTTTTTCTTTCATCTTTTCTAAGATTTTTATTTCTGTTTTGTGTGGATTTGAATTAGGCTGAATAATTGTTAACATGCTACCTACTTAATTCTATGTATACATTTTATTTTGTTGGGTTTGTTTATTATGATGATATTTTGTATATGCCTTTTTCAGTGTCTGCTACTGATTTTGTTCTCAATAAAAATAGATTGCATAAAAAAAAATTACAGCAATTTTAATACAAGGCGCCAGTAGATTGTTTGAAATGGGCGCCTAGCGCCATTTGGCAATTTGAAAATGGCACCACAGCAAGAGGGTTAACCCCTTCTGAGTCGCAGCTGTCATCTTGGCCACCTGGGGGGTGCAGGGGTGCTGGTATTCCGGAAGGTACCCGGCCACAACAGTTTTTATACAATTTTCACTACACAAAGGAAACCAAAGAGAGACTCCCATTACATGGTGCTCTATAGTTCTGGATAAATTACCGACATTTAAATATAAACTTTACTAAATAAGTTTAATATATTACTGCAGATAGCAAGGAGCCGGGACCTGAGCACATCTCTTCTCAGCTGTGGTTCTCTGTCTGAGAGACGGACAGCTGCTGGCCTGGTAACCCACATGGGTGACTTTTGTGGGGCAAATGGTGGGTAGTCATGGAGTTCTGCACCAGGAGTGGCCCCTCCAGCCACACTGCCCTTGTTATAGCCCTGCGGTTTAGAGATTGTGGGATTTGCTAGTGGCAGGGAGGGATATTACTATAGGCCAAGCCTCACATATTAGCATGTATTAAAGCACACCTTTGTTTCAAGTGCAAGATATGCAAACCATGATATTTATAACATAGATAACAAAACCGTACATGAAACCGACAGAAAAAAGGCAGCTGATTAGACATACCTCTGACAGGAGAGACAGCTCACACCTCATGTTCTCACACTTCTGTCACATGTCAGCACATTACATACAGTGAATAAACTGGTTTCATTAATAAAAATAGAGAGCTACTAATATCACTAATATGAATGGGTGCCCTATTAGCATCATTAATAAAAATGGGGGCCCTATTAGCATCCTCTGTATAATGGGGGCTCTCATAGCGTCATTAATATGAATGGGAGCACTAACAGCAACATTTATGTGAATGGGGGCACTGCTAGCATCATTCAGCTATAGCGATAGCTGGAGACTGATAGGATTTAGCCCCCAGAGGACTGGGCTGATGCTGAGTAGCACTGGCCTACAGTATATATATAGTAAAATCAGATGTTTTTTATCCATATTTACCACTCAGACTTGCTTAAATTGCATAGTATTTAGGGGTTATAAAACCACCAAACAGAATTGGTTTGCTTTTAGTCTCCAAAATGCAAGTTTATAAGTTGTGTGGTTTCAGGACAAACTGCACGAAAGACAGACAATAGCAAATTTACAAGAAAGAATTGGATTAAATAAAACATTTTTCTTAATGTCCGACCTCCACCTCCCCTGACTAGCTATCCAATCAATCAATTTTATTATTCATTATAAAATAAAGTTGGCTACAGATAAACTAACAATTTTATTAATCAAATCTGATTACAGCCTTCTAAAGTTTATCACTGTTTTTGTTTTATTTTTTCCTATGCTGAAGAGCACAGTCCCTATGCAGTCCCTTCGCCCAGGGTGAAAAGCTGACATGACTAGTCAACCTTTAAACAATGTTGACCTTTTAACTCTGTCAACATATTCACTGACTACCTTCTGGTGTCTATCTAGTTATGATCTATCTGCCAGTACTGTTCCAGCCACTCTGCTAGCCAGAAGCAAGGACTGTGGGGCAGCAACTGTGCTGTCCACAGTGTTTTGCGGGCACACACTTGTAGTTACAGCTCACTGCTTGTTATCTCTGTATGGAGCCAAAATAAAAATAGTTTGAAAAATAAAGAAACACAGGTGTCTGTCTTCTACCCTTGGAGATGGGCAAAGTGTTGCCTTAAACGGGATGTAGTTAAATTGCCGACCATTGGGATGCCGGCTGACAAAATCCCGGAACCCCTAATCGCGGACAGGACACCGACGCCGGAATTCCGACATGAGGGGATATGCCGATGCCTGGAACCCGACAGCCAGCATCCCGATGGTAAGTACAGCGGGCACCCTTAGCATTTAGCCCCTGGGGGGGTGGGTTAGGTTTAAGTATCCCGGGTGGTTTAGGGTTAGGCTGCGGGAGGGGGGAGGTTAGGGTTAGGCTACGGACGGGGGGTTTAGGGTTAGGCACCACTGGGGGGGGTGTTAGGGTTAGGCACTAAGGGGGAAGGGTTTGGTCTAGGCACTAAGGGCGGAGGATTAGGTTGTGGGGTAGGGAGGTGTAGGATGCAGAACAGGAGGGTTAGGGTGTGAAGGAGGGAAGGTTATGGTACTTACGTGTTTCTCGTGCCTAGCATACTTTGTTGCATATCCTATGGTGGTCTTTTTTTGCATAACATGGTGGCATTGACAAACTGTCTCTTCTCTTCTGGCCCCATGATTTGTCCCTCTCTCAAACAAAAGAAATTTCAGTTTTAACTGCTTCTGGAACTATGTATTTGGGCATTGTCACTGAAAGTGTCCGAGGTGGCTGCTTAGAAGAATTGGATCACCTCTTTGTTCTACCTTTGGATCTCTTCCTTCTCTTACTGGGTTGGTCCACATACTATATCAGTTGGACCAGCCTTTCTTCTACTGGTGCCAACAAATCCTTCAGCTCCCGCAGACAGTTCTGTCATGCATTTGTGCCTTCCTTCCTGGTGAAGGCCACCGATACATTAGACTCTGCGTCTCTGTTTTGGGTCTACTTCAATCCTAATTGTACATTCAGCATCAATACCATCCCAGTGAGAGTTGTAGCACAGAGTTGGGTGTTTATGAGAGTGTAACTTGGATGTGGTACTGAAGTCACACCCCATATCTAATACCTATTACATGTTTTTGCAGCAACACAGGATCCAGCATGACTTCCCTACTTATCAGTGGTGAGAGCGCAATCGCAAGTGCACACAACACAGAACAGGACTTACTATGAATATAGACGCACCTCTGGATTGATTTCTACCCAATTATCTTGTGAAGACGATATATAATTCCATAGGCATTACCTCTTCATCTTGGTTTACCCTTTTGGTTTGTGGCGATAGATGGTAGAATAATTCAGTTTTACACCAATACATTTACAAAAAGACAGTCAGTATTTCAAAATAAATTGTGAGCCCCAGTCATACAAAATTTACTTAGGTCTCCTGGACAAAGATGTTAGCTAAGGGCCTGATTCATAGATGAACGATATTGTGCAGCAGTAAGGAAGCGGTGGTGCAGTAAATGCAAATACAGCAGGAGGGTTCTGTAGAAAAGAGACATCTCCTGCATGCATCTGCCATCCAAGTGCAGCTTCCTCGGTTCACCATCGCAACCATCGCTTTGGCCAGGCTGCATAAGGTGAGACTTTCTTGGTGTGGCCGGCTGTTTTGGAGAACAGTACTGGTCGCTGCTCCCAAACGCTGCAGCATGTGTATCATGCTGTGGCTAAGGGGTCTGCGAGCATGCAGCACACGTTCTACACAGGCACAAAATGGGGCCTGCCCAGACCTAGAAACATCAGAGAGGTACGCAAACAATCAGGTTTGTGTACATCTCTAAATCAGGCCCTAAGTACGTTAAGGCTGAAATGCACTGATCTAGAGAATTAGTCAACCACACCCCAAATAGTATTGTAGCCTTTCAATGGAGGTTATCTACATAAAGTCCATAGAAATATGTGTCCATGGTTCGGCTGGCACATGTAGAAATAGGAGAGGACACAGTGATTTTTGTATTGGGCACAAATGGAGCAAGCAAGTATAAAGTATTTAGCATTTAGATGAAGAGTAGGCCCCCAGTACAATCATGGGAGTAGATCCTCGGTTTTCTGTATTTCCGTCTGTCCAGCAAAATAAGATTTATTAGCCCTCTGCATGAGATTGGAAGAAAGAGACGAGAGGACAGAAATCTTCACATGAGGAGGGTTCTCTGAGTATTGTGTGGTGGGTAAAATAATGCAAGTTGGGCCAAGGATATTATTGGTTTTGGGAGTGAATGAGAAGGTGTATTCCTTAGTAATCTTCAAGCCAGAATGGTATGTAATCAGAATATTAAATAGATGAATTAAAGAAATCACTGTATATGACAAGGGTTCATCCATTGAGGCTTTTGTAAATATTTGTGCACCCTCCAAAAGCTGTCACCATTTTTCTAGAAACAACTTTATAGCGAGAGACCCTTATCTCCAATTGAGTTGTTGCTCTCGCTAGGAAGATATTTACAGGTAAATAACCCAAATGGATGTTGTCTTCATGAAAGTGAGTGATGAGAACTGGTCCTAAGGAAGAGGCATCCATTTCTAACTGGAAGGGGCAGGAAATATTGGATTGCTGTAAAACTGAGGCTGAACCTTATTATTGGCTGTTTTTCAGGTGAAGGCAATAATAGAAGTCAATAGGGTGGAACAATTTCATATTAACTGGCGTTAGTAATTGGAAAATCCAATACCTTGTATGGCTTTTACCATGAAAAGCAACCAGAAAAGAAATGACCAAAATGATAACTCATTTTGCAGGAACAAATATTTGTGTCGCTTGTAATAAAGTTGATTCTTCCTAAGGCATAACAACACATTTACTAGAACCTGAAGGAGATCTATACTGGGAGAAAAAAAGGAGAAAAAGGAGGACTTGGACTGCACACCCTAATTTTAAACATAATAAAAGGTGCTACCATACTGAGATTTGTAGTACAATTGGTGTGCAATTCAAACCTTCTCCCCCTTTCTTCTATATTTGTGTATATATTGTATACTGAGGCTCCTGCTTGGTATTAGCACCCCTCCCATCTGTTCTTACTTGTTTTTAATCAGCAGAGGTTCCTACATTGCTGTCTACATATTAGAATGGACACTATTATAGGTAAATCCTGGATAAATTGACATAATGTGTTAGTATCAGGATGTTAGGGACCCAGCTGATGGAGTTCAGCTTGACGCAGTGGATGGGCCTGGATAAATTGACTAATGGGTGACGTGGTGGATCTTTAGCCAGACATCTACTAATACTCCATGTTAATTGCAGAGTTTAACAGGATTATTTTGACTATCTTTGTTCTTAGGGCCTGAGTCAGTATTGTTCTCTAGACTCAGATTCCCGATGTTTGGGAATCTGGGCAAGCGCAGGACCCATTCTGCGAGTGTGCAGAATGGGTCCTGCTAAAACGCTCGCAGATTGGCAGCAGACTGTCAGTGATTGACAGTCCGCTGCCATTTGGGGATGGGGAGGGGTCGGTGATGCCCTTCGTTTCCTGAAACGCCGTTGCAGGGGAATGAAGAAACCAGGATCTCCGTCGGCCGACCGTGATTTCCTGGCCTTTTCCTCTAAACTGTGGTGTCAAGCAGATTATCCTATGCTGCGCTGGACAGCGTAGCATGGATAAGTAGTGCACAGGAGGCGTGAGGCCTCCTGCTGCATTACCATATCTGCAAGGATCGCATTTGCAAAGCTGCCTGCGTGCATACATCATATATCTATAGCCTGCGTGCATACATCATATATCTATAGCCTGCGTGCAGCTTTGTAATTATGATCCTTGCAGAATCAGACCTTTAGTACTTAAAGTGTGCACCTGCATTCTTTGTTCCCTGCATTGTACTGCAAGTATCAGCATGGTAGCACCTCTTATTATGCTTAAAAGAAGGATGTGCAGTCCACTCCCCCTTTCCACATTGTATGGGTTAGAAGTTAAGTCTCCAAACCACAAGAAGATAAATTGTGGATTGCTGCTGAAAATCACACTTAAAACCGAACAATAGTACATTTACTACAAAGCTTTGGTATATAAAACATTTGAATTAATGTCCGGCCTCACCCTCCCCTGAATAGCTGGCCAATCACACTCCTGTTAATTATTTAAAGTGGGAACAGGTGGTAGAATATAGGATTCTGTAGCTGGTAAGTGAGGGGGGAGTTGAAAAAAAGGGGGACACTGTGTGGATTTGGGCAGGATAGCTGGAAGTAAAGACTGTGGTATAGAAGCAGGATAGTTACATTGTCAAAAAATGCAGGTAATATAACAGTATTGGTTAATTTATAAGCTTCAATAGTGTATTATTAAGAGGAATAGTCGGGAGATGTTATGGGTGCAGAAATAAATTCAAATTGATGCTGTAAAATTACAGTTCTGCCCTTTCCTTATCTAAACAGTCTTATTTCAAGACCCTTATCTCCTCCCAGTCCTCCAACCCCCTTCATCTCTTCACCACTGTCAACTCCCTTTTCTTCTCCCCTCACTCCTCGCACCCCATCCTCACTCTGCCCTTTACTTTGTCACTCTGTTTGCAATTCCCCCAGACCATCCCCACCCCATACCCTTCATCCACAGCCTGCCTATCCCTATCCATTTTGCCAACTCTGACTTTATTCTCCCCAGCATCTGGAGATAAAGTCATGGCCCTAATCCAGTAAAATCTCCCCCACCCTGCCTCCACCACCCCCTTTCACTCTATCCCCTCTCTCATACTTTACTTCCTTTCTCTTGATGTCTGTTCCCATCTTGCCCATCTCTTCAATCTCCCCCTCTTATCAGGAACTGTCCCCTCTGCATTGAAGCATACCCTTGACACTCTTCTCTAATTACCTCCCCAACTGTTTCCTCCCCTTTTCCTACAAACTCCTCAAGCGGATTGTCTGCATCCGCCTTACCACCTTTCTTTCCTCCCACTCCCTGCTTGACCCATTTCAGTCTGGCTTTCGTCCTCTCCACTTCACAGAAACTGCCCTTAGTAAAGTCAGCAATGAACTCCTTGCTGCCAAATCCAAAGGACACTACTCTCTGCTTATTCTCCTTGACCTCTCTGTTGCTTTTGACACTGTGACACTGACACCCTCTCTTCCTGCAAATACTTTCCATCCCCTTCACTCCACTTCTCTCCCACTTCCTCTACCTGTAGATGTTCCCCAAGGTTCAGTTCTTTGACTTCTCCTATTCTCCCTTTATACATCCTCTTTAGGTGAGATCATCAGTTCTCCTGGCCTCCAATGTCATTTCTATGCTGATGACACTCATATCTACCACTCCTCCCCTGACCTTTCCCCGCCTCTGTCCTCACTCATATCTCCAACTGTCTCTCTACCATTTCCTCTTGGATGCCCAGTCTTTCTTAAGATTACCATGTCTAAGACTGAGCTGATAATCTTCCCGCCCTCCTGAATTACCTCGTCTCCATCAATTTCACTATTGATACCACCACCATCTCCACTATCCCACAAGTGCGCTGTCTTGGAGTTATTCTTGACTCCTCCCTCTGCTTAAACCACACATTCAGTACAGTTTGCAGTTCTGCCATTTCCATCTCAGAAATATCTCCAGGTTTAGACCCTTTCTCACCCTGGAGGCAACCAAGACCCTCATCCACTAACTGGTCATCTCCCAACTGGACTACTGTATCCTCCTCTTATCTGGCCTCTTTGACTCCACCCTCTCTCCACTATAATCTGTCCTCAATACTGCTGCCCGGCACATCTTCCTCTACAATTTACTATATCTGCCTCCACTCTTCTACTAGAGTGTAACATTTTAACACTGCATAGGTAAAATTAATTGTATTTTCTGGAGGTTAGGAACTACAGCAAGTTACCCATACTCATATAGCACACCAAACAGTTTATATAAGGTAGAAAAGGTAGAAAACTTACAAGAAGTACAATAAATGAAAGCTTATCTGTCCATAATATAAGGGTCCAGGATCGGGGCCCATCGCGTTTTGTCTTATCCAAAAAATACTTCTTCAAGGGGATATTAGGGTAGAGACATTAGGACATACTTATACCTATACCAATTAAAGAGGGAGGACACGTGGACTAAACATCAAAACATCACTTCCTGTCATCCATAACACAGGAAGTGGTAAAAAGTCAATTTAAGCCACATTATCTGAAGCCATTATAGGTATTTCATACATTTGGAGCATGTGTAAACTACACCTAAAACTAAACAGCTATTGTAAATATACATAATATATTCAAAACACAGAAAAAATATTTATTACGTTGATTGAACGCACTTGAACCGCTAGCGCGTAATTTCTTGCTGTCAGTGTAAAAGTAACCATGGAAAAAAGTTCACTCCATCGCTACAGCGCAGCCTACACACGTAGCGTCACTTCCTCTAGATGGTGGAATGCATGTGGCACAAAGACGTCACTTCCGCCCCATCTGGTTCACTGTGTGGAACGTCACTTCCGCCCCATCGAGTTTGGCAGCCATTCTAGAGATGATAAAAAACTCCATGTGTCCCTGACTTTCTCAAAGATACAGAGCGACCATTTTGAGGGAGTGATGCATCGGAGACAAAATCCTTCTTTATTTTGCATAGAGCACTAAAAAATTTGAAAAAAATGAAGACACATTCTTATCTGTTAGGATCCGCAGATAGCGGATCATCTTGGTGGCAGTTCCCAGTCTTGGTCACTACTGGAGACTGCATCTAATCCTGTTTTGCCTGTGCTCAGTTCATAGCCTATCATTCCTGTCTGTCTGTGTGTTTTTCTCAGGGGCTACTAATCATCTGCCTCTCTGCAGATCTCAGGTGCACATCAGCCTGTGATTAGGAATTACTCTCTGCTGGAGATGGCTCTGATAGGGTCCTGCTTCTCTTAAGTTACAGCCAGCTCTGCACTCTGTGCCAGTTATACTGTCTAAACATTAGTACACAGACAGTTTCCCAGCTTTCAAGCCGCACCAGTGCACAGATTGTTTCCCAGCCTCCTGGCTTCCAAGCCGCACCAGTGCACAGACTGTTTCCTAGCTTCCAAGCCGCACTATTACACAGTCTGCCTCCTGGCTTCCAAGCCGCACCAGGGCACAGACTGTTTCCCAGCTTCCAAGCTGCACCAGCGCACAGACTATTTCCCAGCTTCCAAGCTGCACTAGTGCACAGACTGTTTCTCGGCTCCCAAGCCGCTACATCGGCTTCCGGCCACCACTGACATCCACATCTTCAGCACCTTGCCAGACCAATGGCTCCTAAGCCGCATCATCGGCTCCCAAGCCACAACATCGGCCTCCGGCCACTCTACTGGATCTCCAGCCACATCATCGGCACCATTGGCTCCTAAGCCGCACCATTGGCTCCCTGGCCATACCACTGGCATTGAGCCGTACCATCGATGTTCAGCTGCACCGTTCGTACTTTGGACTATTCTTGTATACGTTCTTGCCTGTTTTTTGTGACAATAAAGTCACTTACTTTTATTTCACCCTACGTCTCCTGGTGTCTCTCTCCTTAAGGTATTCTGGTAGTCTGGACCCCCAGACAATCGTAACATTATCTTAGTTATTATATAGGTACTGTGACACAGTCAGGCTAGGGGGTCCCTCTCCTGGGTAGAGGACTCCTTCCTTTCACACACAGCAGCTGGGAAACAGTACGCCAGACTGGATTCGAGTACAAGCTGGTCGGCGCCAGTCTTTATTGTACAATGTCAGAAATAACATAAAGAAAACAAACATAAATCCTAGCCCTGTCGGGGCACTAACTTCACAAGTGACTTCCCTCACTACAAGAACCTGGCAGGGCCTAATGACCTCGCCAGCAACAAAGGCACATCATAACACTCACAGATAGGTTTTCAAGTGTCTCTGAGCAAACTCCCTGTCTGCTCTCCCAGGTGAGACACTCAGCCCTAAACACACTAGGCTTATATTGGCCACTCTCAGGTGGAAACCCTAACAAGCCTGTTACCAGGCTGCAAGGCCCAAAACCTGGAGTGGCCGTGGGTGGAGCCCTCCCTCTCCTCTCACCCACAACCCCCAGGTCCCAAACCGGCTTTTCAAAAAGCCGAGACTCAAGCCTGCTACACTGCAGACTTTCTCCTGGGGGTTTAAAACACCTAAGACAGGAATCTGGGACAAATGTACCTACCACAGACCACTTTACCAGTGATCCTATCACATATCCCCTCCCTTTGTTTCGACCTGTGGGGCGGAACAACTGAAGCGCCCAAACAATGAACACGTGACAACACGTCAGCATTGGCCAGCTGGCTTACGGGCCTGTGTTCCACTGAAAATGTAAAAGTTTGTAACGCCAAGAACCATCTCGTAATTCTCGCATTACTGTCCTTATTTTCGGACATCCACTTCAAAGGGGCATGATCAGTGATCAATTTGAACTTTCTTCCAACCAAGTAGTACCTGAGAGCCTCTAACGCCCACTTTATGGCCAACGCCTCCTTCTCCACTGTGGCATCGGGTAGGCATCGAATTTTGAAACACTGTTCAACTTTCGGAAGTCATTGCAGAAACGCACACTCCCGTCGGGCTTTGGAATCAACACAATGGGACTTGACCATTCACTATGTGATTCTTCAATAACCCCTATCTCTAGCATATTTTTAATTTCTTTCGACACCGATTCTCTTTGTGCTACTGGTAACCTATAGGGCTTTAGATTAACTTTAACCCCTGGGTCAGTGATGATGTCATGTTTAACGACCAAGGTTTTCCCAGGTACGTCAGAGAACAGCACCCTACTTCTGATCAGAAACTCCTTGACCTCTTGTTGTTGAATTGCCGACAGGGTTTTTGCCACTGTCACTTCGGGAACTAAGGGCCCTGGATTTACTGGAGGGGCTCGGACGGCCGACAGTACTGTTCTATCTTTCCAGGGCTTTAACAGATTTATATGGTATATCTGTTCTGGCTTTCTTTTCCCCGGCTGGTAAACTTTGTAATTGACCTGTCCCACTCTTTCTAAGATTTCAAAGGGCCCTTGCCATTTAGCCAAAAGTTTATTTTCCACAGTGGGAACCAACACTAACACTCTGTCCCCAGGAGCAAAGCTGCGTAACCAAGCATTGCGGTTGAATACCCTCTGCTGTGCCTGTTGAGCCTGTTCCAGGTGCTCTCTCACTATCGGCACCTCTATAATAGGCAATGGAACTAGTGGACCCTTAAAATGTGGTCTGGGAGCATGATACTGACACTCATGGCAGGATGCACAAAAGTCAGATACCTCTTTATGAAGCCCGGGCCAGAAAAACCTCTGCATTATTCGCTCAGTGGTTTTCTCTACCTCTAGATGGCCTGCCGTTATATGACCATGGGCCAGATCCAACACTGTTCTTCTGTAGGCTTTGGGAACTATTAGTTGTTCCACAACATCTTCCCCCTTCTTAGTCACCTGATATAACAAATCCTGACACATTGCCATGTGGGGATAGGACAAAGGCCTATCAGGGTCTACGGGTTTACCATCAACTACTTTTACATTCTCCCTGGCTTTTACCAAAGTAGGGTCATTCAACTGCTCCAAGGCAAAGACCTCTCTTCTGACCTCTAAATCAGGCAGACGATCAACTGGCCCAACAACACTTCAATGGGAGGCACATCAGTTGGTGGGCCACCCTCACGCTCTGCATTCTCTAGTTCGCCAAACATAGTAGAAAAAGGGAATAACTCTGACTCAGAAGAAACTGCCTCCTCCACTACATCGCCCGAAGTCATCTTTTGGAGGAAGTGACTGGCTCGTACGGAGTGAGTGGTGGTGGGAGGACCAGTATTAACATCTCTGGGCCGGGCGACCAGGTGCTGTACCACCTCTTTTATGGCCTGGCTGTTTTCCGCTAAGGCCTGGCGGGTTTCCTCGATGGCAACCTGTTGTTACCTCTGGGCGGTCTCCAAGGCCAACAGTTGCACCCTGGTGGATTCCTGCTGAGCCCTGGTAGATTCCTGCTGAGCCCTGGTAGATTCCTGCTGAGCCCTGATAGATTCCTGCTGAGCTTTGTTCGTCTCCTGCTGAACTGCTGTAGCTTGGAGCAAGGCCTTAATAATGTCCTCCATTTTGTCCTGGGGTGTAGGTTGGAAGCTGAACCTTGCCTCTCTGAGCATTGGCTGATGCCTCCTCTATGGGACTCCAAGGACACAGCGTTATTTCCACACTCACAAATTGGGTGTCTGTCCCTTTAATTATTAATCGGAAAGTTTTCCTCTCGCTGCAACTTCAGTGTGTGTGGGTGCCCGCATTCTCCACCATATTGTGACACAGTCAGGCTAGGGGGTCCCTCTCCTGGGTAGAGTACTCCTTCCTTTCACACACAGCAGCTGGGAAACAGTACGCCAGACTGGATTCGAGTACAAGCTGGTCGACGCCAGTCTTTATTGTACAATGTCAGAAATAACATAAAGAAAACAAACATAAATCCTAGACCTGTCAGGGCACTAACTTCACAAGTGACTTCCCTCACTACAAGAACCTGGCAGGGCCTAATGCCCTCGCCAGCAACAAAGGCACACCACAACACTCACAGATAGGTTTTCAAGTGTCTCTGAGCAAACTCCCTGTCTGCTCTCCCAGGTGAGACACTCAGCCCTAAACACACTAGGCTTATATTGGCCACTCTCAGGTGGAAACCCTAACAAGCCTGTTACCAGGCTGCAAGGCCCAAAACCTGGAGTGGCCGTGGGTGGAGCCCTCCCTCTCCTCTCACCCACAACCCCCAGGTCCCAAACCGGCTTTTCAAAAAGCCGAGACTCAAGCCTGCTACACTGCAGACTTTCTCCTGGGGGTTTAAAACACCTAAGACAGGAATCTGGGACAAATGTACCTGCCACAGACCACTTTACCAGTGATCCTATCACAGTACCTACATGTTAAAAACACTTTATAAATAAAGGTACAATTTCATTAAAATTTTCAGTAAAACTTTAATCCTTAAAAATAATTATTTAGTAAAAGAGGAGACAATAACTATGGGATAGCAATTTCTAAATAAAGTAGCAATTTCAAAAGCTTCATTAAAATCAGAAGGGGAGAGGGCTCTACATTTTTTTTATTAAGAATGTCACCCTCTCTCACTCAGTATAACCAAGGATATGCATTCAGGATCGGAATTATTGAATTCTAAAAAATGTCTGTAAATAGCATGAGTTGTTATTTTGTTTTTAATGGTACAAACATGCTCTTGTATGCATGATTTCAATATTCTTTTTGTTCTTCCTATATACTTAAAACCACAGTTACATTCTAGTATATAAATGACCATAGTCGAGTTGCAGTTGATAAAGTCTTTTATTTTATATTCTTTGGAATTATCATAGTTAGAGAAAGACTTCCTTTTTGGGTGTAAATATTTGCATATATTACAGGCACTAAATTTGTAGCACCCCTGACATTTCTTTAAAACATTTTTTCTTGAATCTTCCAACTTCTGTAAACTGGGTGTTAGGATTTCCTTTAGATTCTTTGTTTTCCTGTATACTGGTCTAGGGGGAAGAATTTCTTTCAAGACAGGATCCATCAGCAAAACATTCCAGTGGCGATCCAATGTCCGTTTGATTAGACTTTCTTGACAGTTAATGGTTGTGATGAAGGGAGTGATGTTATTTTCTATATATTTATATGTAGCAGATCACCTATTGTGAGGACTAAAGTACCCTATATGCTTATTCTGAATGTCAACATGACATAATCATACTTAATATACTTTATCATTATACGTGACTTTGTGTTTTTTTATACAATTTTTATCTATGTACTTATTAAAGTACTGCAGACTTTTTGTGGAGCCATATAAATAAAGGCTAAAAATGATACTAAATTATGAAATTTAATTAAAATCCGGCCTCCACCTCCCCTCATTAGCCGGCCAATCACACTCCTGTTGTACTAATAATTATTTCAGTAATCTAATTAAGTCCAGCCTCCACCTCCCCTCAATAGCCGGCCAATCACACTCCTGTAGTTATATTAATTATTTAAGTTATCAAATTAATAATTCAGTAATAAAATCATTATAAGTTATCTGATTAATAATTAAGTATAAAATGATTCAAGTTTTGTAGTTAACAGTTAATTATAAAATGTTTATTTTTTTAAAATATATCACCTATTGTGAAGACTATAGTATCCTATATGTTTTTCTAAATGTCAAAATGATATGTTCAGACTGAATATACTTTGTTATCAATATAAGTGGCTTTGTTTTTTTTTTTTTATACTATTTTTATCCATGTGCTTATTAAAGCGCTGCGGTCCTTTTATGGCTCAATATAAATAAAGGCTAATAATGGTAATAAGTTAAGTAATTTAATTAAAGTCCGGCCTCTACCTCCTCTCAATAGCTGGCCAATCACACTCCTGTAGTTATATTAATTACTTAAGTTATCAAATTAATAATTAAGTAAAAAATCCATTATTTAAGTTATCTGATTAATAATTAAGTATAAAATGATTCAAGTTATCTAGTTAACAGTTAATTATAAAATGTTTTTTTTTCTAAATATATCACCTATTGTGAAGACTATAGTATCCTTTATGTTTGTTCTAAATGTCAAAATTGTATGTTCAGACTGAATATACTTTGTTATCGTTATACTTGTTTTTTATACTATTTTTATTTATTTGCTATATTAAAGCGCTGCAGACCTTTTATGGCTCCATATAAATAAAGGCTAATAATGATAGTAAGTTAAGTAAGTTAATTAAAGTCCGGTCTCCGCCTCCCCTCAATAGCCGGCCAATCACACGCCTATTGTACTAATAATTATTTCACTAACCTAATTAAGTCCGGCCTCCACCTCCCCTCAATAGCCGGCCAATCACACTCCTGTTGTACTAATAATTATTTCACTAACCTAATTAATTCCGGCCTCCACCTCCCCTCAATAGCCAGCCAGTCACACTCCTGTTGTTGTATTAAGTATTATTAAGTTTCCAAAGTAAATATTTAGCTTTTTAATTAGTAATTGAATAATTGATTATTTTAAATATAAAATTATTTAAATTATCTAAATAATAGTTAACAATAAAATTTCTATGTAAATAATTATATCACCTATTGTGAAGACTATATTATCCTATTAATTTATTATTATTATATATACTTAATATATCTAATTTAAGTGAACTACTGTGTGTGGAAAATGTGAATGTATTCTGTATTTTGCCTCCTCCGGCAGTGTTCAGCCTTCTCTCGCTCTGGTGTTGTCTCTCTTCTAATGATGGTGATCACATCTGCTGCATACTGACCAAAATAGAACATAAAATTAGATATTTATGAAGTCTTTCAATTACAGACAATGCTAATTTTGCAGATAAATATAATTATTTTGTTTTAGCAACATCACTTCGTATTAGATTATTGTATACAGTGTATACAGTTGATTAACCAGTTTACTGCTGAAGATTTTCTCACCTTTATGCTGAGGTCATTTTATCATATTTCCGCTTGTCACATTCCAACATGAATATCAGTAATTTTTTTACATGGTAGCTACACACATTATACCTTGTTTTTGAAGACTTGTGTTTTCAGAAATTACCCCTTTTACTCATTCTAACACATAAAACAAAATAAACCCAAAAGGCCAAGAAACTTCAAGAAAGGAAACAAAAGCAAACGTGATTATTTTTTCGTCTTATAAACACCGCAAATAATTACTTTATGGTTCCTGTTTCACTAATAACCCATATTTCCATAAGCAGGATTCTATGTGTAGGGTTAGGGTTAAGGTTTCAGATTTTTGCTGTCTCGTTTTAAACTCTTAGGGGTAAACTTACTAAAGTGAGAGTTTTCAGAAGTGAAGATGTTGCCCATAGCAACCAGTCAGATTCTATTTAATATATAAGTAGCACCCTCTAGAAGATAATAGCTAGAATCTGGTTGCTATGGGCAACATCTCCACTTCTAAAAACTCTCACTTTAGTAAATTTACCCCTTACAATGTGTAAGAAAAATATTACAATGTGTAAGAAGAATATTGGAATCTTACAAGGCCACTATCTTATACACAAGACAAACAAATGCATTAAATAAGGATTTTTTTTTTATTTTTTTTTTTGACACAAGATGGTGAGATGTGAGCTTTAGAACACCACCCCACTTCACCATCCATCTGTAAAACATTTTTGTGTGTTCTATTTCAGCTATTGTCTGGTTATCACCAGACAATAACTACTGAGGGGGCATATCTACTATATGAAAAGAGGAAACTACCTTCTTTGAAGACATGATGCTCCTATGTATGTGCAGGCCAGTATGTGAGAGAGTAAGCACAATGTGCCCTTCCCCACCTATGGAAAACTATTTCCATAACATTGAATGATATTGTCTGACAATTGCTGCTAAGACGGCCACATAATTTGAAAGAGGGGACTGCCCTCACATGTGGGTGACACCCACATACGGTAAATGTCAGGTGATTTCCAGGGAATACTACTAGTGGGCTTCATAATATGAATATGGGGACTCCCCGCTTTTAATTATAGGTATTCACTCTGTTGCAGCTGTCACTCTGCAGGGTGATAGGGCACATAGTGCCCTCTCGCCCATATACGGAAAACATTTTCTGCAGTGTGGGATAACATTGCCTGGTAATCACAAATGATTACCAGGTAATACGTAATATGAAGCACCAACATTTAAAAGAAGTGACCTACATTTTCTAAAATGGGTGCCCCTTAACTATTTGTAGCCAGGTTGGGGAAGATCTTCCCCCATAACTACATTATATTTCTATAGTGCAGGAGGTTACTGTCTGGTGATCAGTGTGATCAACAGACATTTGCTTCTATGTGGGCACATCGTTTCATAGAGGGGACTTCCCGCTTTCAAACGAGGGTGCCTCCATTTTTGTACTGGTGATTATGGTGGGTGAGATACGTGGGCATGTGTTGCACCTTATCCTCTCCAGGTCAGGTGCTGTGGGTTAAAGAACATTGATGTTAGTCTTGGACGGTGCTTCAGGCCACAAATATCTACTGAGACATAAATACACAGAAAAAATATAGATTGACATATGAAGACACATATATACATATACCCAGTGATGTGTCTGTAATGGGTGCAGGATGTGCGGTGCACATGGCCCCTAGTGCAAAGGGGATCCTGTGCCACACTCCCTATATCCACGAAATAGACCTTACTGCGTGCAGAGCAGTGATACTTGCCCCATATACCTGCTGCTTGTGGCATCTTCAGGTGATATTTTCAGACAGATGGTACTGACCATTGTGCCAGGACTTTCATGATCTGTTGCACATGAGCCACCTTTCTGAAAATATCACCAGAAAGATGGATGTCTGTAAAAGGTATAGCTGGGCCCCCCGGCACATGGGGGAGATAGGCCAGCTGTACACAGGCCTCACCTAAAACGTTACTACGCCTCTGCATATAATGTACATATTAACTGTAAGTTACTCACTTCTGTGTATCTCCAGTTCTTCCAGGGCTTCAGAGATCAAACTCAGTCTGACTGATGATGGGAGATGGTAGGCCAACTGATGTAACTTGGGCGGATGCATGGAGGCGGCTATTCTTAACACAGGCTGGATGTTCTGCTGAACCCAAATGGACATCATAAGGAAATTTCCTGGTGGACGGAACTGAGATGTTGTTGTAAGCTGCTCCTGTGGGTGATGGTTACACTGATGTCTGGGGAGGAGATACCTTCACTGGTGGCTGCAGGCAGAAGAATCATCAGACATATCTCACATGAAAGAGGTGAGGAAAAATATCTTCTGAACATGTGGAGCATATAGGGTATAAGTGTCACTACCAGTATTTAGCATCATCATTATTTCCTATAGTAGAAGCACAACTGGATCTGAATATACATTATGTACAGTCAGGTCCATAAATATTGGGACATTGACAGAATTTTCATATTTTGGCCTCTATTCACCACCACAATGACTTTGAAATGAAACAAACAAGATGTGCTTTAACTGCAGACTTTCAGATTTAATTTGAGGGTAATTACATCCAAATCAGGTGAACGGTGTAGAAATTACAACGGTTTCTATATGTGCCTCCCACTTTTTAAGGGGTCAAAAGTAATGGGACAAACTAAACAATCCTAAATCTAACTTTCACTTTTTAATACTTTGTTGCAAATCCTTTGTAGGCAATTACAGCCTGAAGTCTGGAACGCATAGACATCACCAGACACTGGTTTTCATCCCTGGTGATTCTCTGCCAGGCCTCTACTGCAAATGTCTTCAGTTCCTGCTTGTTCTTGGGGTATTTTCCCTTCAGTTTTGTCTTCATCAAGTGAAATGCATGCTCAATCGGATTCAGGTCAGGGGATTGACTTGGCCATTGCATAACAATCCACTTTTTAGCCTTAAAAACATCTTGGTTGCTTATGCAGTATGCTTCGGGTCATTGTCCATCTGCACTGTGAAGCGCCGTCCAATGAGTTCTGAAGTATTTGACTGAATATGAGCATATAATATTTCCCGCTTGCATTTCCCGCTTGCCGCTTCACACCGGCCCCACACCATATTATTACTTATCCAGGCAGCCAGACGCTGACTGCTTTCCCTCTGCCAAACTGTGTGTAACTGTCTGTTGCTGGCATACTACTTGAAGTGGGGATGGGGTGCCTCTGTCTTGTCAGAGAACAGCGGCATCCTCTCTCATGATTTCAGTTCCTCCATGGGTGGGCAGCTTTCAGCCACCAGCAGGCTGCCAGTCATACAAGGGTGATGCGCTACTGGGGGTGGGGGGCCACATACGACAGGCGGTCACAGTCCACTCGGCCCACCAGGAATTTTCCAGATGAATTAAACGGCCAATCCGCCTCTGTATATCTATCTATCTATCTATCTATCTATCTATCTATCTATCTATCTATCTATCTATCTATGTATACACATGTGTGTGTGTGTGTGTGTATATATATATATATATATACACATACACTGTGTGTGTGTGTATATATACATATATACGTTATATATGCTGTATATACATATATCCTAACAATATATATCTTATATGTTTATTACACTAACACATGAATACATCATACACACCCTAGCACAAACATACACCCTAGCACAGTATAAATAGATTCACACACTCACCTTGATGTAGCTGATGCTGTAGGTTGTTGATGTGGGGGCGGGCACCCATTAGGCCCCGCCCCCTCACTGTATATTGCCGCGATTTGCTGGGATCTTAGTCCTGTTCACAGTGGCACCATCTGCTCCAGCCAGGGGTATATCGGGCCGCAGGGGGGGTTTAACTGTTACTGCTCCGGCGAGAGGGCTCCTGCTTGCAGGCTACTCCATCTTCCCTTTGCCGGGGAAGTGCTCTATGACTCCGCCCACAATGGGCGGTTCGAAATATGAAACTTGGCCAGTGGAGCTGCATGAAGCTGACTGACAGCGAGGACCAGCCACTCTTATTGCATTATAACACAATAGGAGTGACTGTAAACCACACTGTGTGGCTGTGCTCCTGCCACTGAGCAAACTAGAGCTCTGAGAGGCTTATTATCTGCTCGGCTCATCTGGGCTTCTCGACGGCTGGACCGGCCCATCTGGTCAGCGGCCCTTCTGGCATATGCCAGAACTGCCAGATGGCCTGTCCGGCCCTGATACACCCTAACGCTCACCCTAATTGCACCGTAAACCTAAATGAAGCCTAACCCTTACTGCAGTCAACCCTAACAGCATCCTAACCCTACCCTAACTACAGCCTAACTCTAACCGCAGCTAATCATAACCCTGCCCTATCTACAGCCTAACCCTAACCGCAGCTAATCCTAACCCTACCCTAACTACAGCCTAACCCTAACCACAGCTAATCCTAACCCTACCCTAACTATATCCTAATCCTAACCCTACCCTAACTACAGTCTAACCTTAATTGCAACCTAATCATAACCTAACTTCAATCTAACCCTAACTGCAACCTAATGCCAGGCACAAACTTAATATGCTCCATGAGCGATATCATTAAGTATTTTCCCTTGCACTGCCGGGCTCAATGTCATTAACGATATCGTTCAGTGACGTCACCGACTATATCCCCGAACTTGCAGGAGCTGATTGTCATGCAAGTTCGGCCAATGAATGATAGGACGGGAGCGTGCATCGTCAACGATTTCTTGCATACACACTGATCGATTTGAACGCATATGAACAATAATTATACTGTTCAAAAAAATCATCTAGTGTGTACGCGGCTTAATTCTAACCCTACCCTAACTGTAGCCTAACTGTACCCTAACTACAGGATAACCCTAACCACAGCTATCCTGAACCCACTCAACTATAGGCTAACCCTAACTGCAGGCCAAACTTAACAGCAGCCTAATCCTAACCCTACCCTAACTATAGTCTAACCCTAACCAAATCCTCATTACAGCCTAACAGTGATCGCGCTGAGCGAAAAAATGTGTGGGTCCCAGGGACCCCTTACTTTGGAAAATTGGGGTCCTATTCAACTTTTTCTGGGTCCCATCATATATTGTGGTACAATGCTAGGGGCAGGTAGCAGTTAGGGTAGAGGAGGTTGAGGGCAAGCAGTAGTTAGGGTCAAGCTGCATATAAAGACATGGAGAAGTGGGGGTAGGGAAGATAAGGGCAAGCAGGGAAGGGGTAAGTGCAAACAGTAGTTGGGACAGTGCTGTTGGGCAAGGATGAAACTAGGGGTAGACAGTGCTAGGGGTAAGGTTAGAATTCAACTGGGGTAGCATTGGAGCAAGGAGGTGGTTAGGGGCAGGCAGTATTGAGGGCAGTGCTGTGGGGGTAGGTAGATAGAGGCTAGGGTAGTACTGGGGGGCAAGGATGGGGTTCGAGGCAGGGAGTACTGGGGGTAGGTAGGGGGTAAGGGTAGATAGTAGCTTGGGCAAGCAGGTGCTTAGGGACAGGCAGTACTTGGGGTAAGGAGGAGGAAAGAGTAGATAGTTGCTGGGGCAAAAAGGGGCTTAAGCACAGACAGTACTATTGGCAGTGCTATATTAATACTGCTGACTGAGCCTCCCAGTATATACCATGCCCAATTAATAACTTCATTGAGGCCGGCAGGCACAGAGAACACACATTACTGCAGGGGAGACACTCCTACATTTTCCTACCATACGGGGTCACAGACTACATACAGACTAACTGTCTCCCCGGGCACAGATGCCGGCCAGAGGAGTATAGGCAGGCATCACACTGGCTCGCTGCCCGTACACAGAGCCGCATTGCTCACATTTGCAGTGGAGGAGGGTGGCTGCGCCCGGGGTCAGTGCGCTCTGAAGACGATGCAGAGGCACCGCTGTAGACTGACCTTGGCTGGAAGAGCACTCAGCAGATCGATGTGTGGTGCTGCTGCTCCTGGGCAGTTGGTGGCTGAGAGAGAGAGAGCGCGGAAGGAAGACCCTGCAGGCTGCGATTGGCTGAAGAATCAAATGCAGTGACTGGCTGGGGAACCAGGTGGCAAGCGATTGGCTAGGGTGCTGGAGGTGCTGCTGCTGCTCCTGGGCTGTGGGCGGAGCCTGTTGGTCACAAGACGGGGTGGTCGGTCGGCGTCTGGTGATTGATTGAGGACTGGAGGGGTGGTGACTAGAGGAGGAGACGCCACCGACGGCTATTGGATGAGAAGACGTCGGTGGCGGTGATTGGCAGCTGCGGCTCTGCACACAGGCAGTACATCCCACAGGACCCAGGCAGTTTTTACAATCGAGTCCCCGACAGCCTGTAGTGCGTAAAAATGCGATATAGCGCGTATTTTGCAAACCCTGGCCTAATCCTAACCCTACTATAACTACAGCCTAACCCTAACTGGTCCGCAGTTAATCCTAACCCTACCCTAACTACAGCCTAAACCTAACCACAGCCTATTCCTAACCTAACTACAGTCTAACCCTAACTGCAGTCTAATGCTGGGCACAAACTTAATATGCTCCATGAGCGTTAACAACATTGAGCATACACATTGAATGATATCGTTAATGATATCGTTCAGTGACGTCACCGGCTATATCCACGAACTTGCAGGAGCTGACGATATCGTCAGATTGTCCTGCAAGTTCGGCCGATGAAAGATACGATGGGAGCGCACATCATCGATGTCTTGCATACACACTGGACGATATGAACGATAACTATATCGTTAAAAAAAATAGTCTAGTGTGTACGCGGCTTAATTCTATTTCTAACCCTACCCTAACTGTAGCCTAACCCTACCCTAACTACAGGATAACCATAATTGCAGCCTAACCCTAACTTCAGCCTTATCCTAAATGCATGTGTTAACATTCTGGCTGTCAACATTCACAATGATGACAATATGTCAATATTGACATCCTGAATGTCGACATTATGGTGTTGACATCCTAAATGTTAACATGATGATTATATAACCTCCAGTACTCTTAATTTCTAATATTAAGGGCCTCATTTATCAACGAGTGACATTCTTGTTATCTATCGTTACTAATCTTAACTGATGCTCTAACCAATCAGCTCTTATAATTTTTCAAAAACATGAGTTAGGAGCGGATTGGTTTGAACACAATTTAAGATTAGTAACGAGTGATAACAAGAATATCACTCGTTGATAAATATGGCCCATAGTTACTACATATAATCAATAAATTATAAGTGTAACATATTCAGTAAATGACTTACCTTTAAGGTGGAGGAACAGGTTTCAGTGGCACTGCAGCTCCCACCCAGGACGAGGCTGTGTCGGTGCCTGTAAGGTCAGAATGACTCTTGGCTCTGCTGTAAGGGGAGAGAGCACATAAGAGAGGGTCTGTATGGGGAAGGGGGATCAGGGGTGTTTCACGTGGGGGAGTGAGTTGGGAGTTTGGTGCTCTAGGAGGAGAGAGAGGAGAGGGGAACCTGTGTGGAAAAGGGAGGGCAGGGGTTCTGCGGAAGGGGAGGATTTGGAGTTGTGAGGGGAGAGTAAGCAGGAGAGGGTAACCTGTGTGGGGAGGGGAGGCGTGGGTGAGACAGATAGGAGGAGTTTATAGCTGTGAGGAAACAAAGCAGAAGAGAGGAACCTGTGTGGGGGAAGGAGAGTGGTGCAGAGGATAGGGGAGGGGTTGGATCTGTGAGGGGAGATAGAATAAAATATAGGAACCTGTGTGGGGGAGGGGGGTGCCGCAGATGGGGTATTTTTAATCTGTGGGGGGGAGAAAGCAGAAGAGGGTAACTTGTGTGTGAGAGGGGAGGCAGGTTGGGGATGGGGGAGGGTTTGGATCTTCGAGGGGAGAGAGAGCTGAAGAGGAGAACCTGTGTGGGGGAAGGGGGGGGTCGCGGGGTGCCGCGGATGGGGGAGGGGTTGGATCTGAGAGGGGAGAGCTGAAGAGGAGAACCTGTGTGGGGGAAGGGGGAGGGGATCGGGAGGTGCCGCGGATGGGGGAGGGGTTGGATCTGTGAGGGGAGAGCTGAAGAGGAGAACCTGTGTGGGGGAAGGGGGGGGGATTGGGAGGTGCCACGGATGGGGAGGGGTTGGATCTGTGAGGGGAGAGCTGAAGAGGAGAACCTGCGTGGGGGAAATGGGGGGGGTCGGGGGGTGCCGCGGATGGGGGAGGGGTTGATCTGTGAGGGGAGAGAGCTGAAGAGGAGAACCTGTGGGGGAAGGGGGGGGTCAGGAGGTGCCGCGGATGGGGGAGGGGTTGGATCTGTAAGGGGACTGGGGAGAGAGAGATCAAGAGGATAACCTGTGTGGGGGGAGGGGTCAGGAGGTGCCGCAAATGGAGGAGGGGTCATAAGGGGAGATAGAGCAAAACTACGGGCCTCTGCCAGGATGGGATGTAGAGTAGCCGGCGCATGCAAGAGGAAGGAACACAATTAGGAGCCCTGCAGTAGATATGAGGAGAGGACCTTTGCTATGCGGCTCACCTGACTTCCACCGGTGACCGGAACCGAGTGCGGGGTGAGTACAGCGCTGTCTGGTGATGCGTTGTGCGGAGTGGTGGGGACCCGGTGACTGGCAGTCCATGTGACAGGAGGTGGACTAAGGGGGCGGAGACCATCGGGCTGGCTGGAAGGTGTGCTGGAGCCCTGGGGCAGCGCGCAGTGCAGACTGCTTAAAGAATAGTTCCACTGACATCACAGAAGGGGTGTGGTTTATTTTCTCTGCTTCTTGAGTCCTCTTCTACAGGCTGCTGCTCGGCTGGACCGGCCCATGTGGCCATCGGCCCTTCTGGCATTTGCCAGATCTGCCCGATGGCCAGTCCGGCCCTGATCCCCAGGATGGCCCATTACATTTACATTACACTTCTCCCTGCATGTGTCTGATATCACAGCTGTGACTCTGTATAGACACAATCAGAACACAAGCGCGGTTCCACTTAGACACATGCAGTAGCAAAATATCGCTCCACTACATCCACCATCAGCAGTGCATACACCTCTGCATCACCCCCATGGCCTAATGAGGGGTATGATAGGCAGTAGGGAGACATGATTAGTGTCATATACTTTACCTACCACTTCTATGTACTTACTTTGCCGGGTATGAAAGGGGGCTGCACACGAAGAGCTTCTAGCTCTGCCCAATCTATACCCTGGAAGAACGGATGGTGGCGAATTTGGCCGTTCACACCCAGACGTAGTTTAGGGTCTTCACACTGGAGCTGAAAAGGGCAACATGAACATAATTAAAATGACAGCTCAGCTGCTAATTGATCCCTGTATAGTGACATATTTGGCAGCAGTATAATTCAGTGCTGTGTTGTCAGAGGCAAACAAGTAATGTATTATTATATTACCCCAAACATCTAGTTTAGGATAAATGTAGCATAAACTATGACACAGGTAAAGTGACTCCTGCAGCGCTGATTTATCTGGGTTGGAGTTTTCTTCAGTCTCCACTTATGTATGAGTGTCAGAAAGGTGGCAGCACTAAAAGTAACCTGACATATGTAATATACAGTTTCTCCATATATAGCTACCTGTACATTCATAGCAAGAACATCTACATGATAGATATCAGGGAATGGGAGCTTTATAGATATAACAGACATCCTCTTACTCAGTGCTGCACACTCACCGCTTCAATGATGTCCCTTGTGTCAGGGCTCAGGTTAAAGCCTGGTAATGCAGAGAGCTCACAGTCGAACCGGGATTTTCCAGTTGTCATGCGGAAAAGTACCACTCCAAGAGCGTACCAATCAACACCGGCATCATACTGATGTTTGAAGAGCATCTGTCAATATAAGGGGACACAGTTCACTAAATTAGTCATTATTATATATGGGAAAGTACAGCTGGGCAGTGACCACTGTGCAATAGTCACAGAGAGCTACACACAGGGAGGACACTGCACGATACTATGTGACTATGAATGTAATGTACAAATGTGTGTTTATAATTCCACCACAACATACTTGTGTGACTATATACATGTAATGTATGCCTGTAGCATATAAACATGTAATCACCACCCTACACTTGTCACCGGCTGTAAGGAGTGTGAGTTATGTGACAATGTATAGATGGAATTCTTTCCGTCAATAATTATGCTGTGGATTTTTTCCTATGGAGCTCCCTATCTAGAAAGCCTGCGTTTGCCCCTGTGTATCAGTGAAACCTGAATAGTGTTCTGAATCTGCAAAGCATAGTTGTTGACATACAGGCAAAATCTAAGGCTGAGCATAGACACCAGTAGATCAGTGAGTGTAACCCTGGCCACTTGGAGTCGTCAGGTTGGGCAATTTGACCATTACTATTTGGTAATTGTAACCATCAAAGCATTGCCCCCGAAATAACATAAAGAAGATCAATATGGATAAATGTGGAAATGCGCCACTCTCTGATCCATATTGACCTTAGTACATAGACCCCTCATATATGAATAACACTAACATGCTCTACACCTTACTACTATATCAATCTAGCCTCACCTCTGGGGCAATGTACCCTCTTGTTCCTACATATCTGTTAACTCCATGAATCTGGAGTACCGCCAGCCCAAAGTCGGCTATTTTAATATGGCCGGCATCATCAATCAGGATGTTTTCTGGTTTTATATCTCTGTAAAAAGGGACATTTTGCACTTTCTTCGTTAAGGACTTATTTGAGTATAGACCAGTGGTCTCCAACCTGTAGCTCGCGGTCTTAATTTTGGTAGCTCACCTAGCTGCAGTACTGCTGAGTCACTAGGAGGAAGTGACTTCTGATGTGTGCTCCCCCGTGGTATCGACGCCATGGGTGGAGCCACAGGGAAGTACGTTAGGTGATTGCCGCAGCCTCTACAGCAATCACCTGACATGCTTCCCCATGGTTCCACCCACAGCGTCTACGCTACGGCGGAGTGAGTAACTCCCACCCTGCTCTGCCGGAAGATAACACAGCAGCCCTACCTATATCTTTTGCTCCTCTACTGCACGTACCTCCTTGGAGCCAGTAATTAACAGTGAAATGTGCCTGTGTTTATATTTTATTTACAAACTACAACAATATCACTGTAATAATTAAATGCATTTTTATTTTCTATCAAACATATTTTTTTTTCCATTAAATTACCTTTAATTGTTAGTTATTAGACAGATTTTTTTTTTTCTACAATTTTAGTAGCTCTTCAGGAGGTTTCATTTTTCTAACGTAGCTCACACCTCAATTAACGTTGGAGATCACTGGTATAGACAGTATATGATCTACATTTTAAGCACCATAAGTGACTAAGGCTAATTTGCAAATGTGGTAAATGCATCTCCCGGAGAACAAAGGACTTTTGCACATGGCTGGATCATGGCATTCCCATGTTATGGGGCAGCAGCAAGGACCATAACCTAGATGTATACCTTCATGTGTGGTTAGTGAGGAAATAGGGGAGATTGTATAATGTGTTAGCAGCACAGGTCTGTATTATGTGGTGTGGCTCATACATAATATCATTGTGGTCCTTAGAAATGTACACCTGGTTTGTTGTTTCACTTTTTTAACCCTTTCAGTAGTCAGTAAAAGTATTGTGTCTGTGTGCATAGAATATGCCCTCCCTGTGTATTTGCACTTACACTTATGTAGTTATGTAGTGTAAGATCACCAGAGTTTAGGGGTCAAACCTTTATGGGTCCACATACACCAGTAGCGCAGATGTCACTTTCCCACATATCTATACTGACCTGAATATCAGCTTTCAAGGAACCCTATTACATAACTAAAAGGGGGTCAGTGCAGAATGCTCAACACAATGGGTGCACTTATAGTCATTTCCAGTGGTGTAAATTCATCCCAGACACCCGGAGGGAAGTTATAATTTGGTACTCCCCCCCCGTCACAGCCACTGACACTGTAATGTAGCAATTTGCATGCAGATAGGCTATAGATAGATGAAGAGCAGCTGATGGTCTGACATGGAGCTCTCCACTAGTGTATGGTGGCTTCTCAGGTGCCTGAAAGAGGTGCTATGTATTGGGCGGCCGTGACGGTACACTCCAGGTGCATAGTTACAGCCCTAAGTGAGGGTGAATATGTTGTGGCCAATGGAGGAGGTGCCCCTTCAGAGCTGGCGCCCGGCGGCAGGCATCTCCATTGTCTCCCATAGTTCTGCCCCTGGGGATCTTTATGCTTCTGGACATCAATTCCACCTGACAGTAAGCTTACAATCTATATAAAGAGACAATTCTTATAATGGCTAAACCAGGTTGGTTGCATTAAATTGTTCTGCACTTTTGGCAAATTGAAAGCTGTTGCATTTGGCCCTAAGACTAGAAAGCAGTAAACTAATAAAATAAGACTAAAGAGACAAATGCAAGTGCACACTCTAACCACGCTGAACTTAATAATATAACTGCTAAATAGCATCAAAGAGGTTCTTTGCATAATAATGGTCATAATTATGGGCCTGCCCACCGCGTCCAGATGACCTCTATCAGGCAGGTCCCTAACACTCCTATGGAACAAATATAGGGCACGGGACCCCCCAGGCCAACCCAGCAGAACTTGTAATAGTTGTAATTCTTACACCATTCACCTGATTTGGATGTAATTATCCTCAAATTAAATCTGAAAGTCTGCAGTTATAGCACATCTTCTTTGTTTCATTTCAAAGCCATTGTGGTGGTGAATAGAGGCCAAAATATGAAAATTCTGTCAATGTCCCAATATTTATGCACCTGACTGCAAGTGTATATTTATTTAAGTGGTGTGTATTGTACAAGTAATATAGGTAAAAGCCATGGCACGAGCTATAGTCGGGAAGCCCATGTTTAACATAGGCAGAGTGTGTAGGGCTCACGCTGCAGGTGGGAAGGGCTAGGAGGCAGCGAATGGAGGGACTCCTGCTTAGTGCAGGAAGGAAAGAGGCTCGCGGCCACAGTGAGGGGTAGCATGCCTCTGTAGCCTGGGGTATAAATAGAGCGGCAACTGTTGCTGGGCAGTCTGGTGTTCCCCTCATCGAGTGCTCACCTACCTATTTCCTGGGGAGTGGAGCTGTGGTGGGCTGCTGGGCGTAGGGGGATGGAGCCGGATAGGAAACATCAGCAGCGGCTGTCAGCAGAGAAAGCTTACAGCTGACAGGAAATGGAGCATTGCTGCATGCTTGGGAGGCAGAGGTCCCGGCGATGGAACAGCAATGGTGGTCCCAGAGGAAGAGCAGAGCTCATCACACAGCCGTCAGCCTGTGTTCAAGGAGATGGGGCGTGTCTAGCAGCCCACAGTTACGGGGCAGCGGAGTCGACGAGGTGGGTGACTCCTGGGGTGGTCGGTAGCACAGTGAGGGACCGGCGCTGCAGTTTCCATTTCATTGTCAGTGACCTCCGGCAGTGAGAAGGTGTTCTGGGCTGGGGAGAGAGGCTGCTGTCACCGAGGGTTCGGTGGCAGACCTGGTACACTGCTGGGCCCCTCCAACAAACCCAGGCCTGGGCAATTAGTACCCGCTGCCCCCCCCCTCTCGGCGCTCCTGCTGTGAGTATTGCTGGCAGTGCCGTTACTAAGGGTGTGCAGGTAGTGCTGTCGCGCAGGGCCCTGGGGGCGGCACCGTCTTTGCCCCACAGCTCCTGGATTTTGCTTGCAGGGTGCCTGGAGCGGGCGCACTGGGCAAGCAACCTGAAGCCTGTACATCCCAATGCTTGTGGCCGCCCTTCTCTGACACTGATTACTGGTGTATACCTATATGCGTAATTGATGTCCTCTCAATGTCTGTATCATCAGAGTTATCCTCTAGTGTGGCAGAATATCACTATATAAACAGTAGCCTTAATCTATATAGATTCATAAGACCAATGCATGTATTCCATATATAGAACACTACAACAATCACCACATAATATCCTCTATTACAGGTAACATGTCTTGTAAGAAATGAGTCCACTCCATTTGTAATTTCTGTGAGCTCTTTAGCCAGTACCGTGTCATTGGGTCAGGAGGAATGCCACAGGTTCTTACAGAAAGACACCACATACTATTCACATGGCAAAACCTCTTTCATTCACAGCAAATGATCCCTCATTAAATCTTTGTGTTGCCCTTGAATATATTTATATAACGCTGACACAAAGGATAAATTGCGCACTCTTTTACACGTCACCCTTCTCACTAGATTGATGCCCTGGGGTGGCTCAGCTGGGCTGGTTTGGGGATGACCTGCACCCTGAACTTTAACCCCAGTATGTTAGGGACCTATCCTAAGAGGTTACATGGACTTGGTGGGTAGGCCCATAACCTTGGCCATGATTATGCTAAAACCTCTATTTATTGCACAATGTTATTGCAGAATGTATTATATATGTAATTAGCAATGTTGGAGTTGTGCACTTGTAGTTTTTCCTTTTGTGTCTGCAACATTAGTCTCAACAGGTAGCACCTCCCATTATATATACTCAGGGTGTGCAGTCTAGGCCCTTATCCATATATTTATATGAATAAGATCATCTGTAAGGCACCTTTTTCTCAAAGTAAACAAGCCTAGTTTTCCTGGTTTTAGCATTTAAACCAAATAATATAATATGCTGTTCCCATGTTAGGCATCCCGTATGTTATGTGCTTGGACTGCTATTCTGCTATTAGCCCTTTTCCACATCACACTTCCCCATTTGTATTCCATTTAATATAAGCAGAACATAGATATTACCACTAGGTGAGTAACACTACAGAATCGGGATTTCCAGCATTGGCAGGCCGACAGAAGCAGAGTTCCCGGCAGCGGAAGCCCGACAGCGCTGGAAATCCCGATCGTCCCTAAGGTAAGTATAAACTAGCCTAACCCTAACCCTCCTTCGGGGTGCCTAACCAGTGGCAGCTGTGTGTTTGTAATAGCAGCCAATGGGAGTCACACAGACTCTCATTCCCTGCTGCACGGAGGGAGCCGGTTGGAGCTCACTCATGAGCTCCATCTTCCGGCTCCCTCCGCGCGTTATACAGCAGAGCAGAGCAGTCGGTGGCGGGAGCAGGGTTTCTGGTAAGTTTTTTTATTTTTTTTATTTGTGTGTGTAAGGGGGCATTACTGGGGGGCATACTACTACCGGGGGCCTGCTAAGGGGGGGCATATTGCTTTGGGCATGCTAATGGGGGCACTACTACAGGGGGCCTGCTACTGGGGGGCATACTACTGGGGGCATGCTAATGGAAGGCATACTACTGGGGGCATGCTAATGGAAGTCATACTACTGGGGGGCATACTACTACTGGGGGCACTGCATAGGGGGCCCTACTACTAAGGGGACTGCATGGGGGCACCACTACTGGGGCCATTGTGTAAGGGACACCACTGCTGGGGGCATTGTATAAGTGGCACTACTACTGTGGGCATTGTATAAGGGGCATTACTACTGTGGGCATTGTGTATAAGGGTCACTGCTGTGGGCATTGTGTAAAAGGGTCACTACTGTGGGTATTGTGTATAAGGGTCACTACTGTGGGCATTGGCCCTCATTCAGAGCCGCACGTTAACAACAGTACGCTCGTTGCGTTCCGATGTTGACTAACCGCGCATGCGTCAGTGTTACACTGCGCATGTGCGTACGGCAGATTGCGAGCTTTTTTTCTCTCGTTCCTAAAATAGCGTACAGGAAGTGACATGTCAAATGTGATTGACAGAACAGGGCGTTTTTGGGTGTTGACGGGGGTGGAGATGAAAAAACGCAGGCGTGGCGAGGCGTTTTTGGGGCGTACATACATTAGCAGATGCGAACGTCAAATGTGTTCGGACCGTCTCATACGTCACTGAAACATCCGCTTTCCCTTCAAAATGCTCGCACAGCTTAGGGTCAGGATTACTCGACCACATTGGCGATGGCCTTCTCCTCCGTCCCGGGACTCCACGATGGTGCAGCGATTAATCGCGGCTGGTCAGTAAAGTAATTAGTGTTGGATTGAAATCCGGCTTGGTATGTGTTTGGAAAGCAGTTTATTGGGATAGCACAAAAGCGTACGCAGGTGGAAATCAGAGCTGCTAATGTCATGATTACACAATCAATTAGCGTACATTTTTGGGGTTTTATTTTGGCCACAATTTGTTGGTTATGGCCTATTGTAACAATAATGTCATCATATTTTAATTAGCTCCCCTTTTTTTTGGTTTACTGTGGAATTTGCATCGCTATGTGATTTTTGAAACGTTCCTTAAAGAGGCCTTTTTTTTTTTTTAAGAGGGTCAGTTTTTGCCTTTAGGGCCAGGATTAAATGTAACCCATTTGTACAATAATGTCACAATACAATGTCAGTGTTTTGTTTTTAATTTATTGTTTAAACACAAACAAATTGGCCTAATATTTTGTTGCCTTTTTTTGTGGCCAAGATATTTGATCCAAAAAAAAACAAACCATAACTACTAACATAAGCGTAAATACAAAATTTAAAAACATTTCACAAGAAAGGAGAGGGAAGTTTTGACCAGAAAGGAATATGAGCCAAGCACAGAAGGAGTGTGGGAAAAGTCGCCATTGCTGTCACCGTTTTCTCGCCCGTTTGGCTGGGTGAGGGTGGGCGCCAGACCGGGTCCGGGATGCCATCGGGCTGGCCTGTCCAGAGGCAGATGTTGTGGCCTCTGGACTAGGCACAGGGCTAGGCACATTTGGAGGATTGGCTGATGTTGTGCCAGAGGTGGAGGATCCGGATGTTCCGGCAGGAAGGGAGGTCGGCTCCACCATGTGCTGGCGAACGAGCTGCTCCAGGGCATCGGCGATGCGGATGTTGGCCCTGGTATTTTCCGCCAGGGCCTGAGCAATGGTCACGTTGGCCGCAGCATTTTGCTCCAGGGCCTCAGCCACCCGTATCAGACTGGCGTCCATCCTCTGCAGAATCTCCGTATGGAAATCCGATTTAAAATTGAGTTCTGTGAGGAGGCCCACTGCCTGCGAGGGGGCACGCCCTGGACTGGCTTCTGCAGGGTCCTCAGCCGGATGTACTGGTTCCTCCCCTGCAGAGCTAGCAGAAATTCTGCGGCCAAGGCTCCCCTCTGGAGCAGACTCATCCGCCTCTGTCTCTGTTAGGAAATTGGAGAAAAGACTCACATTAGAATCTACATATTGGCACAATAGCATTTCAGAGTTGGTGACATCACAAGACTTACCTTGGCCAACATGAGGAGCCGCAAAGTCTGGCATGTCCGTATCCATGTTGGACACGCCAAACACCTCCACAGCCTGCACACACCCCTGTGCCATCTCTTCTAAGTCTGTCAACTCCAATGACACAGGGGTGGGACCCCCACCTGTCCCCCTTGCATGCCTAGCCCTGTCGGCAAGTTTTTGTTTGAGACGATATTTGAAGTCTGCCCATCTGTGGAATGAATTTGGAACCATTATCCTTTTTTTTACAATGGGGTTTGTTTATAGGATGGGAAAGTGTTTACTTACCGCCGTTTGACATCCCGGGCTAGACGGACATAATCACCCACCCTATTGACAGCAACGGCGACCTCCTCCCACATTCTCCACTTCTGGCTTTGGCTCATATTCCTGGCTGCCTGGGGCAGGATGTCAACGCACTTCTGGATCAAAACCTCCATCTCCTTGCTTGTGAAATGTGGCTGCCTTTTTTTTTTGGCAGCTTTGGCGGGTTGACTGGGGCCAGCAGTCTCTTCCATGTCATCCTCCTCACCTATTTGGGTAAATATGCAGATTTAGCCACTTCACAACTTGCACAATATTATGTTTTAAAAGAATCATTGACACAAAATGCATGAAGGCCTTACCGCCGGAATTTTGACCATTGTTTCCCTGGTTTGAAGCCATGTCTCTGCTTCCAGCATGAAATCATCCAGAAATTCTATGTGATTTCGTGACGTATTTATACATGCGTCCTTAGTTTGCGGCCGCATCATTGATTGTGCGTCCCTATGATTCATCCTTAATTTGTGCGGGAAAATAAACACTATTTATGGCTTGGTGTGTGTGGAGTCGAGGTGGGGTTGTTGGAGTGTTGTCGGTTAAGTTGTTTGGATTTGGTTGTTTGCGTTTGGAGGATTTGGCAGAGTTGGTTTTTTGTTTGTTTTTGCTACATTTCTTTTGTTTTTCCGTTCGCATTTTTTTCATTTTTTCCACATCCTTTCCTGATTTGGTAAGTTTTGTGCAGTCAAATTTGTGGCCAATTGGTGTATTCTTCTGTTTTGTGGTTAGTTAATTTTTTTAACACTCATTTCATCTTTTTTAGTTTTTTTTGGTTTTCGGACCCAAAGAAGTTTTTTTGGGAAATCTTATATATTCGAGTTGGGTAAGTCCATTTTTTGTCTTGCATTTGCAAATTAATTACCGCATTTTTGACTGTTGGTGTAGTGACTTGCATTTGCGAATTAATTACCGCATTTTTGACTGTTGGTGTAGTGACTTGCATTTGCGAATTAATTACCGCATTTTTGACTGTTGGTGTAGTGACTTGCATTTGCGAATTAATTACCGCATTTTTGACTGTTGGTGTAGTGACTTGCATTTGCGAATTAATTACCGCATTTTTGACTGTTGGTGTAGTGACTTGCATTTGCGAATTAATTACCGCATTTTTGACGGCTTATTCATCATGTAATCCAGTTTTGCTTTTCCCTTTTCCATTTTTTGGGTCCATTTGAACCCTATTTGACGTACGGTGTGCAATGTCGTTTTCATCGATGGCCAAATGTGTGTTTCCGCTATTTTCTGTGTTGGCTTGCAACAATTTGAATAAAAAAAAAACACCCTCTAAATTTTTGAAGTCTCATTGTTGGCTTTTTTACAGTTTATACGTATCATGACAATACCTGCATGTAAGCAGCTATGGATGGTATCAGAAAGCTAAGTTGTTTTTTGTTACTTTTGGGGTGGGTCAAAAGCCTTACATTGTAAACTTTGAATTTCAGGTAGATCTGGGGCGAATTGTTCTGGCCCTGCTCCCGGAAGACGACCAACCTCAAACTCGTCCCAGGCGTAGGCATCGTAGGCATGCAAGGCCCCAGATATTTCGAACACGTGTCACCCTTTTTGGAATGCCCGATGATGAGGTTTTAAGACGCTACCGTCTACCTCCCAAAATCATCATAGACACTCTCTCATTAATAGAAAGTGATCTTGAGCGGCAAATTGACAGTCCAACAGCAATACCACCACTGACGCAATTTATGGCGGTGTTACATTTCTGTGCCTCAGGATCGTTTCAAACAACGGTGGGAATAGTGGCGGGCATCTCCCAATCCTCCTTTTCCCGGATCCTGAGGGCAGTGATGGAGGCACTTTTCAAGCACCTCCATCATTTTATTAAAATGCCTTTGGATATGGGTGCCCTTAGTGTGGCCAAGGCCAATTTTTACCAAATAGCTGGCTTCCCACACATCATAGGGGTTGTGGATGGTACTCACATACCACTTCAGCCTCCAGCACTGCTGGAGGCAATATTTAGAAACAGGAAACACTATCACTCCCTGAATGTAATGGTGGTATGTGATGCCTCCCTCCAGATCCTGTCCCTGAATGCTAAATTACCCGGAAGTGCTCATGACTCCTTCGTCATCCGGCAATCAGGGATATGGCAGAAATTAACCAACCTACAAGCTGGTGATGCGTGGCTTCTGGGTAAGTGGAGACCTTTAGTACATAACAATGTTAAGCTTGATACACAGTGTTCCTGATGTGGTCTATTTTTGTTCACAGGAGACAGTGGATACCCTTGCATGTCCTGGCTGCTCACTCCTTATTTGGCTCCCACACCAGGGCCACAAAGTGCGTATAATTCCGCACTTACAGCCACCAGGCAAGTGGTGGAGCGCTGTATCGGCCTTTTAAAAGGCCGATTCAGATGCCTCCACCGCTCTGGTGGCGAGCTCATGTATGTGCCGGATATGGTGTCGAAAATTGTGGTCCTGTGTGGGATATTTCACAACATTGCCATAAGGAGTGGTGTCCCAATGCAGCCAGAGGATGCCTTACCTGAGGATGGCCCCCCCGAGGTTGGTCGAAGGTCAGTATGTGGGGGGGCCATACGCGATGATGTGGTGGCCAGATTTTTTAGGTAAGTTTGAACAAAACTCCAGTGTTTATACCTAATGTGTTTGTGTTTTTTGGCGAACATCTAATTTATTTTTATTTTTCTCACCATCTTCTGTTTGTTCACATAATCTTTGGCACTCCAACGCTCACTACTTCCTGCTACCCTTACCAAACCTGGATCTGGTCCTTTTGGGCATATATTCTGGAACCCATATCGCAACGCCATGTTTGTGGAATCATGTTGGCATGGTCCTTCGTCAACCAGTTCTTGATTTTGTGTTTTTATTTAATTATTTCTTGGTATGTGTTGTATTTGAATTTATCACTGTGTATTTTTTTTGGGAGTGACCACTTTGTTTTCTCTGTTATGTTGTGAATAAATGTTTGAAGAGTGAAATGGTCTTCCTTTTTTGGGACGTTAACAGCAAGTGTAACCAGGTTAACACAAGTTACATTTGACTAAGGGGTAAACCAGTACTGACGCCAGTTGAGCAAAACTGAAATATGTTTTCAGCTTCCCAATCCACACCAAAAGGAAGCCTGGCCCAACCTTGGGATTTGTAAGATTGGCCTAAGCAGCTTGCGCACCAAGTAGGAACCTGGAAAATGTAGAAATCTGTAATTGACACTACACCCAAAAAGGGAAATGACATTGTTACTGTTATGTGTTTCTGGTGTCTGTTTGACATACAAAGACAAAACACAATCTAACTTTTAAAAAAGGGAAATCCTTGCAGGAACAGTCTACTTATGTCAGGCTAAACTATCTTGGTTTTGGTTTTTAAAAATGAGCCACAACGTATATTTGTCTTAATAAATTTAATTGGAAAATAGAACCAAAATAAAAAAACGAATGCCGAAGGAGGCCAGACAGCCGGTCGAGGGCCACCAGAATGCCGATGACATGTTGGCGCATCTGCCCCACAACATCCGCCACCTCTTGCCGACGCCTCTGTTCCTCTGTGGGTGAGAAAAGTGTGTGGGTTAATACAACAATAGGGAATCCACAGAAAAATTTAAAAAAAGAACCAAATCACTCCTAAACCCAAAAACAAAAATAAAAAGGGTGGGCTGGCAAAAATACAAGGCCTAGGTACAAATTCCCACAGGTATGATATGTGTATGTTTAAATCACCAGGAAGAGGTAAAGGCAAACCTTCACAATCAACAAAAGTCAAGCCACAAAAACACGAAGAAAGGCACGACACATGATTACATACAAACAGTTTGTGCTTTAAAAAAAAAATTAAAAAAACATACCGGGAGACAAAACGGGAGCTCCGGCCAAACCTCCATGATCCTCCTCGGAGGATCCGTCATTCCCCAAAGAATGGGGCGGAGTTATGCTGGACTACGGGGAGGGGGTAATTGGAAGAGGGGTGGGTGGAGGAGAGGGGGAAGTGGGACGGAGGGGAAGGAGGCCCGACATTTCCGGGAGAGGGTCTGGGAAGGATGGGGAGGAGTGGGGAATAGGGGAAAGATTTGGGGTGGAGTGTTGGCTGGGGGTTGGGGAGAGTGGGCGGGAACGCCGTCTGGACGGACGGTGACGGCGGAGTCTTGGCTGTCCCCCTAAAATATGTCAAAGAAATTGCGTTTAGTTTATGGACAAATCCGGGCAACCAAACTAAAAAAAAAAAAAAAAAAAATAGCAGTAGAATTAAAAAATCAGAAATAGAGGGGAAACATGCAGACGCAGATATGAGTACAAATAATAAATAGAACAGACAGGAAAACATGCAGACGCAGATATGAGTACAAATAATAAATAGAACAGACAGGAAAACATGCACACGCAGATATGAGTACAAATAATAAATAGAACAGACAGGAAAACATGCACACGCAGATATGAGTACAAATAATAAATAGAACAGACAGGAAAACATGCAGACGCAGATATGAGTACAAATAATAAATAGAACAGACAGGAAAACATGCACACGCAGATATGAGTACAAATAATAAATAGAACAGACAGGAAAACATGCACACGCAGATATGAGTACAAATAATAAATAGAACAGACAGGAAAACATGCACACGCAGTTTGCCCCACAAACACAAACATTAAAACCACAATACATAACACTTACTTGCCAGGATCTGCATGCGAAAGCATGCCAGCAAGCGGGGCGTTCGCCGTTGCAGGTCGGACCACCTGCGCTCCAGCTGCCCGATGTTGCGGCGTGAGCCGAAGGACCGCAGGCGGGACCGTACCTCCGCATACGCGGAGCGCTTCTGCCGGTTGGTCATGGGTTGAGGCTGGCTGGTGATCCGGCGATCCATGACCTCCGTAAGCACCAGCAGCTCACGCCTGGTGAATGCGGAGGCTCTCATGATGGCAATGGTGTTTTTCTTAAAAATCATTTTTGATAAAGTGTGTAAAAATTTTCTGATTGGCTAATGTATTTTGGAAATTAACAGGAGCAATTTTATTGGTTAGTGTATGAGTCATGTGTTCGACAGGGCCAGAAATCTCTGGAGAGTTAGGATAGGCTTGATGCAGTGACATGCGTAAGCACATTTAAATAAAGAAATGAACCCAGGGAAATATGCGGGGATCCACAGCAATAGTACAATTGTTTAATTGTGGTTCACATGTTTTTTGAACAATAAAAGCGAATGTTTCATCCGTACGTATTCTGCGGGTAAACACAAACACGGACAAGAGTAAAGTTTCTTGCATTGTGTTGAAAAAAAACAAACAATTAAGCTAATTGATACATTGATTGGCATGATACGATTGATGGAGGTAGGCAGAATAAAGGAGCAGGTAATCGACATCTGACAAGGCCACTTCCTGTTTATACTTGTGCGTGCGTTCCTTTCAAGCCATTTCGGGGATGTACGCTCGCTATTTCGTACGCTCGTTAGTTAGAGGAGGGGTCGTCAGAGTTTTGGGAGGAATTTTAGATGCGAACGAAAATACGAGCGAGCCATTGAATTTAAATATTTTTGTACGTACGCCTAACGTACGTGCGCCCGCTTGCGAGTGGGTCTGAATGAGGGCCATTGTGTAAAAGGGTCACTACTGTGGGCATTGTGTTAAAGGGGCACTACTGTGTGTCGTAACATAAATAAGATACACTACTTTATGGTGTAATGTGAATCAGGGGCACTATGGGCCTGATTCAGAGCCGTACGCTATTTGCGGACGGTCGTTCTGAAAAAGGGGCTGGATATTTAAATTAAGCGCTCGCTCTTTGCGGTCTGTTGACGCCTCTATGTCTGAACGAGTGAATGAAACATGCGGTCGTTATTTTGAAAAAACGCCCCCTGGCCGCTCGCATCATACGTCATCTCCGCTATATATTAGATTAACCGAGTACATCGAACGGTGTATGAACTGCTCGCTATTCTTGTGGTAGCATTTTCCTACCACAATCATGCGAGCAGTTCAGGCTAAAAGACAACCAAGTGACGTGGTCGATGATGCTGCTTTGTTAATTATGCACACCCTTAAAACGCCCATTTTGACCGTTTGGCACCCCTGCGTTCGGATCTCCACTTCCCGTTTTCAAGCACCTTCCCCTGTTACCACCCACAAATGCCTCATCGTGTCACTCAAAATAGCAGGCATTTGCTATTTTGCGATCACACGAATTCTGACCGCACTGACTGGTTCGCGCATGCGTACTACGACCCATGCATATGCGCAGATGTGCGAACATCGCTCAGAGCAAACGAGCGCCCGCTTACGAGCGGCTCTGAATCAGGCCCTATGTGCATTGTAATGTGAATAAGATTGTGCACTGTGACTCCTTGGGCCGTAGCCCACTATGTGAACAAGTACTGTGACTCTGCTGGCCGTACCCCACTGGGTGGGTGCACTACTTTCATTTCTGCCACTGCTGTGTGGCAATGTTTCATAGATGTGCTTTAAATTGTGGTGTCTGCGCCGCTGCTTTGTCGCTTAGTAACCAGTCAGCTCACTGTTGAAAACAATATTATAAGCTGTGAGGTGGTCTAAATTGACTATAAATGACTGGAAATTAATGTTATTGAGGATAATGATACTCTAAGAAGAAAAAAAGGACCTATTTATGTGATTTTAGATTTTTTTGTCAATTTTTGTAAAAAAAATCCAAATCCAAAGCGCCAGTCACCGCAGTTTGGCAAATCCAAAGCCGGACGGCGAATTAGAACCAAATCCAAATCCGGCAAAATGGTCCGGCGCACATCCCTAGTACATAGTGTTATTACTAGAACACACATACATAGGACCTGATTCAGAGCAGCTCGCTGTTTGCGAGCGCTCGCTCTGAATCAGGGAGGAGGGTTTTTTTTTTTTTTTTCTCCTGCCTGCTCGCTAAGCTGTGGGTGCCCACCCACAGCTTGTGCGAGCGGGCTGTAGATGCTCGCGATTATGACGACCATCAGCATTGCGAGGAGACCCTGTGGTAGGGTCTCAGTACATGCAATGCCGAGTGGATTTCCTGCTCTAATAGAGCAGGAAGTCCATGAGTGATGTTAGTAGGGCCACCCACAAACGACAGGCGTTCCTTTGGGAACGCCTCCGTTTGTGCAGCCACCCCCCCTACCCGCCTACAAAACGGGGCGAGCTATTTGATCAACATCGACAGCCCCCCATTTTGTTGCGAGCCCCGGAGCAAGTGAAGCTTTCACTCGCTACGGGGTTCGCGCGCCACGCATGCTTAATGGGCACCATCGACCCGCTTGCGAGCAGGTCTGAATCAGGTCCATAGTGTTATAACCAGCACACACGTACATAGGGCCTGATTCAGATCTGCTCGCTAGATGCGATTGCTCGCACGATGTGTATGCAAATTACGTAAGCAGTGCTCCCGCACGGCAATACATTAGCACACTCAGTATTTCACATAGTGTATGCAGACACCCACCAGCTTGTTTTAAGACGCCCAGTTGTGCATGTCATGTCCAGGAAGTGTATGCAACCATCGGTACATCGGATGCGAACGCAGCGCTTGAGGTTGACCATACCCTGCCGCAAGCACTGCGAGCACTTCAGTGTAAAAACAAGCCAGGTGACGTGTACTATGATGCTATCTTATAATTATAACACGCCGTTGAGATGCTCAGGCACGGCTGCGTTTGCACCTCCACTCTCCCATTTTTAATGGCCAGCCCCTGTCACCACCAACATACGGCTTCCCCTGTCACTCACTCTGCTGGGCTGTCTATGTGCAGCGAGCGACTGCACTGTGATCTTTCGCTAAGGTATGCACATGCGCACTGCGATGCATACGCATGCACACAATGCATACCATCGACTGCAGCGAGAGTATGCATCTTAGCGAGTGGGTCTGAATCAGGCCCGTAGTGTTATTACCAGCACACTCACATACATAGGAGCTCATTCAGACCCGCTCGCTAGCATGCGGCCGCTCGTTGCAGACGGTGTTCACTAATGTACGCATGCATGTAGTTTGCGATGCGCATGCGCAAACTAGTATGAGTGATTTGAATTTTCTCGCTCGCCCTGCAAAGACGGCCCAGGGGAATGAGTGACAGGAGAGGCCTTTTGTGGGTGGTAACAGGGGCATGGCAGAAGTAACGGAGGAGTGGCGTTGTGGACGCAGGCATGCCAGAGTGTTTACACGCCATTTCTGGGGCGTGCATAATTAACAGGCAGCATTATAGTACACGTCTCCTGGTTGATTTTTACACTGAAGTGCTGGCAGTGCTTACGGTAGGGTACAGTCAACCGCAAGCGCTGCGTTCAGATTCGATGGAACCCGATGTACCGATGGCTGTATATACTTCCTGGAGATGACGTACGCAAGTTGGTGGATAAAGACAGGCTAGTTGGCGTCTATAAACACAAAGTGATCGCTCGCTCAGACATAGTGGGCATGATTATGCCTTGCTGTGCGAGCGGCTGCCTTGATGTCATTTAGCTGAATTTCCATACGCTAGGAGCGAGCGGCCGCATCTTGTGAGCGGGTGTGAATCAGGTCCATAGTGTTATTACGAGCACACACATACATAGTGTTATTACCAGCACACACACATACATAGTGTTATTACCAGCACACACATACATAGTGTTATTACCAGCACACACATACATAGTGTTACTACTAGCACACACATACATAGTGTTATCACCAGCACACACCTACATAGTGTTACTACCAGCACACACATACATAGTGTTATCACCAGCACACATACATAGTGTTACTACCAGCACACACACATACATAGTGTTATTACCAGCACACACACACATACTTAGTGTTATTACCAGCACACACATACATAGTGTTATCACCAGCACACACCTACATAGTGTTACTACCAGCACACACACATACATAGTGTTATTACCAGCACACACACATACATAGTGTTATTACCAGCACGCACACATACATAGTGTTATTACCAGCACACACATATACATAGTGTTATTACCAGCAGACACATACATAGTGTTATTACCAGCACACACACGTATATAGTGTTATTACCAGCACACACATGCATAGTGTTATTACCAGCACACACATGCATAGTGTTATTACCAGCACACACATACATAGTGTTACTACCAGCACATACACATACATAGTGTTATTACGAGCACACACATACATAGTGTTATTACCAGCACACACATGCATAGTGTTATTACCAGCACACACATACATAGTGTTACTACCAGCACACACACATACATAGTGTTATTACCAGCACACACACATACTTATTGTTATTACCAACACACACACACACATTATACTAATTTCAGCAACCCCTTCAGGGTCGGATTGGACGTTACCTACATTGGGGAGATTCCCGGGTGGGTCGATTAGTGTGTGGGGCCACTTGTCAACTGTGGCACCGCCCCCTTTAAACGTCACCAGCTCAAGGTTTTCTTTCTTAACAGGCAGCCCGCCGGCTGCCTGTCACAGCTTGTAGTGCCGCTGATATTGTAAGAAGAGGAGAGGCTCCATCACTATCCAGCTGAAAGAGGCTACGCGCACCACAAATGCAGGCCAGTGACATCATGCACCTCGGAGGTAGAGCAGGTCCACGTCCAGTAAGAAAGGTAAGTTATATAGACCTGTCCCGTAAGGTTGAAGGTTTATCCTCAGGCGTAGAAGCAGGGTCGTCCGGAAGTCCAGGACTGTTCGGTACTGGATATGGTGGCCCCGAGGAGGCCAACAGCCTAGGAAAAACAGGCCTTTAGGCTGACCCTGAGGATAAAAAGACTTAACAGAGTTAGTCCTAATGTAGTAGGAGTAGCTAAAGACGGTATCTCTCCATTAGTGATACTGCCAATGATGCAACAATCTTGTCAAGGTCAGAACCAAACAAGATCTTCCCCATGGAAGGAGTCTGCACCTCTGCTTTCCCATAACGCAGCCATAGGGTATTGCGGTGGATACAGTTGCGGCCGAAACCCTGAAAGTTAGAAGACCGGCATCCAATGTAGGTAATCCCACATATGACAACTGCATATTTTATGTGAGCGGCAAAAGACATTTGAACCCCAGACGTGTTGAAGGGGAAAAACGTTACAAATGCATCAGCCCAGTATGCAACAGTAATAACCAACCATGCGATGGCCATGGTAGGACAGGCAACAGGCCCTGAAAATGAGTACATTGATTTCAGGCAAAGTTACCACCTACGGATCCGTAAACTCCGTCCAGGCCGGGGTGGGAGGCGTATTAATGCCTGTAACCCGACGATTAACATACAAATCCACCCCAGATGGAGATTTCTATTACTTGTGAGGACCCTCAGGGAATGGGAACAGGAGGCCTTTGTGACCCCTCATATCTGGCGACAGCCAGACTCCCGCCTTGAGATCCACCCGCTGGGCAGAAACAGGGAATGTATGATACAGGTGCAGGATCAACATTCTCTATATCCAGAATGAACCTGGCTACCAGCCCCAAAGCAGGGAAAATAATACTTGAAATCGGCTCCCCCCATGTGAGAGGGAAAGACACGAAAACACTATCCAGTTCACGGCAGAGCCACTGGGAAGTAACCACAGGGCGTATATCACGCCATTTAGTATTTCGTAGAAAACGACATCCACCAGGGTGGCCGTTGTGGTAATCCCTGCAAGAGGAATGACAGACCGATGTGGTACCGGAGGTAATTCATGTACTGTGAAAAACCCCGGCAGAGAGCGATAGTCTGTGACACAGGGGTAAAGTGCAAGAAATTGCGAGATACCCCAAGTTGAAAAGGGCAGTATGATGAAGTAACCCCAAGTGAGTTACGATAATGGGGCCCGCCTGGCTATCCTCAAAGGAGAGGATCCTGAGATATAAACCGCCCAAGGGGGTCATGCAAGGGGCTCGGCACCAGATGGTGCCGCATACATAAACCTTTCTGAGTCAAATCCTCTGCACTACTACCTGCAGGCTATGACTTGCAGGATAGCAATAATGGGTGCAGTATCGTGTGCAATCTCCTGGTCAGATATATTTTATTATCTTGACGGAAATATTAAGCAGCGCCATACCGGTCCTGACGGGCGCTAAGATTAGCTGCAGGGACCCATTACCAGCGTATGCAACACACATTTCCTTCTAAAATATGGCAACGTGCAGCACGCAACAGTATGTGACAAACCTCACAAATATAAACAAGTATATTTATATATGTGAGGTCTTAGAACCACCCTAGGTACACCTGTATTAGGGCAGATAAAGAAAAGAGATAGATATACATTGACAGGTGAAAGAAAAAGCAGTCAGCACTAGCATAAGTCACATACAATGCAGAAAAATATATATACATGCATTTGCATGACATATAGGGTCTGATTCAGAGCCGCTCGTAAGCGGCCGCTCATTCGCTCTGAGCGATGTTTGCCCATCGTTATACGCATGCGCGAACCAGTCAGTGCGGTCAAAATTCATGTGCTCGCAAAATAGCGAATGCCTGATAATTTCAGTGACAGAAAGAGGCGTATGTGGGAAGGTAACAGGGGAAGCAGAGCGCACGCTCTGAATGAGGGCCGTCCTCCATAACTATGGAGCGTCCTCCTGGACGCTCGTATAGCTGTGGGTCACCACCCACAGCCTATACGAGCGTGCAGTTTGATGGCCGCGATGGTCTTGACCATCGCGACCATCGAAACTGCGAGCCGGAGCCTGCGGTTGAGGTTTTCAACCGCAAGGCCAGGAGTGATTTTGGCTCTATCAGAGCCAAAATCACTCCCACTGACATCACTAGTGATGTCAGTGGGCCGGCTTCTGACGGTAGGTGTTCCCTTAGGAACGCCCCCGTCAGGGAGGCACGCCCCCGGCACGCCCACCAAAGGGGGCGTGCTGTCAATCAACATCGACAGCACGCCCCCTTTGATCAGACACAACGAGCAAAGGAAAGTCCTTCGCTCGTCGCAGCTGGCGCATGCGCACGACGGAGCTCCCTCCGTCGTGCGCATGCTCAGTGCAGAACATCGACCCACTTGCGAGCGGACAGCCGCTCACGAGTGGGTCTGAATCAGGCCCATAGTCAGGTCCCCCTGAGCTCTGTGATGTCACAGGATTCTCATCACTCTGAGAGAGTTGGTTGGACAGGGAGGTTCTCAGAGAATTTGTCCCAGGACAGATATTTGCAGTTATAGGATTTTTCTTTATACTATATATTCAAACCCAATTCCAGGAGGCCGCTTCTTCACCTGAACAGGTAATGAAACTGAGATCTCATAGTGGTTCATAATATTTGTTTAATCTGTTATATTAATACTATAGCTAGACTGGGCAGACAGACACCACCTTAGGAACTGTAGTTATAGTACATAGAAATCATCTGCCCACTTAATTATTTATATATATATATATATATATATATATATATATATATATATATGTATTTTACCAAGGAATAATGCATGCATCATATTGGCCTAAATACATTATATACAGATAATACAGACCAGAGACCCTGGGCATTACAATTACAAACACCTTTATATAGTGATAAGACAGAAGCTTTGCTATAAGGCAAGTGAGAGATATAAGTGACTATAGTAGGTTCTCATATATGAATTCTTATAACGAGTAGGTTTCTCATTTGGTGATGTCTCTTGTTCTACTCCTCCTATTAGCCTGAAACTATAACATTGCCAGCTGCATTGTGTCAGGGATTTATTCTAGTAATAAAACTGCAACATGGAAAGTTATGGTAATAGTTTCAGACATCATTATTATCAATTGACAGAACAATTCTGATAAAGGCATCAAGAGTGAATCAGAAAAGAGATATTGAAATTGGGTTATAAATGTATAAAAAAATAATTAAAGGTTTTAGTGATATATGGGAACCAAAGTAAAACTATATCTATAATATTATGTGAATGCTATAGGGACTAGATAACTCAAAGCATATCCTGTGTCTCACACCAACCAACCAACTAACAGCACAGTGAGTAATGTATACATGAGCTTTTTATAAACTTTAAGTTCAGAGCCGCAACAAGGAATGTGTGTGTGGTGCCACCATCCATGGCACAATGCCTGGGGTGACATTGCAACTGCCTTGTTGCACCTGCATTTGGCTTTTAGGGTGTCTGAAATGTAGCCTATAGAGCTGTCACAGAGCCACCTTTGGGTGCTCCAGGCACATGTCCTGCAGCCTGTAGAGCTACTGGAGCATCCTTTGAACATTCCTGGGAACTCTTCTTCCTCCTTATCCTGGTGGACCCACTTCCTCAATGTGATGTCATGACAAATTTCAGAGGGCAGGGCTGGCATGGGGTGGATTATAGCCCTGCTATGGCCATGTTTAGAGATAGCTTCAGTTGGAAAGATTTTATTTTCATTACTATAACACCTTCCTCTCCCCAACCATATGGTTATATCATTGATGGCCAGGCTAAATTATCATCAGCTCAATACTCTGTACCCAGGTTTAGCTAGTGCCAATCACTAGTGGTATAATGGGTCCAAAATCTAATCTTGTCATAACACATATATTTCTCCCAGCTCAGAAGTGAACAATACAGAAGCGAGATGTAGGACTTTTTATGTAATAGTACAGAGACTAGAGTAGATGAGTGACAGATTGCATGAACCAATAGAACCAATAGGACACAAAAGAAGTGACATCAGGCATTACTACCAACTGAATTTAGTTCTCAATAGGCCTCTTACATTCATTGAAATATACTGTGCACAAGATCTATTTTGATGACTATTTCTGCTATTCTATATAAGGTGCTTGATGTGTGGCATCTCCAAATGTGTATTGTATTAAAAAAAACTTCTAAGATTTAAATTGATTTTAATACTTGCCTCAATATGTTTTCTATATATAATGTATTGTGCAGATATAGGCTCCTGACATTTAATAGAGCTTACAGTCAGCAAAGCAGAGAAGATGGGTAGATGTTACATGTAGAACAGTGCCCATTACTCTGTGTATTAATTGCAGATCAAGGAACACTATTTTATCTATTGATAAGACTCAGTATGGAGCCAGACACCATTTCTGAGAGAAACTTTCCAGTATTTGTAGTTATGAGGTTATGTTCTCTTCCTATATACACATACAGGGTGCATATAATTCATCTGCTATTTGTGCCTAATAGGTAGCTATGGAAGGCTGGCCTCCAGGTGACACTTGGGGAGAAACACCTACAAGTTATGTAACCTGGGTAAGTGATAATGACCATGACTGTAGTGTCAATCCAGTTACTGTAGTTTACAAAATGTTTAAACATCTATGCTAATAAACTATGATATACAAATAGTACATAATACCATAGTTATCTATGCTAATAAAGAGGAAAATTAGTTTTATCACATTTAAAAGTTACTTACCATTACCAACCTTTCATTTCAGAGTTAGATAGCTGTACCATGATTTGACAGATGTGCTGACATGACACATCCCTATGTTAAGTCTGCAGGGCAGTGTGTCCACACTGGGAAGGCTAATAATAATAGCTTGGTGTTTCTCCAGCACTGAAGGGGGGAACAGTTTAGGGCCCCACCAACTAAAATAGTACTTTTCACAAACTGGAAGGATCTACAGGATACAGTAACTGTCCTTTTACATGTTTTATAGTTGGTTCACTAAAGCAGGAGAACATTAAGTACCCAAATTATATTTCATTTGTCTGTGTAGGGTTGGGATGCATGAGGCATTGCATTCGGAATGTGAAGCATCCTGCCACCCTTCTCATGCATGCCGGCGTTAGCATATGCCAGTATGCATGATGAACACGGCAAAGGACCACTCTCTCGGTAACAGCGGCCCTTTGCAGTGTCAGAACAAAGATCCAAGCACCACGGGGGGTGCTGGGAGGGATAGAATTTTTCACAGCACTCTCCCAAAAGAAGCCCATAGGCTTCTATAGGGTAATGCCATCAGGAAGATGGCATTACCCACTGCAACCAGGCCCCATAGTGCATCACATTCCGGGGCTTGGTGCATAAGAGAAATGCTGCCAACCCAAATTTTGGGGGTTTGACCACATTTCTCCCCTTGCTACATCCTGCCCTAGATGAGGCTGCCAAGAGCTTTTAGTGGCACATGCAGGTTTGGGTCATGTCCCTGTAGCCCAGTCCATTTTAAAAATAACGCTTTAAGTTTCCTAGACCATGGTCCAGGCTGGGACTGGGAGTGAGAGAAAGGGAGTTGGCAGAATTCTTGTGACACGGAACCTTAGATTCCTATTGGAAATACCTATCTGGGTGCTGCCTGTGTATAGGACTTCCCTTCATCTTCATTGGGACTTTTTAATAGTGTTCAGCAGTATGGTGTAACTGAATGATGGCATACAGTATGTACAATGTGCTTCCTCTTTTCCTGCAGTAAATTCTGCAGATATTACATGTATAAGCTGCACTTTTTTTCTCTTTTGCAGCCCCTTCATACCATACTAGCCTCCTCTCCCGGAAGGTGCGGGAGGATTATGATTTTTCAAGTAGCCCCCCGCACACTTGGAAGAGTGACTGAATCTTTTACATCCCGCACAATTTCTAGTGAAGTGCGCAGGATGGGGAGACAATTACCGGGAATCGCGAGTCCGTATGGAGGGGAGAGAGCCAAAGTGATGCAAACGCATCCCTAATGATGTAAAGGGCCCAGCCCTGCCCCCTAAATGATGCATCTCCTCTCTGGGCTTTTACTGTACCTGAGAGAAGATTAAACATGTTGGCAAGTATCCTTCATACAGATAGCTGGTCTCTGTATTACAGACTAATATAAGAGCCTGGTTGTACATTAATAATCATACAGACAGCTGGTCTCTGTATTATAGACCGATATAAGAGCCTGGTTGTACATTAATAATCATACAGACAGCTGGTCTCTGTATTACAGACCGATATAATACCGATATAATAGCCTGGTTGTACATTAATAATCATACAGACAGCTGGTCTCTGTATTACAGACCGATATAATAGCCTGGTTGTACATTAATAATCATACAGATAGCTGGTCTCTGTATTACAGACCAATATAAGAGCCTGTTTGTACATTAATAATCATACAGACAGCTGGTCTCTGTATTACAGACTGATATAAGAGCCTGGTTGTACATTAATAAATACAGATAACTTATTATTATTATTAGACTATTTATATTGCACAAACATATTACACAGTGCTTTTTAGAGAATGTTTAAAAGTTTTTTTTTGTCCATTTTGGGCTCCATATGTCAGAAAGACATTAATTTTAATATAAACAAACTACTGGTATCTATATTACAGAATGAGATCAGAGTCTACATTAACACTTATATGACTCCCAGCGGTTACATAATCGAAACATTGATGTTTCAGCAAATTACAATGGTTAGTCATCATTTCAGTGCAATGGTAAATTATATTAGTATTATTATTATTATTATTATTATTATTATTATTATTATTGATGTTATTGTTGATAATAGTATTTTTAGCAGAAGTAATAGTAGTATATATTCACAAATATTATACACAGCACTTTACAGTTTTTAATAATTTTTTTACTTTGTTTTGGCACATTGTTTTTAATCAAAAAGGATTACTGTTATCTGTATTACAGACCAAGGTAAGAACATACTCATATGTGTTTGAAGATTTAAACGGCAACAGTACAGAGTATTTTGTAACCCAAGCACATACAATGGTGAGTTATATGTTAGCTACAATGCCAAATTATTATCATCAATATCCTTTATATAGTTAAAATATACTATACAGTGTTTTATAGAGAATATTTTGTAATCAATATTTATGATTACATTGTGGCCAGCCAATGTAACAAATATATTTTTTTAATCTAAATGGGCTGTTCTATACATATTTATATTATAGGCAGGACTGAGAGTCATCGCTAGCCTGTACGATGTGTCCAATAACTACGAGATGCAATATTTAATCAGACAGGGAATTACAATGGTGAGTAATCACTTTACTACACAAGTAAATTGCTAATAGTATTATAATTAGTAGTAGTAGTAGTAATAGTAGTAGTTTTACTATTATTATCAACCCTGAAATAGCCTAAATACTTTACAAAGCGGCATATTTATCAATTATCAGGTTTAGACCCAATAATTATCATTTTCTTTCACTGATATTCTCACCAACAAGAAATTATATACGTCCCAGATATATGAAGGAACACATCCAGGGAAGGGGCTAATAGGAGCCCATCCCTGCGATGAGTAAAGTGATTGCTGATGCGTTCACTGGGTCTGATTTAGCATGGATTGCTATTACGATTGCAGCTGCGATTGCATACACAGGTCTGCTGTGAAAATCTGCTAATGAATGGAATCACAAAGCCGTCGCACAGCCAGCATAGAGACAACCACTACCACTATCTCACATCCGTAATACTTTGGAGTCCTGTGTACACATTGGAAACATCAAGTAACATTGGTCCCTCATGCACAATTGCAGGAGGTCCGACCTTACTCAGAAATTGCTAACTTCGTCTTCCGCAGTAAGTACTCAAGCTATATGCCGTCACAGTGGCTAATATATGCACGCCCATGCAACGCCATTCAAACGGACAGGCACGCCTGTGTTTCTCCCACCACTCCCCCGTCACCACCCCCAAAAGGTCACTGCTTGTCACTCACTCTGTGATGGCTTTCTTTCTGTGTGCAGAGATCGTTGTACCATCGCAATGCTATGTCACGCCTGCGCACCGCGGTGCACATGCATGCGCACTATGCACCATCTGCCAATCTGCGTATGCTGTTGTAGTTGGGATCCGTGCTGAATCAGGCCCACTGTACTTTCTGCTGCGGGATCCCTGGCACACTAGTGGGTATGTGCGGTCTTCAGATTGCACATATTGAAATGGCCATTACCAGAGGGGGATCCAATGGATTGCACTACTGGCAAATTGTGCCATATGTAGACTATAGGATAAAGATGGAGTTAGTTATTGGGGCAAAGCTCCAGAATGCTTCACATTGGTAAATTTTACAATATAGAAACTTATGGGGGCTGCAATTGCAAACTGAAACAGGGGAACCATAGCATCCAGGGGATGAGGGAATTCTCACAAAAGTTGTTTCACAAATAAGTGCTTTATAGAGAATACTTAGGGCCTGATTCAGACCCACTCGCGAGCGGCTGTCCGCTCGCAAGTGGGTCGATGTTATGGACTGAGCATGCGCACGACGGAGGGAGCTCCGACGTGCGCATGCGCCAGACGCGACGAGCGAAGGAAAGTCCTTCGCTCGTTGTGTCCGATCAAAGGGGGCGTGCTGTCAATGTTGATTGACAGCACGCCCCCTTTGGTGGGCGTGCCGGGGGCGTGCCTCCCTGACGGGGGCGTTCCCACGGGAACGCCTCCCGTCAGAAGCCGGCCCACTGACATCACTAGTGATGTCAGTGGGAGTGATTTTGGCTCTGATAGAGCCAAAATCACTCCGGAGCTTGCGGTTGAAAACCTCAACCGCAGGCTCCGGCTCGCAAATTCGATGGTCGCGATGGTCTCGACCATTGCGACCATCACAATGCACGCTCGTATAGCCTGTGGGTGGTGACCCACAGCTATACGAGCGTCCAGGAGGACGCTCCATGAAAATGGAGCCCGGCCCTCATTCAGAGCGTGCGCTCTGCTCAGAGCGTACGGCTCTGAATGAGGGCCTTAATCAGTATTTATGTGTAAAAGTTGGGCCCCCATAGTAACAATGACATGGGGAACAATAGCATCCAGGGGATGAGGGAATTCTCACAAAAGTTGTTTCACAAATAAGTGCTTTATAGAGAATACTTAATCAGTATTTATGTGTAAAAGTTGGGCCCCCATAGTAACAATGACATGGGGAACAATAGAATCCAGGGGATGAGGGATTTCTCTCAAAATGTGTTCAATAAATGAGTAAGATTTGGGCCCCCATAGTAATAAGGACATTGTTTTATTCTAAATGGACTATGGTTTTCTTTATTACAGAGTGAGATCCTGTCATATAATGATGTGCCCCATCACCGTGATAACTTGCCACATCTTATGATCAACAATGAAGTTACAATGGTGCGTAATCACTTATATGCACAAGTAAATAGTCATAATAAATGAGTCCTCATATCCCCAGTGTCTTTGCGCCTTATGGCACAAGTAGCCTGGTGCGACTGAGCCACGTAGAAAGGTGTAGCGTACCATCTTTTTCTTTAAATTATGCACCTTATTTGCATCACAGACTGCAGAAAAAACACCACTCACAGTGTACTAGAGATGCTGGGCTGTGACTTTAGCTGCACATGACTTACTGTAGTTTAATGAGGAGGAGGAATGAGGTGAAGGGGCTCTACTGTGGTGTAATGTGTATAAGGGGCTCTACTGTGGTGTAATGTGTATAAGGGCTCTACTGTAGCGTAATGTATATAAGGGGTTCTACTGTGGTGTACTGTGTATAAGGGTTCTAATGTGGTGTAATGTGTATAAGGGCTCTACTGTGGTGTAATGTATATAAGCAGCTCTACTGTGGTGTAATGTGTATAAGGGCTCTAATGTGGTGTAATGTGTATAAGGGGCTCTACTGTTGTGTAATGTGTATAAGGGGCTCTACTGTGGTGTAATGTGTATAAGGGGCTCTACTGTGGTGTAATGTGTATAAGGGGCTCTACTGTGGTGTAATGTGTATAAGGGGCTCTACTGTGGTGTAATGTGTATAAGGGGCTCTACTGTTGTGTAATGTGTATAAGGGGCTCTACTGTGGTGTAATGTGTATAAGGGGCTCTACTGTGGTGTAATGTGTATAAGGGGCTCTACTGTGGTGTAATGTGTATAAGGGGCTCTACTGTGGTGTAATGTGTATAAGGGGCTCTACTGTGGTGTAATGTGTATAAGGGGCTCTACTGTGGTGTAATGTGTATAAGGGGCTCTACTGTTGTGTAATGTGTATAAGGGGCTCTACTGTTGTGTAATGTGTATAAGGGGCTCTACTGTTGTGTAATGTGTATAAGGGGCTCTACTGTGGTGTAATGTGTATAAGGGGCTCTACTGTTGTGTAATGTGTATAAGGGGCTCTACTGTGGTGTAATGTGTATAAGTAGCTCTACTGTGGTGTAATGTGTATAAGGGGCTCTACTGTGGTATAATGTGTATAAGGGGCTCTACTGTGGTGTAATGTGTATAAGGGCTCTACTGTGGTGTAATGTGTATAAGGGCTCTACTGTGGTGTAACATGTATAAGGGGTCTACTGTGGTGTAATGTGTATAATATAAAGGGCACTATGGGGCCTTCAGATACCTAGTTAAGAAGTAAGCACTGCGGCAGCATATAGTTCCTTTAGATAGATATAGGATATGAGTTATCTTTAATGAATTAAATATGGGACCTATTAGTTATTGTACAATGTCTGAGTAATAACTAGTAGATTGTCTGGTAATAGTCATACTGCCAGAACTATTCTTATCACTTTAGAGGACACATATAACATACTGTATATAATTTATATCTCCACCAGGTGAACTCGGAAGAGATGGAGGATATAGCAGAAGACATCATGCCTGATGCAGACAGGGATCAGTCATCAGATAATGGCACAAAAAAGAAGAGATCACGTCTGCAATCAGCGCTACATTACCTGCGGAAAAGAAGTCGCCGGCTGCTCTGTTGCTGTGTCCCCTAATAACATCTGAGTGACAGCAATAAGATTTACCATCTTAGTCCCCTAATGACATCTGGGTGACAGTAATAATATTTACCATCTTAGTCCCCTAATAATAACATCTGGGTGACAGTAATAATATTTATCATCTTAGTCCCCTAATAACACCTGGGTGACAGTAATAAAATTCTTAAATACATTTTTTGCAAATATTTTTTTAACTTAATTAAATGTAAAAAAAGAATGACAATTTTTGAGGGCCTTTTGGTAAAAAAAAAAAAAAAATTTCAATTAAGTGGGTAAGAGAAATGTGTTGAGTTTTTTATTTTATTTTGACTTATTAAGTATGTTAATGAGATCAGGGCAGTTTAAGTATTTTAGAGCCTGATTCAGAGTTGTACGCAGTCCCCTATTGGTCGCATTTGACAGATGTTTTGGGGAATGCAGTGCACGTGTTGCGAAGCCCTGGGCCCCGCAGCCAATAAGACCATTTCAGGATGGGGAATGGGTATGTCGCCTCCGTTTAGTGGGAGTGCCGAGGCCAGGGTCTGTGCAGATTTCCTGGCCCTGGCAGAGGAGTTCCATCACTCATTCTGAGTAAGCGTAAACTTATGCAGATGGGCGATGCTGCATCTTTGGATGCAGCACTCGGATCTGCAATGCTGAAAGAGGGCGTCTTTTTTCTTTGAATGCCTCTTGCAGCATTAGCATATCTTAGCATCTCTGCTGCATCCAAAGATGCAGCAGTGATGCTGTTATCCCATAACTTTGAATCAGGCCCTAAGTTCATAAATCTGTTGCCAGTAAAGTTGTTCTAGGTTGAATAGACTAAGCTAAGCTATTTTTGTGCATAATTTGTACTTTTTAAGGTGTATCAGCCATTCAATAGCAGGTTAGTGGTATCGATGTATTGTGACCAATAGGAAAACATAGGTATGATCAATGTCTTTTGATGTGCCATCCCTTTCCCTACTTTCTCTGGTTTCCTCGTGCACCAGGGACATGTGTGCAATGCACGCACTAACTCTTCTCATTAAAACTCTTCTTTGGGCATGTATGGCCTCCACCAGACAGCTCTCATGTTCAGCTCTGTGGAGCTCTTCTTAGCCTATTACTGGGATTAATGAGAAAGGTAATTAGGAGGTTAATGAGTATAAATATAATGGATGTTGTGGGGATTAAGTAATAATAGGAAGGAGGTACGTTAATTATGGGGAATGGGATTGGTGCAATTAAGGGTTAAGGAGTAAATTATTTCTGTAGAGAGGATAATATTGTGGCATTCTATTATGGTGGTGACTGGGATGCTTTGTGTACTGTATGGAGATCACTGGGATTCTCCTTGTATTGTAGGGCGTTCACTGGGATGGTCTGTGTACTGTATGGAGTTCACTAGGATGCTCTGTGTATTGTAGGGTGGTCACTGGGATGCTGTGTGTACTGTATGGAGCTCACTGGGATGCTCAGTGTACTCAAGGGTGGTCAATGGGATGTTTTTTATATTTTATATAAGTCCCAAAAATGTCTGCCATCGTTGTGACTCCAAAAGTAAAAGTTGCTACAAGTGTGGTACAGAAACAGACAAAATCTCAGGTGCACAACTCCAAATCATCAATAATATATATATATGCAATAAAATTTTGCAATCAATAGAGGTTTTTAGCATAATCATGGCCAAGCTTATGGGCCTACCCACCATATCCAGGTAACCTCTTTCGGGTAGGTCCCTAACATACTAAGGTTCAAATCCAGAGCGCAGGACCCCCCAAAACCGGCCAGGCTAAGCCGCCCCAGGGCACCACCATAGTAAGAAAAGTGCAGTGTAAAGAGATAGTTAGGAGCAGCTGCTGCTGCATATAAAGAATGAAAATAAAAAAGTGAAGTACATATATATTAGACACACAGTGAAGGGTTAAAATGTGTTATAAAGGAAAATGTGTTATACTGCAGTGCCCTGAGACAGACCAACCAACGCAATCCAGGGGGACCCACGCCCCAAAAATGAACCAAAATTGCACTACAGTATATAACTTGTAGGACTTACCTAGAATTGTGCCTAATACAGTGTGCATATACATTACCATACTCCATGCTTTTAAACCAATAAGGAAGGGTGCCAGTCCAGAATGGGGGTGTCTCCTTTCCCTCAGATGTGCAACAAAGCACATTAAATGGAGTATATGGAAAAGATTTCTGGACTGCACAACCTGACTATATATACAATGGGAGGTGCTACCTGATGAGACTAATTGCAGGCACAGAAACAGGCAAAGTCTCAGGTGCACAACTCCAAATCATCAATAATATATATAAATGCAATAACATTTTGCAATCAATAGAGGTTTTTAGCATAATCATGGCCAAGCTTATGGGCCTACCCACCATATCCAAGTGTGGTAGCCTAGAGAGCAATGACGTATTTTACCTAGGTGCTGCAGTGTACTGGTGTTATTACTGGCAATGGCTTCCCATTGGAAGCGCTACCTGCCAATCACACACAGGACAAGCAAGGTGTTTTCTCCCCCTGGGACTGCCAGTTCAGGCTGTAATTAACAGAGAGAGTGCTTCCAAAAGGAATCCACTCCTCTGTCTTTCCGACAGCACTACCCAGTTGCTAGGGGTTGCAGCAATGCAGTCCCTAGATGCCGGTATTTGTTCTCATGTGCCGGTCCCGGGGCCTGCCAAATCCACTGTGCAGGTGATGGGACTGTAGACTGCAGCACGGGCAGCCCCCCTGGACCTAGACGGTAGGAGCAACCACTGAAGGGGAGGGCTAGGGAGGCCTGAACTTTTATTCCTTTAGGTTGGAGTTTTGTGTGGAACATAGGCCCTCATTCAGAGGCGGTCGCAAGAAGCGAGCACTCGCTCTGAATAAGAACGGCCACTTGCCTTTTCAAGTGCGGCCTCCTGGTCGCTAGCTAAGCTGTGGGTTACCACCCACAGCTTTAGTGACTGTCCAGGTTGATGGTCACGATGGTCAAAACTATCGCGACCATCGGGGCTTGCAACAAGACCCTAAGGTTGGTCTCAGCAACCGCAAGCCGCAGGGAGCTTCCTGCTCTGATCGAGCAGGAAGCTCCCCACTGACATCACTGCTGATGTAAGTGTGGCTGCCCACAAAACGGCAGGCGTTCCTTAAGGACCACCTCAGTTTGTGAAACCACCCCCACGCCACGCCTACAAAACGGGGTGAGCTGTCGATCAACATCGACAGCCGCCCCTTTTGTAGTGAGCTCTGGAGCTTGCGCACATGCAGTGCGGCCGCTGCGTGTGCGCAATGACCTAAACATTATTTTGCTAATTCAATAGTGGATTCCATTTGCTAAGAAAATACATGAGATGTCCCATTAAAATAGATAGGCAATAGTTTTTGGCAAAATGACCTTGTATTACTAAACAAAAGAGCACAAAAAATCGTGTATTTCCAAATATGCACAGAGCCTTACACATCCAGTGATTTGACGGCAGCCACTACTACAACATATGCGGGATGTCATCATTAGCTTATCTGCCGGGTGGGCAAGATATATACTGAATGAGCCTAAAAGACCCTGGCGTCTTTTTAGGGACAATGCCAACATGGAACAACACCAATTCTGCTAGAGGCGGATCCAGTCATGCGGCCCAGCTGCACCTTCTTAAAGACCTTGTCCTTAATGATGAGCAGCAGCTCTCTTGCTGACCAAAGCTTCCTTGGAGAACCAACAGGCACCGCAGAATCTATTGGCAAATGGAAACTCAACTTAAAACCATCTAGCAAAAATTGTCCTTCAACTTTGTTTGGTTACCACGCCAACCACTTGGCCATGGCATCCAACTTAATTGGGGAAAAAGCTTTAGCTAGTAGCCCCGTGTCCGGCTGGCTTCTTGGATGCTGGGCAGCAATGGGTTTAGAGCAGTCAGATGAGGGGTGGCCCTTTCCACATTTGATGCAGAGGTGTTGAAAAGGACACTGAGCAGAGTTGAATGATAAACAGTTACCCTTGCTGCTGGCTGAGGGTGCAGGTCGATCCATGCCTAATTTGTGCTGCAAATTTGAACCCCCAGCAGCATATGTAGACTCTGTCACTTCAGCAGGTGGGCACCCTAACATGACGCCCGCAGATGCGGACACCTTGGAAGTGGCAGTAGGATGCATCGCTGAAGCAGTTAAACTGCCCATAGGGGCAAACCCTAGCAAAAAAACAGTGACCAGAGGAGCAACAGAGGTTGGTGGCATTGATTGCGCAGCATTAGGGAGCATGGCTGTCAACACAAGGGCAAAAACATTGGCCATGTTGGAGATAAACCCCATTATAGCAGTAGGGTCGAGTGCTGGGAACACCACTGGATCAGCTAATTGAGCAGGTGAGGGAGTTATAGAGCAGCCTGCCCAGCAGCAGGAGCAGCAGCCTGTGGAGCAGTAGTAGCCACAGGTAATGGCAGGGTTAAATCAGAATGGGAAGCAGCCTTAGCTGTAGCAGCAGCTCCAGGCAGTGACTGGGTTAAAACTGGCAACCCTGAGGATGCCAGCTCCACCCCCTGCTGATGCCCAAGATGGCGCCTGCCTCTTCTGCTAATGGAGGCAGGGCCACTATAATTACTAACTTCACCCCCCTGGAGGGAAGAGCCCAGCACCACTATGTGATGCTGCGGTGTCCCGCTGATCACTTGAGTGCCGGGTCCAATGCCGAGCAACAAACTCAAGCAGGTCGTGGCGTGTGATGTTACCGCCACCTCGACCCGTGGAAATAGTAGCCGTCACCAGCGATGGGATCGAATGTCCGATCCAAGCGTGTCCTCTGCAGGACACATCCATGGCCGGCACTAGGACAGTGTGTTTGTTCCCAGTGCAGGTAAAGCAGCGGTGGACAGGACTTGGCCAAGGGCATGAGCTGACTGTAGCTTGTCACCCGGCAGCCTTGATACAGCGTCGGGCGCGGCGGGTGTTTGGCTCTGGCCGCGAGCCAATCACGGCTTGCGGTCCAGCAGCCAATAGGAGGCAGCCACGATGAGCCAATAGTAGCTCGCCATGTCATAACCTCGCTATGAGCAGGAACAGTCTGTTCGTCAGCGGAGAGGGAGGGAAGAAGACCTCTCGAAGAAGAGAAAAGGAGCGATGCGGCCAGAGTTACGGCAGCTGCAGAAGAGGCCAGAAGATGCTGCTGTCAAGAAAGAAGATGAACAGCGGTGGCTGAACGCGGAGAAGAGGAGGTGGTGCCACTGGCCTGTCCTGGTCAGTGGCGCCACCTCCTCTTCTCTGCGTCCAGCTGCCGCTGTTCATATAAAAGCAGAAGAAGAAAGCAGTTGAGGACCGGAGAAGTTCCCCACTGCAGCCTCTCCCAGAATACCGGTAATCAGCCTTGGGCCACTGGTGTTATTTAACCCCTCCCTAGACCACCAGGCATCGGGCATTAGGCCCGTGGGGGTGAGTCAGGTTTTATGCCTGTGCCATCATTAGGCGGGCAGTAAGCACAGGCCACACAGGGGGCTTCAGGCTCTAAAACATTGTTATTGCCCCTGTTAGGAGGGAGTGATCTGGGTATTAGGCCCAGCTCACTAATCGAGCAAATAGGTGGGTGACCCTGCCTGTGCCCAGATATTATATAAAGTGACTGTGAGGTTCTGATTTTGTTGTGGACCCGGAGTGGTGACAGGAGCAGACACAGAAGCAGATTTAAATGAAAATGTGGAACTTTTAATGAGTGACTTAGTAGACATGGATATGGCAAAAGAAATAGTCCAGGCATAGCACTGAAGTGTTCTTGAGAACCGTAGTGAAGCAAATGGGAGAATGTCCAGATAGTGACAGGCAGGAACAGTCCAGTATATAGGTGTGGTGAGGCTGAAATTAATTGCAGGCTGAAGTGAATTTGCAGCTGAAGTGAGTCCAGCAGAGTGTAAGTGGAGGCAAATGCAGGGTGACAGCAGACTCAGGTACTCAGGCAGGGGGAAGGTAAATGGAGGGTGCAGGGAGAGTCCAGCGGTTGGAGCAGGCAGGGTAACAGGCTAGGTAATGTTTCCAAGGAGGCAGGTAACGAGCTCAGGAACTCTCTCTCAGCTGCTGCTGAGAAACACATTGCACTGGCAAAGAAGGAAGGCTCTGGACCTTCCTAAATACCAAGTGCAGCACCATGACTGGCTGGAGAGAGCGCAAGACCCACCAGGATTGGACAACTGAATCACATGGCCGGAGGCAAGATGGTGGTGCCCATGCCGAGCGGAATGGAAGCACCGCCAGGCCTCACCAGCCAGAGTGACAATGTACCCACACAGAACCATGCGCAGCCAATGCCCCTCGCCAAGCACCAGCGCCACCGCCAGGCACCCCCGCCACAGTGACCTCACAGGTATTACCCGTCGACCACCATGCCAAGAAAACCTGGTCGTGACAGTACCCCCCCCTTATGAGTGGCCTCAGGACACTCACCAGGCTTCTCCGGGTGGGCAGTGTGAAACTTCTTGATGAGTGTGGGAGCATGGATGTCTCGGTCATTGGTCCAACAGCGCTCTTCCGGACCGTAACCCCTCCAGTCTAACAGGTACTGCAAACGTCCTCTGCGAAGCCGAGAATCTAGCACCTGGGAAACCTCAAACACCACGCCCCTTTCAGTCTGGATATGAGGGGGAACAGGAAGGACACTGTTCAGTACCAGGGGTTTAAGTAGGGAAATATGAAAAAAGTTGGGTACTTTCAGATAAGGAGGCAACTGAAGGCGATAAGCCACTGGGCTATGATGGAGAAGGGCCCGAAGAAACGTGGGACAAACTTCAACAAAGGTACTCTAAGCGTAGGTTCCAGGTGGACAACCAGACTTGGTTTCCCACTTGCATGTGTGGCACCTTCCTACGCCTTTTATCTGCCTGATGTATGTAGCGGGAGGATGCTTTCTCCAAGTCATCACGTACTTGAGTCCAAATAGAAGCAAATCTCCGTACAGTGTCCTCTACGGCTGGTACATCGAAGACAGGTAGGCTTTGAAATTCAAGAACCCGAGGATGAAGACCAAAGACAACTTGGAATAAAGTTTGGTTTGTAGAAGAGTGGTAGGAGGCGTTGTGCGAAAATTCAGCCCATGGCAGCAATTCAGACCAATTGTCTTGGGAAGATAACATAAAAATCCTCAGGAAGGTCTCAAGGTCTTGATTAACCCTCTCAGTAGATCCATTCCTTTGTGGGTGATAAGCCGTGGAGAAATGTAGTTTTACTTGAAGAACAGAACATAAGGCTCTCCAAAATCTGGCTACAAATTGAACACCACGGTCAGAGACTATTTCAGCAGGAAGACCATGGAGACGGAATATGTGTTGAATGAACAGGTGAGCAAAGTCAGGAGTTTCTTTAGGGGTATATAATGGACCATTTTAGAAAATCGGTCTACTACGACCCAGATGGTAGTGTATCCCTGAGAGTTCGGTAGATCCGTTACGAAGTCCATGGAGAGATGAGTCCATGGACGTGATGGAATAGGTAATGGCAACAACTCGCCAGCCGGATTTTAATGTGAAGATTTATGCTGAGCACAAGAGTTACATGAAGAAATGAACTCCAAAACGTCCACCTTCATGGATGGCCACCAATAGCCTCTCTTTAAAAATTCCAGAGTCTTTCGAGTACCTGAGTGGCCTGCAAAAAGAGAAGAATGAGCCCAGGTGAGGAGCTGCTTCCTTAACTCCGGGGCCACAAAAGTCTTCCCAGTAGGAGGCTGTAACTATATGGTGGCGAAAACTCTTGACTCCAAGACAGGGGTATTACGTTGGGTCTCCGAATTGTCGTCACAGAGGAGTGAACTGGAACCGAGCAAAAAATATTGACCATCGGGCCAGACGAGGACTCACACACTGGATATTCTTGAGGAAGAGGAGGTTCCTATGGTCAGTGAAGACAGTGAAGGGAAACTTCGCTCCTTCCAGCAGGTATCTCCATTCTTTTAATGCCAATTTCACTGTTAAGAGTTCTTGTTCACCTATAGCATAATTTCTTTCGGCAGGAGAAAACTTTTTGGACAAAAATCCACAGGGATGAACTCGATTGTCCTCATAACGCTGGGATAGGACTGCTCCCACAGCTTCTGATGACGCATCCACTTCCAACAGAAAAGGCCTATCCAGATCTGGTTGTCGTAGGACTGGAGCCAAAATAAAGGCTTGTTTTAGGAGCTGGAAGGCTGTTTCTGCCTCAGGTGACCATAGGGCAGGATTAGCACCTTTGCGGGTCAGGGCTGTAATGGGAGCCAATAATGACGAAATCTCTTGATAAAGCGTCTATAGTAGTTGGCGAACCCAAGCAGTCTCTGGATGGCTTTCAATGTGTGAGGTCGGGACCAATCCAAAATCGCCTGTACCTTCTTGGGGTCCATTTCTAGACTGGAGCCAGAGATGACGTAACCAAGGAATGGCACACTGGGCACACCAAAGACACATTTCTTCAATTTGCAGTAAAGGTGATTCCTCCTCAGATGGGATAATACTTCCTTCACATGTTAATGATGTTCCACTACAGAAGACGAAAAAAACAGTATATTGTCTAGATAGACAACAACCGAGACATATAACAAGTCCCGGAAAATTTCATTAACAAAGCCCTGAAACACAGCAGGGGCATTGCATAACCCAAAGGGCATCACAAGGTATTCAAAATGTCCATCTCTGGTATTAAAGGTGGTCTTCCATTCATCACCAGTGCGAATACGGATGAGGTTATTGGCCCCTCTCAGATCTAACTTTGAGATTATGATGTACCCCTTAACCCTGTCGAACGACTCTGTGATCAGTGGAAGCAGATACCAATTCTTGACTGTTATATCATTAAGGCCCCGGTAATCTATACAAGGCCTTAAGCCACCGTCCTTCTTGCTGACGAAAAAGAACCCAGCTCCGGCAGGAGAGGTGGATGGATGAATAAATACTTTCACTAGGTTGTCCTGGATGTATTTTGACATAGCTTGAGTCTCAGGCAAGGATAGAGGATAGGTGCGACCACGAGGTGGCATTTTGTCAGGTATCAGATCGATTGGACAATCCCATACTCTGTGAGGAGGTAAGACATTCGCCTGTTGTTCGGAAAAACATCAGTGAATATCTGGTACTCCTTAGGAATAACTGGAGATATTAATGAAACTATTTCCGTAAAGGTCGTATCTCGGGAAGACAGGATTTCTGACAGTCAGCCCCCCATGAAAGAATTTGCATTGAACACCAGTCTATCCTGGGATTATGCTGGCATAACCAGGGTAATCCTAAAATGATGTCTTGAGAAGCCTCAGGTATCACAAATAACTTTAAAGATTCGGAGTGGAGGGCTCCAATGTGGACTAACACTGGTTGAGTTTTTTTGGTGACCACTCCATTAGCTAAAGGCCGTCCATCTACTGAGGTCAGGGAAATTGCGTGATTGAGAGACGAACAAGGGATCTGTAGTTTATCAACTTTGCTGGAACTCTTGAAATTTCCAGCTGCTCCAGAATCTAGTAGAGCAGTAGCGAAGACAGGTTTAGGCTTGAGATCTATAGCGAAGGTAATTTTAAAATCTTTAGTATTTGGGGACGGTCTCATAACTCCTAACTTGATGTTCCCAGGGTCAGTTAGGAATGGGCGTTTCCCGATTTCCGGGAACAGGAGGCCACCAGATGACCCGAATCTCCACAGTATAGGCAGAGGTTTTTTAGTATCCTTTTCTGACGTTCCTCTTTAGAGAGATGGGTTTGGTTCACCTGCATAGACTCTTCTTCCATAGGGGAAGTTGTGGACAGGTAGGTAAGGGAGGAGTAAATGACCTTTGCCGGTCAGTTCTGTTCTTTTCAGCCTGACGTTCCCTGAAGCACAGGTCAATCTTGTTACAGAGTGAGATCATGCCGTTTAAATTAGTGGGAAACTTGCGGGTGACCAAGTCATCCTTTAGTCGGTCCGAAAGACCATGCCAAAAGGCTAAGGTAAGGGCTTCCTCATTCCACTTGAGCTCTGATGCCAAAATTTTAAACTGTATGGCATATTGGCTGACAGGATGGATTCCTTGTCTCAGGGTCATGATACTGGACGATGCTGACACAGTGCGTCCAGGTTAATTGAAAATCCTCCTGAATGATGACACAAAGCCTGCATAGTTACCCAGCAGTGTACCTGAACGCTCCCAGACTGGGGAGGCCCAATCCAAAGCCGAGCCAGACAACAAAGACACAATGTGTGCCACTTTAGTTCTTGCAGTGGGAAAGTTATCAGGCTGTAGAGTGAAGTGTATATCACACTGATTCAGGAAGCCACGACAGAGCTTAGGATCACCATCAAATTTGCTTGGCATAGGAAAATATAATGGGAGATACCCTGTTCCCTGTATTACCAGGCACAGGAGTAAGTGTAGTTGCTGATACCCCAGGGGTGGATAACGAGGTTTGCAGATTATCTTGTATTTTAGACATCTCCTGTAGAAACTGAGCCATTTGGTGCTGCATAGCTCCAGGTTTTCTAAACGGCCAGCAATACACCAGAATAAATCCACTCCTGACTCCTGGTCTGTGGCCGGATCCATGGGGCCAGTGCAAACTGTGAGGTTCTGATTTTGTCGTGGATCCAGGGTGGTGACAGGAGCAAACACAGAAGCAGATTTAAATGAAAATGTGGAACTTTTAATGAGTGACTTAGTAGACATGGATATGGCAAAAGAAAAAGTCTAGGTATAGCACTGAAGTGTAATGAAGCAAATGGGAGAATGTCCAGATAGTGACAGGCAGGAACAGTCCAGTATATAGGTGTGGTGAGGCTGAAATGAATTGTAGGCTGAAGTGAATTTGCAGGCTGAAGTGAGTCCAGCAGAGTGTAAGTGGAGGCAAGGTGCAGGGTGACAGCAGACTCAGGTACTCAGGCAGGGGGAAGGTAAATGGAGGGTGCAGGGAAAGTCCAGCAGTTGGTGCAGGCAGGGTAACAGGCTAGGTAATGTTTCCAAGGAGGCAGGTAACGAGCTCAGGAACTCTCTCTCAGTTGCTGCTGAGAAACACGTTGCACTGGCAAAGAAGAAAGGCTCTGGACCTTCCTAAATACCAACTTCCGCGCCATGACTGGCTGGAGAGAGCATATGACCCACCAGGATTGGACAACTGAATCACATGGCCGGAGGCAAGATGGTGGTGCCCATGTCGAGCGGAACGGAAGCACCGCGAGGCCTCACCAGACAGAGTGACAATGTGCACGTACAGAACCACGCGCAGCAATGCCCCTCACCAAGCACCAGCGCCACCACCAGACACCCCCCGCCACAGTGACCTCACAGGTATTACCCATCGACCACCATGCCGAGAAACCCTGGTCGTGACAGTGGCCCTGGGCAGTAGGCCCAAGCCACTTGGTATGCCCCACAGTTAGGCAGGCCTGTAGGCCTGAGGATCCAATACAGTTGATCTGGGCACTAGGCCTAGAACAACTAAGAGATTGCTCCTCCATTAGGCAGGCCCATAGGCCTGAGGCAACATCTAAAGGGGACATTGGGCATTAGGCCCAAGTCCCTTTGGGCCCTGAAATAGGCAGGCTTATAGTCTGAGCCACAGGTAAGACCCTGGGCGTTAGGCACTGAGCCCACTGAGAGTGGATCTGGGCATTAGGCCCAGACCACTGGTATAAGTAGGCAGCCCCTGTGCTAGTGTGTAGAGGTGTTAGCTGTAGTGCAACACACCCTCCAAGTCCCCAGTGGAGAGCTGTCAGGCTCCGACTAATATAGCAAGTGTTTCCCAGTCACCTAGAAGAGGAGCTGGCCAGCTCTAGTTAGGCAAGTAGCAAACATTTAAAGGGACAGTAAGGTGTTTTACTCTTGTGTGATTACCGTCTGTGGTTGTTGTTTTTCAGTGTAGGGTAACAGTTCAATGGATTATTGTTAAATATGCCGCACTAAACACAGGGTTGAGCACGATGTTGTTGTAGTATGTGTAGTAGTGTCACACACTTAGGTTAGGTTTAACACTAACTCTCCCACAGCCTAACCCTAACCCTCCTGCAGCCTAACCTAATGTTGACATTCCAATAATGTCAACATTTCACACGTCAACATAAGAATGTCAACATGTTGCCTGACATTGTGGTGTTGACTTTGTTAATGACGACCTAATGACTACATCACTCTTCCATGAGCAGTAGAGCGTAGCCATTTAATTGCAAATATTAGAGAACAAAACAATATCTACTTACTTGCTTACAATAGTGGTGTATTGCTTCCGTTTCCTTGTCTAACCAGCTTACAGTGAGGTATGAGAGATAGGCGTACTATCCATACGATTACAATTTGCATATGTGCCTGACTGTGATTCGCCACATGGACAAATGTGTAAATTCTGAGATGAATGGATGTGATGGGTATCGGACAACACTAGCCTCCTGCGCCGAGACAGCAGGTCATCAGAGGAGCGGTCACGGCTAAAGAAAACCATTCCATTGCTGTGATGCAATTTCCAAATACGTCACTAAACAATGGCTGATATATATCAGGAAGAAAATGTAAAATATTAATAAATATGCCCCTTATTAAGAAACGATGTTCTCTGGCCAGAATATCTTATGACTATGGCCCTGATTCAGAGCCGGACGCTCTGACCAGAGCGCTCGCTCTGAATCAGGGCCCACCTCCATAAATATGGAGCGTCCTCCTGGACGCTCGTATAGCTGTGGGTCACCACCCACAGCATATACGAGCGTGCAGGATGATGGTCGCGATGGTCTTGACCATCGCGACCATCGCCACTGCGAGCAGAAGCCTGTGGTTGAGTTTCTCAACCGCAAGGCCAGGAGTGATTTTGGCTCTATCAGAGCCAAAATCACTCCCACTGACATCACTAGTGATGTCAGTGGGGCCGGCTTCTGACGGTAGGCGTTCCCTTGGGAACGCCTCCGTCTGGCAGGCACGCCCCCGCAACACCCACCAAAGGGGGCGTGCTGTCAATCAACATCGACAGCACGCCCCCTTTGATCAGACACTACGAGCGAAGGAAAGTCCTTCACTCGTCGCGTCTCGCGCATGCGCACGACGGAGCTCTCTCCGTCATGCGCATGCGCAGTGCAGACCATCGACCCACTTGTGAGCGGACAGCCGCTCGTGAGTGGGTCTGAATCAGGGCCTATATGTATTAATAAACATGGGTGTTTATAAAAGGAAAGCGACATCATTTTAGCTATGTGCTGGACATATTGGCTCTTATTCAGAGTTGGGAGCAAAGAAAAAAAAAGACACAGCTCTGCACGTGAGCAAAACCATGTTGCAATGAAAGGGGTACAAATCCAATTTGTATCCTCTTTTAGCATGCTGCAGAGTAGATGGTGCCGGCTTTTGCATGTAACCAACAAATGCTTTATTTTTATAAAGCAATTTATATATGAACTTGGACCCCCCCCCCCTCCTGGGGCGTCTAAAGAGAGGAGGAGGCCCGTGTGCACTCCCTGTGCTGGGCCCCCTCCTCCCTCCCCGGTGGCCGGCAGCCGACTGAGCGGCTAGTCAGCCACCGGAGCCTTAAGGTGTGTACACACTAGGCGATCAGGAAAGACAGTACGATTACGACATCATAATCGTACAGTCGTTCCTGATCCCCTGTAGTGTCTGCACTGAACGATCAGTCGTTCAGTGCAGGCACTGTCCATCATTCCTGAACATGCTAATCTGTCGTTATCATCAGATTGTGCTGCATGTTCAGGCGATGGACAATGTCAGAAACGACCAGCGGGAGTGCGCATCGCTGGTCGTTTCCGACATAAAAGTGCATGATTTGTGCATGATTACTGAGTGACTGCACAATTACGATGTCGTAATCGTGCAGTCGCTCAGTAATATCGCCCAGTGTGTACCCACCATTACTAGACTCCGGGCACTAGAGTGTGCCCGGAGTCTACTGCGCATGCGGAGAATGCCGGAAAATGGCCGTAGTGGCCATTTTTCCGGTGTTCTGTGCATGCACAGTAGACTCTGGGCACACTCTAGTGCCCGGAGTTTACTGCACATGCGCAGAACACTGGAAAAATGTCCGCGGCGGCCATTTTCCGGTGTTCTGAACAGCGCAGACACCCGACGTGGGACCATGGACAAGTATGTCTAAAATAATATGGGTGCAGTGTGTGCGGAGCGGGGCCCCCCTGGACCCGGGGGGCCCATGTGCCCCACACACACTGCACCCATTATAGATACGCCACTGCCCCCCTCCCAAATCTAAATCTCTTTGCACATTTTGGGCCCGATTCTGAATCGAACGCAAGTCCTAATGCGGACAGATCCGAAGAAAGCAACAGTGGACTGCGCATGCGCTATACCGTGCATACACACATGGACGTGATTGAGCGTTCAGACAGATCAGCCCATTGACGTGAAATGGGCATTTTGGGTGGTTACCATGAGGACACATGGAACAGATCCATCTCATGGGAGTGTGGTGGGGCGCGTGGGCCAACTTCCGAGCTAGATTGGAGCGTGTGGGCTATGATAGGATGCCTGTTTCTGACGGATCTATTGCACCCAGCATGGGTGGGGGGTGTAATTCCAGATAATAATGATGATGGCTGCAGAGAGAAAACCAGTTGGTGACGCGAAGCAAATGCATGCGGACGGGCTGATACTCGCAATAGCATGAATCAGTAAGTAGGCTGCCGGCGCCAGACGGAGGAGTGGTCGAGGATGCCTCTGACTCAGAATCAGGCCCTTTAAATCTGCCCCCCCACCCTGCTGCGCTACATGGTTTTGCCCAGGTGTAAAATTTGTCTTTTTTTTTGCATTGCTCCTAACCATGGACCAGCCCCATAATCATTTTAAAATTGCACAAGATTATTATTATTATACATGTGAACTTCTCAGTGTGGGGTCTATGTACTAAGCTTTGGAGACAGATAAAGTGGATAGAGATAAAGTACCAACCAATCAGCTCCTAACTGCAATTTTTAAAACACAGTCTGTATAGTGAGTTAGGAGCTGATTGGTTGGTACTTTATCACTCTCCACGGCTTAGTACATAGACCCTACAGCCTGTAAAATGACAGTTAAGGAGCTGCTTGGTTGGTACTTTATCTCCATCCACTTTCTCTCTCTTTCCAAGGCTTAGTACATCTTTCCCCTGTACCCATTACCAAAACAACACAACATAAGGCCCAATGTGGCATATTTATCATGTATTGGGAACTGGTCTTGATAATTATAATTTCTTAATGTGGCAATAAGGAATTAAACATCATCTGAATTTAACATTAATCACATGCAGGGACAGGAGCTCTGGTAGGAGCCCGACCCTGTTGTGTGCTAGATGTAACGTGACCACTAGTGCGGACCCCCGCCGTACTACTGCAGCTGCGCGATCATAAGACCAAGCACGTGCAAGCGAAGAGTGCCGGAAAGCTTTGCATTGAGTAGCTACGTTAGGCGCCATTACAGTGACTACGGTATCTGGTCTTATAATGGTGTTAGCTACACAGGGCTATTTGGCATTTTAGCAGGACCCATAGAAAGTTATGAGGCTGCTATTGTGATTGAAAACAGGTGACCAGAGCATATACAGTATCTCTGATATCTGCTGTAAAACCCCATTCATACCCCCACAAATATGTTTGAACAAATATGCTCCAACATATATACTGCAGACAATATAGGCAGGATTCTAATTAGATTTATACTTATCATTATTACACATATTACATACTTGTCAACTCTCCATCATTGTCAGGGAGACTCCCTGAAATTGCAGCAATCTCCCTGTCTCCCTGAGAGTCTATCAATCTCCCTCATAGCACCTTACCCCCATTATGAAGCTGTTATATTAAAATAAATAAGAGATATATACATTTAAATGGGATCATTAGTATAATTTCCCTGCATTGGTTATAAGGCACATACTATAAATACTATAAATACTAACATACTATCTCTTTTACACTGCACTTTTCTTACTATGGCGGTGCCCTGGGGCAAATTAGCTGGGTCAGTTTGGGGGGTCCTGCGCACTGGATTTGAACTCTAGTATGTTAGGGACCTACCCTAAAGAGGTTACCTGGATATGGTGGGTAGGCCCATAACCTTGGCCATGATTATGCTAAAAACCTCTACTGATTGCAAAATTTTATTGCATTTATATATTATCAATAATTTGGAGTTGTGCACCTTAGATTTGAACATTTTCTTCCAATTAGACAGAGGCTCAGTTTACTTGAGGCAATAGATTTACTTGAGATAATAGAACTATCAATGTTTCTTACATCATATTACATGGAAATATGACCACAGAACATCTTAATAAGTAGGGTTTGTATTTAAATGTGTGATTTATGTGCATTTTTCATGTTTGTCTATCATCAATATCTGCAGAGCATCTTATGCCAGATTATACATTACTATAAATCATCTGTAATTCACTCAATATTAACGATTTAATAAGAAAATCTCCATACCGATAGTGGCGGATATAACCAAGTAAGAGACAGTCATCCAGAAAATGGCCATCAGTGTGCCTTTAGGAATAGCCACTGCCGGGTCCTGGGTGAGGGAAGATAAGACTAATAGTCATTGACCCTTTTACCACCGTCAAACATTGATAATATGATGGTTGTACATATTTCTTCAAGAACACTAGAGGGCTTTCATTAGATTGGTGCCAGCAGAACACATGAAAACCAACTGATTGGTTAACTTATCCACTCTCTTTCTTGAGGGTTTGATAGTCCTCCCCTTTAGTGAGTTAGTGCAATGATTATTCCAACTAGTCTTGAACATAAAACGTGTTAAACAAGAGAGGAGAGTGGGTGAGAGGGGAATATTTCAACCATCTCTTTCAATTATAGGTTCACTACTCTTGTAAGATGGAATTTACATGGTTTGACCTAAGCAAATGATTTCTACCTTTAGATCCCCAGAGATGTTGGATCCGGCCAGAATTCCAGTGGCTGATGGGAAGAAGATGGAGAACATTCCAAAGAAATGTCCGTCTTGTCCTCTCCACTTAGGCACGAAATTCTCAGCAAAAGATGTCAGCTGTAGAGAAAGGAAAGTTTATATTAATTTTTACTTGACAGCAGCTGTGTGAAGATCAGCGTAAGGCCAGGTTACACCCCGAGGTTGTAGTAGCAGGGTACCAATTATGTGTTGTTGGTATCAGGCATTTAGGAGCTGGTTCAGACCCTCTTGCTAAGAAGCGTACGCTTGTAGCTGCCGATGGTTCGCATTGTGCTCATGTGTATGCATCGCAATGCGCATGCGCGAACCACTGCGAATGATCGGGAAGTGCTTGCTCACCCAGCATAGACAGCCCAGCTGAATGAGTGACAGGAGAGGCCATTTGTGGGTGGTAACAGGGACAGGCCACTAGAAACGGGGGAGTGGAGGTGCGAATGCAAGCGTGCCTGAACGTCTCACCAGGGCCGTAGCTAGGGTAGTGCGGCCGGTGCCATCGCACAGGGCACCACAGGTCAGGGGGCACTGTTTGGGCCTGTCAAATTTCTGTTTATTATCATTCTTGCTTGTAGCTTCCTCTTATTTCATCCCCAGCATCTCCTGGCCTCTCCTATCTCTTCCCTGGCCCTTCTACATGAAGCCATGGCCCTTTTTTGGGTGGATTATGTCCCTTTGAAAAATGAGGTGGCGCCAATGCTCTTTCTGGCACAGGGTACCAAAAAGTCTAGTTATGGCTCTGCGTCTCACCACCGTTTCAGAGGCGTGCACAATTAACAGGCAAGTTCATAGTACACATCACTTGGTTGTATTTCTCACTGAAGTGGTCGCAGTGCTTTAGGTAGGGTATAGTCAACCACAAGCACTGCGATCGCATCCAATGGTCCTCAATGTACTGATGGTTACATACACTTCCTGGAGATGACGTGCATTAGTGGGCATCTTAAGACAGGCGTCAAGACATAGTGGGCGTGCTTATGCCTTGCCATGCGATCACATGCCGTGCCATCACTTAGCCGGATTTGAATAAGCTGGAAGCGAAAGAACGCATCTAGCGAGCGGGTCTGAATAAGCTCCTTAGAGTTAGCCTATAGGGTTCTTGGGGGGGGGGCATGTCTTTGTTCTAGAATTAGGGCTGGAAAACCAGGAAATCAGTCACTTTGATTCTGGAAATCCCTCCCTCCCTCGTTTGGTATTTTGTGTGTGTTGTGCATGTTGTGGTGGAAAGAACGGTAGTGTGCTTTTTATTTGTTATCAAGTTAGATGGGTGCACTCTCCTTATTCCGACATAGACCAAATCGTCCCTACAGGGAAATGACACAGCCCGTCCGGGCGTGCTTTGCTGGAGAGTTGAACCAACTAGTGATGTGTTTGGTCTGCATGTGTTTGTTGGAGTGTCCATTCTTTGTTTTCCACCACCATACTAACTTTACGTTCATAACAATCAATTTCAATTGCCAATATCTAATCTGATGATTAATTCAATAATTAATAATGTAATAATTAATAATCTTATGTCAAAATAAAATGACCTTATTTTCAATCCAACTTCTGTTGTCTGTGTGTTTATTTTAGATAAGTTTTAGTTGTGATAAGTCTTTAAGGTGCAACGTGGATATCAACCATTGGGGCGTTTAATAACATTATAACACTAGCTGGGGCATAACTACATTTAATGTAAAAGTGAGTTATACTGCATTAAAGTAATGAGGAAAATAGGATTTTTACTTATCTTTTGTGCTGTTCTATCTGTTGCCTGTAGGTCAGGAGCAATAAACAGGCTAGTCCTATAGAATCCCCTTTCCATGTATACATAATGAGTGAAGTACACTGGATGAGCACCGCAGGCTATCTTGGTTTTGCACCAGTACTATGAGATTTTCACTCATAACACATCAAGGTGCAGGACTACTTTCCACTCTCAGAAAACCTCCGCCAACTAGTAGTGTGCACAGGTGAGCGGTGATAGGGAAACATATGAAGCGGGACACTGTGCACAAGTCACATCAAAGCCCAACATGCTACCACTTAAAAATTATATCTTGCATTAACTGAAACTTCAGTCTTTCTACTAAAATACAGTTTCATTTCATCTCAATTATGGCTTAAAGTAATTATCAAAGTGATGGGGCACCTGGACTTTTTTTTTATTCTGTGTCTTTTTTTTCCCTTCATTACAAAGCTTGTTATAATAACATCAGAGCACCAAGATATGTATTTCTGCTATAGCACATGAATGTCCAAAATGGGAGCCATTACAAGTATAATACTGCCAGCTCCAAGATTCTGCACAGTTTTTTAAAAACTGGTATTTATCTCCAAAACCCCCGCTGGCAGCTATTGTATCCCGCAATATTTAGTCATTCTTACTTAGAAAATGAATCAACCTAGGCCATGTTAGTGAGTTAGTTAGATGGGCTGCAAGTTTAGACCTTGAACTTGGCCACTTGAGGACATCTATTTCTCATTTAAGCCACTCTAGTGTTGCTCTTGTGGTGAGCTTTGGAATTTTGTCCTGTTGAAAGGTGGACCTACTCCCAAGTTTAAGATTTATTGACTGAAAGTAGCAGATTGTTTTGTTATATAATTTTTTATTTTCTTTTAATGTAATTTAATGGAGAGCTGGGAGTTAACAGCTTTGCATTGCTTTGCGGGTCAAACCAAAAACAAGTCTCAATATTTTCAAGACTGGCTCAAAGAAAAAAGATTGTTGAACTTGGGCAGTTTGGTAGAATTGCAATCTGGCTCAAATAGTTTGAGCAGCTCCACCAGAGACAATAGGATTGTATTTCCAATATGCAGGATTATTCCACTGGGAATCCATATCTCAAATGGCAGATTTCTTCACAAATTTATTTCATGGTATTATGGACCTGTTTCAAAGATCTGAGATTCGCTTCATCAGTGGTGGACCAGGCTGGGCTATTGTAATGTAGGTCCAAAACAAAACAAAAAGACATTAAATAAGAATAAGATGAGTTCTGTGAATCCATACTCAAGGTCCAAACATGTGCGTCTACCTGTAAGACACATTAAAACTTCACATACTGTTCCACTGTGCCAGTGCTCTGCTAGGGGAAATGAACAGATGCCAGCGTAGTGAGTTGCACTTACATTAGCAGAGGTTCTGGTTGAGTGGTTCTGTCCTATTTGAGACAGGGTGTGGAGCAAGTCATCAAGGATCTTGATATGGTTAGGTTCCATAGAGTATGGCTATGGACCATTATACGGTAATGCCAGATAGTGTTGCCAGTAGCTCAACAGCAATAGCCAGGCTGTTTTCCAGAGTACTCAATGTGTTTACTCGTACTCAGCACAAACCTAAAGTTGTTGACCAAAAATAGTAATAAAACATCCAAGGTCAGTCCCTACTGATCAATGTGGTACAAAATCTGTAGGCAAAGGCAGGGCCGAAGCAGAGGTGGACAACAGGCCACAATAATCCAACAGTCAAAAAAAGTGCAGGACCTACACTGAGTGTCTCAGAGCAGCAACATGTTTAGATCTGATGCCTATAACAGTGACTTAACTGAAGGCAGGCCTAGACTTACAGTATGTCGATGTTGAAGCAATTAAGGCACACAGCACATCAGGATGTGCTGATGATTTTGTATCTGGTCATGTGCAAAGATAATTATAAAAGCAGACAATGCTACTTGCACAGTCAAGAAAAATCCATCCAAGTAAGAACATTCACTATTATATGCATTTGTCTGAGGCCAAATTGGAAAGAATACTTTGTGTCTATTACTGGTCTCAGATAAATGTGCATGGTATTAATTTTAAATAAGATCCTAATTTTCTCTTAAGGCATTTTTCCCTGGAAGACAACAGTCTGACTGTGGTGATGTCCCACAGACCCCTAATGTGGTTTGAAAAAATTACTCCAGAGGAATTACAGGAAGCAAAAAATCTTCTTCCAGAGAACAAGATGTGCACCTTATAGGATGCGGTGAATGTAATGAGAAAGAACCAGGCTATAGAGCTGTTTTACTGAGGCCCCATGCTTCATTACCCAGGATGGGTCTACTGCCCTCATGAATTGAGCAATAATCCATCACAAAATGGACTAAGATGCCACCCAACCTTTCTTTGTTCCTCACAGTGGTGAAAAGACTAAGGGCCTGATTCAGACCCGGTCGCAAGTGGGTCTGAATCAGGCCCTCACTGCGCACGATGAGGTTAGCAATTTCTAAGTATGGATGGGAGATAGCGGTAGTGGGAGGCAGTGGTCGTCTCTATGCTGGCAGTGCGACGGTATTGCGATTGCAATCATTTTCACAGTGGGTCTGCATGTGACTACGGAGCTGCGATCGCAATAGCGATCAGGCCCTATGTCATCAAATCACTATGTCATCAAGTCACTAACACAGTCCATCCTCTCTATAAATAGTACACCTAGCAGATAATATCATTCTCTCTCCTTTTCTGTGTTGTAGAGTATAAATTGTATGAGTCCACCTAGCACCCCTGATCATTCTCTACACCCCTGGCTAAATTGCTTGGTGCAATACATAAATATATCAGGTATTTTTTCATGAACACCTCAACCACTTAGTGGACCAATCAACTATATAATCTGTTACTTTACTTTGTGCCCACGGCCGTCGTGCTTTTATCTGTGGCTAGCAGATTATCTCTGTATGTAATGTGCAGAATGAGAAACATTCTTCCTGTATGGTCTACCTGGGCCCCTACAGAGTTCTGGGCCCAGGTAATCTGTACCTGCTCCCCCCTCTTGGCGCTACACTGTACACAAGTCTGATTCATAGGCACAGGTTAAACATTTCTGATGTCTTTTTAATAGGCTCAACAAAAATAATGATGATACTTACCAATAGGATATTTGCTATTATCAGTCATACTAATGAAAGAAGAAATCTGATTGGCAGTTACTGCTCACAAAAATACAGAGGTTAATTTGATCTGAACTGGCAATGAATGTAATAATGGTTTGCACTATGGGCCTGATTCAGAGCCGGACGCTCTTTCAGAGCGCTCGCTCTGAATCAGTTGCCGCCTATTGTTTTTTTAGAGCGGCCTCCTGGCCACTCGCATGGCTGTGGGTGGACACCCACAGCTAGTGTGAGAAGCCAGGATGATGGTCGTGATAGTCAAGACCATTGCAACCATCGGACTTGCGACGAGACCCTTGTGGTAGGGCCTCGTTGCCGCAAGTCCCAGTGGACTTCTTGCTCTTACAGAGCAAGAAGTCCACCCACTGACATCACTTGTGATGTCAGTGGGGCCGGCCCCAGACGGTAGGCATTCCCATGGGAATGCCTGTCTGTGCAGCCATGCCACCGGCCCACCAACCAAAGGGGGCGTGCTGTCACTCAACATCGACATCACGCCCCCTTTGGTACGAGACCCGGAGCGACGGTTTGCCCGTCGCTATCTGGGTCTCGAGCTTGCGCACGATGGAGCTGCCTCCATCGTGCACATGTGCACTGGGCCACCATCGACCCGCTTGTGAGCGCTCAGCGCTGGCGAGCAGGTCTGAATCAGGCCCTATGTTTGCTTCACCTGATTTATTGCAGGACACATTTTTACTAATTGGTCAAATCTGAGATCAAGAATTCAGATTATAGAGACAGTGGACAGCACTAGATGAAATATTCAAATAATGAACATTCAGTACTTTTACTGTACCTTAGCCTCCCACTCCATACCAGCCAGTGAGATTACTAGCAGGAGAAACACCGTAATGATGCCAATAATTCTGATGTCATTGATTGGATCCACAATGGTTGAGTCGTAGTCCTAAATATGTAAAATTGTCAGTTATTTATTGTAGAACACAGCTGACACTTGAAGGTCGCTTATCATAGACACATTGGCTCACCCGCAGAAGATCACGGATTGTCTCCGCAAAACCAACAGTGTGCATAGCAACTGCCACAGCGTTCGCGAATGCAAATATCAGTCCGATGGATCCACCAAGCTCAGGGCCAAGACTTCTAGAGATAAGGAAATAGGTCCCACCTGAAGTGTACAAATGTAGACTTTGGGTACCGTATAGTAAAGGTGGTTTACAGTTTAGTGTGACTTTTTGTACATTTCTGGAGTATATAACTGCTAAGTAACAGAGGGAACTGCGGTTACTCAAACTGCAATCTGAGGATGTTCCAAGTTACATATCAAACCTCATCTTGGGGGAAGATTTAACAAAGTTGGAGATTTATGAAGTGGAGAGAGAAAAACACAGCCTGTAAAATAACAGAAGCTGTTTGGTTAGTATTTTATCTCTTTCCACTTTATCTCTTTCCAAGCTTTGATAAATCTCCCCCCCTTTAGGTGCTTTCCAAGGTATTAAGGGGAGTTGAGATGATTTAGAATGCTGGATGAAGGTTGTTCCATTTATCTATGCATATTATAGAAATAATACAAACACAGACATCTCCATGGCAACCAGTTTGTTTAGCATATACTGCATGATATTGCTCGGCAGACAGTGGGCACACGCACATATGCACCTGTGCAGACTCCATTGATTCTGCTACAGTACAGAAAACACGTGGGTTTTATTTTTATTAAGCAAATGTGGCTCATACAAACCTGCAGAAAAGCACATATGTGCATGTTAGGTGGGGTATTTTTTGTAGAAAAAATGTATAGTCCAGGCGCTAGGGCAGTGATAACAAGAAGAATATATAAGTATAAAATATACACACCAAATTATGCAATCATGTAACAAGCTGCAGCCAACCTGAAAAGAGGAATGCCACTCCTAAATAAACATATATAGAAAAAACAAACACAGATGGCGCTGCTTGATAAACAATTGAATGTATTTAATAAAATAAATAAAGAGTATATAATAGAAATACTCCCGGGAGTGTATCAACAATGACTAAAATAAATACATAAATTAATCTATTAAACAGTGATGTGTGCTAATATAGTAGCAAAGGCTACCAAAAATGACACCTGCGGCATCAAACAACTGGAAGCAAAATAAAGCGCTTCACATAAACAGGAAATAAAGAGTTAATATTCAAGGCTAAAACAGTTCATCATTGCCAGTAAAAATAAGTAAATAAAATAGAGGCTCTCAATAGCGTGTCAGTCAGTCTCTAAATGATATTCAGGACTCCAGAGTAATTGGCTGTATAACGGCACAGTGTGGTATAGTTACCATATGGAAGCAGATGCTGAATCGTGTGCTTAAATGGAGGGTATCCTGCATCAGTGTGCTCACAGGGACCAGTGTTGCAGACGTCTGCCTTCTACCCCCGTCGGGGCTCCAGTGCAGTGCGCTCACCTCCAGGTGATGTGGCCGCTCTGCATGCACAACGACATACACAGGATCAGGTGGTATACAAGCACAGAGCCAGGGATGCTGATGGAATAAGCCAGCAACTGAAGTCAGTCGGTAACAGCCGTCAATAATCTCTGGTGTATGGGAAAAAAGGATCCATAAACTTCAACGCGTTTCTCTGCATACAGCAGCTTTATCAAGAAGCTTCTTGATAAGACCCAGATGCTAAGCCGTGGAAGCATGCTATGAGCGATTGTCGCCCATCTGCGCATGCATCAAAATATTCATGTGCGTACCAGTCATTCCGTCCGGGATTCGTGCGCTCGTAGTACACAGATTGGACGCTATTTTGAGTGACAGATAGTGCCATTTGTGGGTGGCAACAGGGAAAGGTGCTTGTCAACGGGGGAGTGGTGCTGCGAACGCAGATGAGACCGGGCTTCAAAATGGCGTCTTATTGGTGTGTAGCAAAGAAGCGTCATTGTACACGTCACTTTGTTGTATTTCAGCCTGCAGTGATCGCAGTGCTTGCGGTGGGGTAGGGTCGACCTCAAGGGCTGCGAGCAGCTCCGATGGCATTTGCATACCTGGCCCCTTTTAGCTGCTAGAGAGCGCAGCTTAGTGTCCGAGTCTGAATCGAGCCCCGAGAGTCCTGAATAAATGTGAATGAAATCTATGGCTATATGGCACAATAAAATACTGAAAAACCTGGATTGTTATCTTGTTTCATATTTATGTTATTGTTATTACATATAGGCCCTCATTCAGACCCGGTCGCAAGCGCTGAGCACTCGCAACCAGGTTGATATTTAGGCCCTGCGCACGTGCAGCGGCCGCACTGCGCATGCGCAAGCCCCGGTGTGAGAGAGAAAGTCTCTCGCTCCGGAGCTCACTACAAAAGGGGCGGCTGTTGATGTTGATCGACAGCCTATACTTCCGAAAGTCCAGTGAGCTAAAAATTACATTATTGCTCTACTGTCTTTTCTGCATAAAAACTGCCTCTATGAGCCAACAATCACATCATCGCTCCACTGATTATTCTACATGAAAATTGCCTCTTTGATTTGAGAATGAATGTATGTGATATAGTTACAGTATTTAAAAACCGGCCACCTTTTTCTGCAAAGAAACCGTGCTATATGTGACAGTGTGGTTTGGATATCAAAAGACTTTGCTGCTGCTTTTTACTATTTTTATCTATTTGGACTTTTTCATTTGTTTTACATGTAAAAATAAAGCGTTACTTTGTTTATCTAATCCTGCTTCTTGGTAATACAATTGGATACAACTGTTGAAACTACAAAAGCTTTTGCGGAAAAAGGAAACATTGTACACCTTTTATAGTTTTCTATTACAGTATAAACCATCGGTCGCCAACCCATCGCTCGCGATCCACCGGTAGCTTGCAGCCATAAGGATGATGGCTCGAATCCTGTATTACTATATCCTTCTTGTGACAGGCCCAGGGGCTCTCTCCTACCCCCCACTGCTGCACAAAAGAGGTGACAGGCAAGGGCCCGCCCTCCCGCTCCATCCTACGCTCCCGCTCCACCTCCTACCTAGGCTGCTGCCACCAGCCCGTGCAATAAAGTTTTTAATTGTTGTGAGCCAGCATGTGTGATGCGGGACTGTGAGTGTGTGTGTAAGTATGTGTGGTAGTGCGTGTATGTGTGGAAATGCATGTAAGTATGTGTGGAAGTGCGTGTATGTGTGGAAGAGCGTGTGTGTGTGTGTAAATATGTGTGGAAGTGTAAGAATGTGTGGAAGTGCGTGTGTATGTGTAAGTATATGTAGAAGTGCGTGGAAGTATGTGTGGAAGTGCATGTGTAAGAGCATGTGTGTGGAAGTATGTGTGGAAGTGTGTGTGGAAGTATGTGTGTAAGTGTGTGGAAGTGCATGTAAGTATCTGTGGAAGTGCGTTTGTGTGTGTAAGTATGTGTGTAAGTGCATGGAAGTATGTGTGGAAGTGCGTGTATGTGTGGAAGTGCGTGGAAGTATGTGTGGAAGTGCGTGTGTGTGTCAGTATGTGTGGAAGTGCATGTAAGTATCTGTGGAAGTGCTTGTGTTTGTAAGTATGTGTAGAAGTGCGTGTGGAAGTGCTTGGAAGTATGTGTGGAAGTGCGTCTATGTGTGGAAGTGTGTGGAAGTATGTGTGGAAGTGCATGTGTGTGTGGAAGTATGTGTGGAAGTGTGTGTGTGGAAGTGCGTGTAAATATGTGTGGAAGTGCATGTGTAAGTATGTGTGGAAGTGTGTGTGTGTGTGTGTGTAAGTATGTGTGGATGTGCATGTGTATGTAAGTATGTGTGGAAGTGTGTGTGTGGAATAGGGGTGTGCACCGGCCACTTTTCGTGTTTTGTGTTTTGGTTTTGGATCTGGATCTTTCTTCTTGTTTTAGATCTGGATTGGTTTTGCCAAAACCACCCTTCCGTGTTTTGGGTTCTGGGTTTTGTGTTTTGGATCTGTATTTTTTTTTTAAAAAGCATAAAAACAGGTAAAATCACAGAATTTGTAGGTTTTTCTGCTCCTATGCTATTATTAACCTCAATAACCTTAATTTCCACTAATTTCCAGTCTATTCTGAACACCTCACACCTCACAATAGTGTTTTTATGTCCAAAAGGTTGCACCGAGGTAGCTGGATGACTATGCTAAGTGACACGAGTGGGCGGCACAAACACGTGACCCATCTAGGCGTGATACTGCAGTGGCAGACAGGATGGAAGTTTGAAAAACTAGGCCCCAAACTGTACATAATGCAAAGAAAAAAAAGAGGTGCAAGATGGAATTGTCCTTGGGCCCTCCCACCCACCCTTATGTTGTATAAACAGGACATGCACACTTTAACAAACCAATCATTTCAGCGCCAGGGTCTGCCACACAACTGTGGCTGAAATTATTGGTTCGTTTGGGCCCCCACAAAACAAGCTGGCAATTAATGTGTCCCTGCACAAACTGGCTCTACGGAGGCAAGATGTCATCCTCATCCTCCTCATCCACCGATTCCTCACCCTCTTCAGTGTGTACATCCTCATCCTCACAAAGTATTAACTCGTCCCCACTTGAATCCACCACCACAGGTCCCTCTGTACGTTCTGGAGGCTGGTCTCCCTGGAAGAGCTGATAATTCATTTTGATGAACATCATCTTCTCCACATTCTGTGGAAGCAACCTCCTACGCCTTCGCTGACAAGGTTTCCGGCTGCACTAAACACTCTTTCAGAGTACACACTGGAGGGGGGGCAACTCAGGTAAAATAGAGCCAGTTTGTACAGGGGCCTCCAAATTGCCTCTTTTTCCTGCCAGTACAGGTATGGACTGTCTGACATGCCTACTTGGATGCTGTCACCGATGTAATCCTCCACCATTCTGTCAATGGTGACAGTATCATATGCAGTGAAAGTAGACATATCAGAAATTGTTGCCAGGTCCTTCAGTCCGGACCAGATGTCCAAACTTGGTCCTGCCTGCCCTGCATCACCGCCAGCGGGTTGCTTAGGATACCTAAGTTTTTTCCTGGCAGCCCCAGTTGCGGGAGAAAATGAAGAAGGAGCTGTTGACGTGTCACGTTCCGCTTCAGCTGACAGTGTGTTCACGAGCAGGTCTTTGCACCTCTGCAGGCTTGTGTCGGCCGGAAAGAGAGACACCACATAGGCTTTAAACCTAGGATCGAGCACGGTGGCCAAAATGTAGTGGTCTGATTTCAACAGATTGACCACCCTGGAATCCTGGCAAAGCGAATGAAGGGCTTCATCCACAAGTCCCACATGCCGAGCTGAATCGCTCCATCTTAGCTCCTACTTCACTCTCTCCAGCTGCTTCTGCAAAAGCCTGATGAGGGGAATGACCTGACTCAAGCTGGCAGTGTCTGAACTGACTTCACGTGTGGCAAGTTCGAAGGGCTGGAGAACCTTGCACAACACGGAAATCATTCTCCACTGCGCTTGAGTCAGGTGCATACCCCCTCCTTTGCCTATGTCATAGGTGGATGTATAGGCTTGTATGGCCTTTTGCTGCTCCTCCATCCTCTGAAGCATATAGAGGGTTGAGTTCCACCGCGTCACAACCTCTTGCTTCAGGTGATGGCGGGGCAGGTTCAAGAGTGTTTGCTGGCACTCCAGTCTTCGGCACGCAGTCGCTGAATGGCGAAAGTGGCCAGAAATTTTTCGGGCCACCCAAAGCGTCTCCTGCACACCCCTGTTGCTTTTCAGAAAATTCTGCACCACCAAGTTTATTGTGTGAGCAAAACATGGGACGTGCTGGAATTTGCCAGATGTAATGCCCGCACAATATTGGTGGCGTTGTCAGATATCACAAATCCCCAGGAGAGTCTAAGTGGGGTAAGCCACTGGGCGATGATTTCCCTCAGTTTCTCTAAGAGGTTGTCGGCGGTGTGCCTCTTACTGAAACCGGTGATACACAGCGTAGCCTGCCTTGAAACGAGCTGGCGTTTCTGAGATGCTGCTACTGGTGACGCTGCTGCTGTTCTGCGTAAGGTGATACATCTACCCAGTGGGCTGTCACAGTCATATAGTCCTTAGTCTACCCTGTTCCACTTGTCCACATGTCCGTGGTTAAGTGGACATTGTGTACAACGGCATTTTTCAGGACACTGAGGACACTTTTTCTGACATTTCTGTACAGTCTCGGTATCGCCTGCCTAGTGAAGTGGAATCTAGACGGGATTTGGAACCGGGGACACACTACCTCCATAAATTGTCTAAATCCCACTGCACTAATGGCGGATACCGGACGCACGTCTAACACCAACATAGCAGTCAAGGCCTCAGTTATACGTTTTGCTTCAGGATGACTGCTGTCGTACTTCATCCTCCTCGCTAAGGACTGTTGGAGGGTCAATTGTTTAGTAAAAGTAGTGGTGTTCCTACTTCCTCTCTGGGATGATGAACGACTCCCAGCAGCAGCAACAGCAGCAGCGGCAGCAGTAGGCGTAGCAATGCAGGAGGAATCCCGAATAGGAGAGTCAGTCATGCCAGTGACATGGCCTGCAGGACTACTTCCGATCCTGACTAAGGAGGAAATTGACGAGGAGGGAGTTGACGGTGTGGTTTGCAGGCGCTTGGATACAACAGGACAACGGGATTTAGGTGTCCCTGGACTGCTTACGGTCTTAGCCAAAGTTTCTGAACTTGACAGTAACTTTTTATGAACGCGCTGCAGGTGCCGTATAAGGGAGGATGTTCCTAGGTGGTTGACGTCCCTACCCCTACTTATTTCACCTTTACATATGGTACATATGGCAAGACAGTTGTTGTCCGGATTTGGATAGAAATATTGCCAGACCAAAGAGGTGGAATGTTTGGTCTTCTGCCCAGGCATGACCGTGATGGGCTTTTTCATCCCATGGACAACAACTGTCTCCCCCGGAGCCTGATTTAAACAAACCACATCACCATCAGAATCCTCCTCGCCAACTTCCTCCTCAGCGCCAGCTACACCAGTATCCTCATCCTGTTGTACTTCAACAGTGACATCTTCAATTTGCATATCAGCAAGTGGACTGTGGGTGCTCCTTTCAGCACTTGCAGGGGGCGTGCAAATGGTGGAAAGAGCCACCTCTTCCCGTCCAGTGCTGGGAAGGTCAGGCATCGCAACCACCACCACACTTGGACTCTCCTTGGGGATTTGTGATATCTTCTTAGAAAGCACAGTTCTTCGCTGTGCTTTTGCCAGCTTAACTCTTTTGAATTTTTTAGTGGGAGGAGGGCTTCCATCGTCATGTGAAGCTGAACCACTAGTCATGAACATACTAGGGATCGACCTTAGCCATTCCTTGCCACTCCGTGTCGTAAATGGCATATTGGCAAGTTTACGTTTCTCTTCAGCTGATTTAAATGTTTTTTTCAAGGTCATTTTCCTGAACTTTGTCATTTGGGATTGTATGTGCCCTCTATTATGACATTGGGCATCGGCCTTGGCAGACGACGTTGATGGCATGTTATCGTCTATGTCATGACTAATGGCAGCAGCTTCAGCACTAGGAGGAAGTGGTTCTTGATCTTTCTCTATTTTATTTTTATCGGAGAAAGTTTGGTCCTCCATTTATGTTATATCGATTTGATATATACGTGCGGCTAAACACAGAAAATAGTTTTTTATTTTTGCTGGAGAGTAGTGCACTTTGTGGGTTACACATGCCTTTAAGAAATGAGCCAGCCGGCCCTTTACTTATGGGACACACGCGCATGCTTGGCGTTGCTCCTTTGTTGATGCACGTGCGGCTACTGCGCACACAATTCACAAACACAGAAAATTATTTTTTTTTTGGTTTGGACTGGAGAGTACTTTGGGGGTTATAGCACCCTTTAACGGTCAAGCCAGCCGGCCCTTTACTTATGACACAGGCGCACGCTTGGCACTACTTTGTTGATGCACGTGTGGCTACTGCGCACACAATTCACAAACACAGAAAATATTTTTTTTTTGGTTTGGACTGGAGTGTACTTTGGGGGTTACAGCACCCTTTAACGGTCAAGCCAGCCGGCCCTTTACTTATGACACAGGCGCACGCTTGGCACTACTTTGTTGATGCACGTGTGGCTACTGCGCACACAATTCACAAACACAGAAAATATTTTTTTTTTGGTTTGGACTGGAGTGTACTTTGGGGGTTACAGCACCCTTTAACGGTCAAGCCAGCCGGCCCTTTACTTATGACACAGGCGCACGCTTGGCACTACTTTGTTGATGCACATGCGGCTACTGCGCACACAATTCACAAACACAGAAAAAATATTTTGTTATTTGGTTTGGAGTGTACTTTGGGGGTTACAGCACCCTTTAACGGTCAAGCCAGCCGGCCCTTTACTTATGACATAGGCGCACGCTTGGCACTACTTTATTGATGCACGTGCGGCTACTGCGCACACAATTCACAAACACAGAAAAAATATTTTGTCATTTGGTTTGGAGTGTACTTTGGGGGTTACAGCACCCTTTAACGGTCAAGCCAGCTGGCCCTTTACTTATGACACAGGTGCACGCTTGGCACTACTTTTTGATGCACGTGCGGCTACTGCGCACACAATTCACAAACACAGAAAATATTTTTTTTTTTGGTTTGGACTTGAGTGTACTTTGGGGGTTACAGCACCCTTTAACGGTCAAGCCAGCCGGCCCTTTACTTATGACACAGGCGCACGCTTGGCACTACTTTGCACGTGCGGCTACTGCGCACACAATTCACAAACAGAAAATATTTTTTTTTTGGTTTGGACTGGAGTGTACTTTGGGGGTTACAGCACCCTTTAACGGTCAAGCCAGCCGGCCCTTTACTTATGACACAGGCGCACGCTTGGCACTACTTTGTTGATGCACGTGCGGCTACTGCGCACACAATTCACAAACACAGAAAATAATTTTTTTTTTTGTTTGGACTGGAGTGTACTTTGGGGGTTACAGCACCCTTTAACGGTCAAGCCAGCTGGCCCTTTACTTATGACACAGGCGCACGCTTGGCACTACTTTGTTGATGCACGTGCGGCTACTGCGCACACAATTCACAAACACAGAAAATAATTTTTTTTTTGGTTTGGACTGGAGTGTACTTTGGGGGTTACAGCACCCTTTAACGGTCAAGCCAGCCGGCCCTTTACTTATGACACAGGCGCACGCTTGGCACTCCTTTGTTGATGCACGTGCGGCTACTGCGCACACAATTCAGAAACACAGAAAATAATTTTTTTTTTGGTTTGGACTGGAGTGTACTTTGGGGGTTACAGCACCCTTTAACGGTCAAGCCAGCCGGCCCTTTACTTATGACACAGGTGCACGCTTGGCACTACTTTGTTGATGCACGTGCGGCTACTGCGCACACAATTCACAAACACAGAAAATTATTTTTTTTTTTGGTTTGGACTGGAGTGTACTTTGGGGGTTACAGCACCCTTTAACGGTCAAGCCAGCCGGCCCTTTACTTATGACACAGGTGCACGCTTGGCACTACTTTTTGATGCACGTGCGGCTACTGCGCACACAATTCACAAACACAGAAAATATTTTTTTTTTTGGTTTGGACTGGAGTGTACTTTGGGGGTTACAGCACCCTTTAACGGTCAAGCCAGCTGGCCCTTTACTCATGACACAGGCGCACGCTTGGCACTACTTTGTTGATGCACGTGCTGCTACTGCGCACACAAATCACAAACACAGAAAATATTTTTTTTTTTGGTTTGGACTGGAGTGTACTTTGGGGGTTACAGCACCCTTTAACGGTCAAGCCAGCCGGCCCTTTACTTATGACACAGGCGCACGCTTGGCACTACTTTGCACGTGCGGCTACTGCGCACACAATTCACAAACAGAAAATATATTTTTTTTTGGTTTGGACTGGAGTGTACTTTGGGGGTTACAGCACCCTTTAACGGTCAAGCCAGCCGGCCCTTTACTTATGACACAGGCGCACGCTTGGCACTACTTGTTGATGCACGTGCGGCTACTGCGCACACAATTCACAAACACAGAAAAAATATAATTTTTTTAGCACTTGGGGGGAGCACCCCTGATGGACAGAGCACCCCCTGGACAACACTACAGCACCCCTTTAGGACTGGGACACTGAACAGGACTTTGGAGTGGACACAGCCCCTATGGAGAACTGACTGCACAACACAGTCCAGCCAGCCCCTATGGACTTTGAAGTAGTGGACACAGCGCCTATTAACAACAGCAGCACAGCACAGCACAGCACAGCACAACACTACTCTGCACTACACTACACTACACAGCCCAGCCAGCCCTAAATCCCACCCTCCCTCTTCACTGTCCACAGCCGAGTGAGAAAATGGCGCCGACGCGGTACCTTATATAGGATCCAAAACCCGCGAGACCCGGAAGGCGGGATGATGACGTTTTGCCTCGATTTCAGATCCGAGTCAGGCGGGAAAAGTCGAGCCTGACTCGGATCGGCCTCGGATCGGGGGGGCTCGGGGGGGTTCGGATTTCAGAAATCCGAACCCACTCACCCCTAGTGTGGAAGTGCGTGGAAGTATGTGTGGAAGTGTGTGTGTGTGTAAGTATGTGTGGAAGTGCATGTGTGTGTAAGTATGTGTGGAAGTGTGTGTGTGGAAGTGCGTGGAAGTATGTGTGGAAGTGCTTGTTTGTGTGTGTGTGGAAGTGTGTGTTTGTGTGGAGAAAAGGGTGAAGACAGAGCACATTATTGAAATAAACAACATGGTGTGAGAAGCTACTATATGTAAAGAAAATAGTAATAGGGGGAAGGGCAAAATAAAAAAAGGGGGGCACTATAATAAAAATACAGACAGAGGTACACTAAAAGAAAAATACAGTAAGGGGGCATTCTAAGAAAATACAGACAGGGGGCACCAGAAGAATAATACAGACAGGGGGGCATTCTAAAAAAATTGTAAATATATAATTAAATACATTGATATTGGCCCTGATTCAGAGCCCGACGCTCTGACAGAGCACTCGCTCTGAATCAGGGCCGTCCCTCTGAATTTAAGAGCGGCCTCCAGGCCGCTCGCATAGCTGTGGGTGACCACCCACAGCTATAGCGAGTGGCCAAAATGATGGTCGCGATGGTCAAGACCATCGTGACCATTGGGCTTGCGATGAGACCCTTGTGGTAGGGTCTCGTTGCCGAAAGCACTCCCACTGACATCGCTAGTGATGTCAGTGGGGCCGGCCCCAGTCAGTGGGGCCCGGCCTCTGTCTGGGCAGCCACGCCCCCGGCATGCCCACCAAAGGGGGCGTGCTGTCAAACACCATCGACAGCACGATCCCTTTGGTACGAGACCAATAGCGATGGCTTGGCTGTTGTTATTCGGTTCTCGCGCATGCGCACGACGGAGCCGGCTCCGTCGTGCGCATGCTCACTTGGCCAACATCAACCCACTTGTTAGTGCTCAGCGCTCGCGAGCGGGTCTGAATCAGGCCCATTGTCTATCAATAAGGTGTTTTATTTTAGACAGGCAGCATAGGATCATATCAATATAAGACAGCTGCATTTTGGTTTGCTGCCACGCTATCGTTCATTGCATAGCGTGAGCTGCAGAGCTCTTATTCTCTGTGTAGTAAGGCAGTCAGTGTTGCACTTACATACTATAACATGTATTTTTACCCCTATATGGTAGCAAGGCCATGTAAAATGTCTGGGTCCCACAGGACTAACTACAGACAGTTAGTGATCACAGTGTGTATGTAGTACAGTAGGTCCTACTACATGCCGGGTGGGTGCAGTGTTCAAGGGAAACCATATTTCTTAGGGTGCCATTTGCCCTAACTGCCATGTACCCTAGTTACGTCTCTGACTAATATCCCTATGACAGCACGCCGCACCGCTGAATGAGAGAGGACTGAGGAGCAGTCAGAACAGAAGGAGTGAGGTAACTAAGGTAAGTGTTTGGGGTTGGGACCCTGCTTATTTTGTTTGCCCTAGGCCCCATATTTTCTGATGGCAGCCCTGACGTCATGAAGTCACGCCACACCACTGAAAGAGGAGCCACGACATGTGAGGACTGGACTGAGGCTAGCAACAACCCTGGATGGAGGGGCAGCCAGAATAGAAGGAGGTAAGGTAAGTATCTTATTATTCTTGCATTATTGCTGTCCCTGCTCCAGGAGGCTGTGGGGGAAGGAGGGGGATTGTGGCAGGGGGAGCACTAGGGGAATAAGGGAAAAATAGTACTATATCTAGCTGATAATCAGTATAAGTATTTTGTTCCAAGAACCAATCGTTCATATATCTGTAAAAGACTGACACTGAGTAAGAAGGTAACTCTGGGATTCCAGCCCCTCCTGAATTGTGTACAGCCACTAACCTTGAAAGGGACACTTTTGCTTTCTTGCCCTGCCACAGAAAGCGGGTCATTTTCTTATTTAAAGAAAATTAATATCTGATTTAGACAAGCTAATTGGCAACATTTGCATGAAATAAAAAAACTTTGGGAAGATAATGCTTTTTAGGAAAGCCGCATGTCCCAAAACTGGCAATAGCAGTAATTTCCAACTGTCAAGCATAGTGACAATTTTGTATATAACAGTAAAGAATTTAGTAGTATAAAGCTGAGACAGATCAGAAGTAATCTGTACACCCAAATGTTTAAGGTTAGAATCAGCTTGTTTAAATTGAGTCATGGTGGGAATCACTGCGTGTGAAAACGCAGGACCCATTCTGACCATTCGCAGATTCCCGATAATCGGGAATTTGCAATCAGCAGTGTTCTTGCGTGCACTGATGAATCAGGGCCTATGTGTGTTTTTTTTCCTTTGTGTATTGTTAATATATACTCACTTCTAAACTATAATAAGCTAACATAATAATTACACAACACATGATATAAAACAAAAAAAACTGGATTGGATTTATTAAAAAAAAAATTTAAACAAAAATCTGAATTTTACCTCAAAACACTCCTCATCCTCTCCATGGACTCTTGGATAAGCCCCAAATAATTGCTCAGGTGGTTCAACTCCCTCCTCAGTACATCCTGCCAATCAGGCCTCTGACGTTCTGCATCTGAAATAGAAATTAAAAAAGAATATCAGCATATTTCTGACACTTTGGGCGGAATTCAATTGATTACGCGGTCCGGATCTCCCGTCTAAAGTGACAGGAGATCCCAGGCCGCTATTCAATTGCCGCCATTCTTCACGCTGATCGCGCCCATAGAGGTCAGGTTTAGCCGCGTAAAGCAGCTAAACCCGACCAAAGCGCTGGGCGCGATTGCGAAAAGTGATGTTTGGGTGCCCAAACATGTCACTTTTCGCACATTTCAGCTCTCATCCCCTTGGGGCTGCGAGCTGAAATGTAGCGCTTTGTAGCTGATCGCGCCCGACAGGAGCAAGAATAGAATAGCTCCGTCGGGCGCGATAGGGGCTGGAATGAATTGAATTCCGCCCTTTATATACAAATGCAAACAGTAACATAACATAAAAACTTATGCACAAGATTATAAAAATAATAAATATAATAAACATCACAGTGTAATGCTGGAGACACACCTGATGATATTTTGTCCAATCTAGCAGATTGGACAACATATTGTCAGTACTGGCCAGTGTGTACTATGTTGATGATGATACGCTCTCCCGCACGTTGTCATCCACTTTGCCCATTGTGCACCCTGCATGCATGAAACTTGTTGCATTTCATAAATGGAGCAGAAGCACACAGTTGACACTTAAGGGTAAATTTACTAAGATTGCCTGAGCAATGTTGTCATTTTCCAGTGTCTGCTGATGCTACTTCATTCCAGCCATTCACAGACTTTATTCGCCTACACTCCTGAGGAAGCTGGTAGCCAATACACCAGCGAAACGCGTTGAGAGGACTATTTTTGCATTTATTATCTACTGGATGACTTTTGGACTTCATCATTAACCCCTCCTAACAATGACTGTGGCTCCACAAGATACCTGGTTGTTTTCCACTTACCTTTTCCATGGATTGGCACTAAGGGTGCTTCAGGAACCCTTGGATTATGCACCACAGACTAGCACTAAGGATGCTTAAAGGAACTCTTGGATTACATACCACAGACTGGTAATATCTCACGCTGCTTAATATCATCCTTGGGACATTAAGGAGGGAGTCCTAATCCCAGTATTCAATTTATGAGAATTACTTTTAGTTGTGCTATTTATTCTGATTCATGATTCAGACTGATATTCTACAGTGTAAATTCCACAGCTGTATTACTGTCCAATAGGTGATTTATCTACTCATTGAAGTAATTTTTGCAGTATTTTTATTTTATCTATTTTTACTGTCTATAGAGACATATGTCTAATTAAATGTATTTCACTTTTTAATCATAACCGTCCATCTTGGCATATTTATTTACTATTCAATATCAATTTACTTTATTGTATACATTTTTAGCGCTGGTTTCTTTACTATTTATATTTTCCTATTTTCTTTGGGGACTGACCATCCCTTTACCAGCTGCTTGATTGACAGCGCGTTAGTTTTATCTATTCATTTATTTTTTTACTAAGATTCAAGATTGACCCGATTTGCAGAGATTAATCTCGCTGTAAATCGCCAAAACTTGGGTGATTTAATAACTTTTTTTATTCCAAATTTACCAACAGGCAATTTGAGGCTAAACGAGTTTGTAGATTACTCACCTGAGATTGCAGTGTTTTCTCTCTGCAAATCTCTCCTGAGCTAGCAGCCTGCACATATCAATGAGTTATGTGAAGGCTGCTTATGTGTTAGACCTGTAAAAACTTATCAGCCTATCCTGGTACCTAAAATTTCAGGGAACAAAATGAGTAGGGTTCCACCGTAATTTAGGTATGAGCAACAGGCTGCAGGGCCAGTCCCTGTTTTAATTATAGGGGAAAAAAAATTTCGTAGGGGTCCCACTATAATTAAATCCAGCACCGGACCCAAAACGACCGGGATGTAATGCCACAACCCGGAGACCCTACTACCAGGTCTCCAGAGCCAAAGCATTCTCATACCAAGTCAGTCAGGCCAAGCCGGGGATCACAGGGGAGGTGGGGACCCCTGAAAAAAGGGGCCCCCTCTCCCATAACCTCAGGCTTGGCCTGAAGCCTGGGGCTCTTTCCCACACCCCTGGGCTGTGGGTATGTGGGTAATAAAGTATAAAATAGATGTAAACTGTTGTATTTTACCGTGGAACTACAGGTGCCACTTGGCACTTGTGGAACTACAAGAACCAGATGGCGGCCGGCGCCCGTACCCCCACTGTAAAATAGTTAAATAAAGACATGACACAGACACACCATAGTTAGTAAAAATTTATTACACACATACATCAATCACACATACTTTCTACCAGATGTTTCTGTCCTCTTCTCCAAGTAGAATCTGTGTGTATGGACCAGCTCCAAAGATCCTATACTCACCTGATCCTCACACTGGTCTCCGTAGGATCCCGCGGGGGTATTGGCAAAATAAGAACATGCTTACCCGATACCATATGGACTAGAATTGGTATGTGTCTTGTCACACATACCCATACTACGTGAATGCCAGTTGACTGGACGTCATGGGGTTTCCCATGTTTCGCCAGCCAATTAGAGGCCGCTTCACATCTAGCATTGGCAGGGGTACACGTGGGTTCCAGCCAATGTGAGGCCGCTAGATGTGAAGTGGCCTCTGATTGGCTGGCAGGACGTGGAAAACCCTGTAACGTCCCATCAGCTGGTATTCGCGTAGTATTAGTATGTGTGACAAGCCACATACCAATACTAATACTAATAAATAAACCACCTTCTTGATGGCATTGATATTGCATCCGCAAATATAATGTAATGCAAAATACCTAAATACTGTATGGAGGTTCCTTTTAATCACACTGTATATATGGGTTCATTTAAAATGTTTCATATTGTCTGCAGTAAGTGAGGTGGAAATTACAGTATAGCTCACTATGGCCCTCATTCAGAGCCGCTCGTAAGCAGTCGTACGCTCGTAGTCATCCGATGTTGTTAAACCACGCATGCGTCGGAGTAACAGTGCGCATGTGCGTACGGCTGATTGCGATAATTTTTTCAGTCGTTCGTCGAATAGCGAACAGGAAGTGACATGTCAAATGTGATTGACAGAACTGTCCGTTTTGGGGCGGTGATGGAGATGGGAAAACGCAGGCGTGTTGAGGCGTTTTTTGGGGGAACGGTCAATGTGAATGGAACAAGTGTTACGTCACTGTCTGATCCACTTTCCATTCCAACTGCTCGCTCAGCTTGTGGTCTGGTATTCTCTACCGCAATGATGATGGTCTCTTCGTTCTTCCCGTGGCTCATCGATGGTTTCCCGATTTATCAATTGAGGCCTCAAAAACAATCCGGTTTAAATTGCAACAATGCTTGTAAGCTGTTTAGCAAATAGCCTTTTTTAGTTGCAAAAAACCGTACGCAGGTGAACTACTCAGCTGATTAATTCTAGGTTAGACAATCAATTAGCTTACAAATTTATTTTACATTTGCGTGTTTTTGCCCAATTTTTTTTTATTTTGTTTCGGGCAACAATATTGTACGCAGGTTTGTTGTTTTTCTTCATTTTTTAGGGGCCAAGAAAACAATCATCCTTTTGTTTTTTGCTAAGTGTTAATTAAAACTCATAAATTGTTTTTAACCCTCGGTTTATGTTTCCCTAAAAAATTTTTAGATTTCCGTGGTATGGTTTGTAATGTTGTTTGCGGGATTACCTTTTAACCATTTTTTGAATAAATTAACAATAGAATTGTGCAGATTTTCAACAGTATTTTTTTTTTTTGTTTATTTCTAAACCAATTTTGTGGAAATAAAAAAAACTTGATAACGTAAAAACAAATAACAAATGATTTTAAAAACACACAAACAAAATAAGTGGCATTTGAAATCCACAAACAAACACAATTAATAAAAAATTCACAAGAAAGGAGAGGGAGGTTTTGGGCATTAAGGAATATGGGGCAAACACTGAGAAGGATTGTTGGAAAACTAGCCAGTGCTGTCATCGCCTTTTGGCCCGTTTGGCCAGGGTAGGGAGGGAGCCTGAACGGGTCCGGGATGTCCTTCTGCTGGCCTGGCCAGAGGCAGATGTTGTGGCCTCTGGACTAGGCATAGGGCTAGGCATATTTGGAGGGATGGCTGTTGTTGTGCCAGAGGTGGAGGGTCCTGATGTTCCGGCAGGAAGGGAGGCTGGCTCCAACATGTGCTGGTGAACGAGCTGCTCCAGGGCATTTGCTATTGGCACGTTGGCCCCAGTATTTTCCGCCAGGGCCTTAGCAATGGTCACGTTGGCCGCAGCACTTTGCTCCAGGGCGTCCGCCACCCGTAGCAGATTGGCGTCCATCCTCAGCAGAATCTCGGTCTGCTGATCCGTTTTAATATTGAGATCAGTGAGGAGGCCCACTGCCTGCGAGGGGGAATGCCCTGGACTGTCTTCCACAGGGTCCACAGCCGGATCTACTGCTTCCTCCCCTGCAGAGCCAGCAGAAATTCTGTGGCCAAAGCTCCCCTCTGGAGCAGACTCATCCGCCTGTGTCTCTGTGAGAAAAAAGAGAAAAGAGTAACATTATAATCTAGATATTGTCCCAAACACATTTCTGAGTTGTTAACATTACAACATTTACCTGGGGCAACATGAGGAGCCGCAAAGTCTGGCATGTCGGTATCCATGTTCGACACGCCAAACACCTCCTCATCGTGCACACACCCCTGGGCCAGCTCCTCCAAATCTGTGAGCTCCAGTGACACAGAGATGGGACCCCCACCTGTCCCCCCTGCATGCCTAGCCCTATCAGCCAGTTTTTGCTTAAGCCGATATTTGAAGTCGCTCCATCTGTGGGGTAAAAAGTTGGCATTATTCCTGCAGTATTTGGACCTGTAAACACTTTTTACTAAAATGTAGTTTTTACATACCAGCGTTTGACCTCCCGGGTTGAACGTTCACAATCACCCACCCTATTGACACCACTGGCTATGTCATCCCACATTTTCCATTTCTGGCTTGCACCCATATTCCTTGGTGCCTGTGGCAGGTTGTCATTGCACATTTGCACCAAAACCTCCATCTCCTTTCTTGTGAATTGTGGCTGCCCTTTTTTTTTTTTGTTTAGTTGGCCTACTAGGCCCAACAGCCTCTTCCATGGCATCCTCAACACCTTTTTTTAAAAATGGGATTAAAATTTTAAATGTAAAATTTGGCCAAAATTATTGTTAAACAGTATCCTTTAGCCCAAAAAAGAGAAATACTTACCTGGCGCCTCTTGGCCAGTGCTTTGCTGCTCTGTAGTCATTTTGGACTTTCAGGTCTCACTACAGCAGACCGATTTGGCTTTTCAGTGACGTTTTTATACATGCGTCAGCATTATTCGGCCGCATCATTGACTGTGCGCTCCTATTGTCCATCCTTAATTTGAGCGAGAAAATAAAGACTATTTATGGCTTGGTGTGACTGGAGTCGATGTGGCATGTTGTTTGTTGGAGGTTTGGTGTAGGAGTATTTTTGAGGTTTTGCGGTTGACTGAGTAGAAGGAGGAAATTTTTGGTGCTTTTTTTTTGTTTATTTCTAGCTTCTTTATTTTCCGTTGCTTATTTTTTTTTTTTGGCTATTTTTTTGTGATTTTTTGAGTAAGTATTTTAAAAAACCACCGTAAAAAAAATAGTAAATAGTTTACAAATGTTTGTAATATTTTTTTATTTTGCTTTACAGTTATTTTGGCATTGCCCCAGTGAAGTTTTTGAACTTTGGGATATTTGTCTGTTTTTGGTAAGTGTTTTTGTTTTCATGATTTTACAAATTAGATGTGTTGTTCTTAGCATATGTTTCGCAAAGTAATGTTGTTTATTTTCTGGAAACAATCATGTCTTACCACTAAATGTAGCGTACTATTTAGCAAACTAATGTGTCTTGTTTTAACTGTAAAAGTAGCATACTATTTAGCGAACTAATTTGTCTTGTTTTAACTGTAAAAGTAGCATACCATTTAGCGAACTAATGTGTCTTGTTTTAACTGTAAAAGTAGCGTACTATTTAGCGAACTAATGTCTCCTTATTTAACTGTAAAAGTAGCGTACTATTTAGCGAACTAATGTGTCTTGTTTTAACTGTAAAAGTAGCGTACTATTTAGCGCACTAATGTGTCTTGTTTTAACTGTAAAAGTAGTGTACTATTTAGCGCACTAATGTCTCATTATTTAACTGTAAAAGTAGCGTACTATTTAGCACACTAATGTTTCCTTATTTAACTGTCAAAAATGCGTACTATTTAGCACACTAATGTGTTTTTAAATGTAAAATCATGTTTGACCACTAAATGTATCGTGCGATTTTCCGAACTAATGTGTGCTCCCTTCTCTTTTTTTTTACTCTATAAAATGTGTTTACAATCCAAGTTTACCCAAAAAAAAACTAAAAATATTTTCTACTTTTGAAATGTAGGTTGTTCTACTCATGACAAGACCCCGGCCTGTAAGCATCTTTGGATTTCTTAAAAAAGATAAGTATATTTTTCTTTACACATTTGTCTAAAACAATAACTACCTGGCTTACCATTTCAGGTTGATGTTGGTCGTATTATATTGGCCATGGTTCCAGAACCCGACCAACCTCAACTTTGTCCCAGGCGTAGGCCTCGTAGGCATGCAAGGCCCCAGATATATAGAACACGTGTCATTCTTTTTGCAATGCCAGATGATGAGGTATTAAGACAATACCGTCTTCCTCCACAAATCATCCTAGACAGTCTCTCATTAATAGAGAGTGATCTTGAACGGCAAATTGACAGTCCTACAGCAATACCACCACTTACGCAATTAATGTCGGTGTTACATTTCTGTGCCTCAGGATCCTTTTAAACCACTGTGGGAATAGTTGCCGGAATCTCCCAGTCCTCCTTTTCAAGGATCCTGAGGGCAGTGATGGAGGCCATTTTTAAACACCTCCATCATTTTATTAAAATGCCAGTGGATATGGGTTCCCTTAGTGTGGCGAAGGCCAATTTTTACCAAATAGCTGGCTTCCCACACATCATAGGGGTTGTGGATGGCACTCACATACCACTTCAGCCTCCAGCAAGGCTGGAGGCTATTTTTAGGAACCACAAACACTTTCATTCACTGAACGTAATGCTGGTATGTGATGCCTCCCTCCAGATCCTGTCCCTGAATGCCAAATTCCCCGGGAGTGCACATGATTCCTTCGTCATCCGGCAATCAGGGATTTGGCACAAATTAGACAACCTACAAGCTGGTGATGCATGGCTTTTGGGTAAGTTGACACCTTCTGTTGCAACCACTGCAAAGCTTGTTACCCAATGGTCCTGATGTTTGTTTTTGGTTTTTCACAGGAGACAGTGGTTACCCTTGCACGCCCTGGCTGCTCACTCCTTATTTGGCTCCCACACCAGGGCCACAAAGTTAGTATAATTCCGCACTTACAGCCACCAGGCAGGTGGTGGAGCACTGTATCGGCCTTTTAAAAGGCCGATTCAGATGCTTCCACCGCTCTGGTGGCGAGCTCATGTATTTGCCGGATATGGTTTCGAAAATTGTGGTCCTGTGTGGGATATTTCACAACATCGCCATAAGGAGTGGTGTCCCAATGCAGCCAGAGGATGCCTTGCCTGAGGATGGCCCCCCTGAGGTTGGTCGGAGGTCAGTATGTGGGGGGCCATACGCGATGATGTGGTGGCCAGATATTTTAGGTAATTATTTTTAAAAAGTTAGTTAATTGACACAATGTAGACATGTAAGATTTTAATGGCCAATTTTAATTTGTGTTTTTTTTTTTGTCTTTTATTCCATAAAATTAACTAAAAAAACAATGCCTACTACCTGATCCAAAAAATTGTCTTCATGTAGCCACATTGGATATGACTTCTGGAACAATTATTTCTTTGCCTCATTTGTGGATTCATGTTGGCCTGCTGCTTCTTCAAACAGTTCTTGATTGTTTTTGTTATTTTGTTATTTTTGGTGTTGGTTGTTTTTTGGAGTGTGTTTTCACTGTGTGAATTGATTGTCACAATTCACTTTCTGTTTATTATTTGTGTGGATTAAATTTTTGGTTTACTTTAAAAAGACTTTTCCTTGGTAAATTACAAGCAGTGTAACCTGGTCCAAAAAAGGCAAACTTTCTTAATGGCTAATCCTGTAATGTGTTAAATTGTAAAGTATTTTACCATGCTTTGTGGCTAAAAACAAACACCAAAGGTATTATGGTGAATCAGTATGTTTTCTAATCTAGGCCTAAGCAGGTTTGATTTAATATTTACATTACCCACCCCCCAAAAAAACTAAATTGCTGGTAATTCTACAAACCTATTGGTATTGTTAGGTGTTTAATGTGCCAGCTTACATACTTACTTTAGCTTTCTACAATCAAATTTACATTACTTAAAAAAATATGCTCCAATAGTCGACTTATGTAAGGTTAAACAATCTAATATTTACAGACAAGGAATGAGACTTTAATAAATCAAAATATATTTTATTTTTGTTTACATTTTTATGGAGGAAAAAAAAAAATTAGTGGCGCAGGAGCGCCAACATGTGATCCAGGACCACGAGCATGCCTACAACATGGCCCCTCAACCTGTGCAAGCCCTCCTGCATTTCTTGCATCTGCCTCTGGTCCTCTGTGGGTTAAAAAAAATGTGTGGATTACTAAACTGACACCTTAATTTATATGTTACCAAACAACTTAAAAATCAGACTATACTTTAAAAAAAGAGTAAAAAAAAAAAAAAAAAAGTAATGGCAAACGCAAAGATTGTATAAATAAAAACTTTAAAAATTACACATAAAAAGTAGGGGTGAGCGGGTTCGGATTTCTGAAATCCGAACCCCCCCGAGCCCCCCCGATCCGAGTCCGATCCGAATCAGGCTCGACTTTTCCCGCCTGACTCGGATCTGAAATCGAGGCAAAACGTCATCATCCCGCCTTCCGAGTCTCGCGGGTTTTGGATCCTATATAAGGTACCCACGTCGGCGCCATTTTCTCACTCGGCTGTGGACAGTGAAGAGGGAGGGTGGGAGTTAGGGCTGTGTAGTGTAGTGTAGTGTAGCTGTTGTCCACTACTTCAAAGTCCATAGGGGCTGGCTGTGTTGTGCTGTGCTGCTGTTGTTAATAGGGGCTGTGTCCACTACTTCAAAGTCCATAGGGGCTGGCTGGACTGTGTTGTGCAGTCAGTTCTCCATAGGGGCTGTGTCCACTCCAAAGTCCTGTGCAGTGTCCCAGTCCTAAAGAGGTGCTGTAGTGTTGTCCAGGGGGTGCTCTGTCCATCAGGGGTGCTCCCCCCAAGTGCTAAAAAAATAATATATTTTCTGTGTTTGTGAATTGTGTGCGCAGTAGCCGCACGTGCATCAACAAAGTAGTGCCAAGCGTGCGCCTGTGTCATAAGTAAAGGGCCGGCTGGCTTGACCGTTAAAGGGTGCTGTAACCCCCGAAAGTACACTCCAGTCCAAACCAAAAAAAAATTATTTTCTGTGTTTGTGAATTGTGTGTGCAGTAGCCGCACGTGCATCAACAAAGTAGTGCCAAGCGTGCGCCTGTGTCATAAGTAAAGGGCCGGCTGGCTTGACCGTTAAGGGTGCTGTAACCCCCAAAAGTACACTCCAGTCCAAACCAAAAAAAAAATTATTTTCTGTGTTTGTGAATTGTGTGCGCAGTAGCCGCACGTGCATCAACAAAGTAGTGCCAAGCGTGCGCCTGTGTCATAAGTAAAGGGCCGGCTGGCTTGACCGTTAAGGGTGCTGTAACCCCCAAAGTACACTCCAGTCCAAACCAAAAAAAAAATTATTTTCTGTGTTTGTGAATTGTGTGCGCAGTAGCCGCACGTGCATCAACAAAGTAGTGCCAAGCGTGCGCCTGTGTCATAAGTAAAGGGCCGGCTGGCTTGACCGTTAAGGGTGCTGTAACCCCCGAAAGTACACTCCAGTCCAAACCAAAAAAAAAATTATTTTCTGTGTTTGTGAATTGTGTGCGCAGTAGCCGCATGTGCATCAACAAAGTAGTGCCAAGCGTGCGCCTGTGTCATAAGTAAAGGGCCAGCTGGCTTGACCGTTAAAGGGTGCTGTAACCCCCAAAGTACACTCCAGTCCAAACCAAAAAAAATTTTATTTTCTGTGTTTGTGAATTGTGTGCGCAGTAGCCGCACGTGCATCAACAAAGTAGTGCCAAGCGTGCGCCTGTGTCATAAGTAAAGGGCCGGCTGGCTTGACCGTTAAAGGGTGCTGTAACCCCCGAAAGTACACTCCAGTCCAAACCAAAAAAAAAATTTTTTTCTGTGTTTGTGAATTGTGTGCGCAGTAGCCGCACGTGCATCAACAAAGTAGTGCCAAGCGTGCGCCTGTGTCATAAGTAAAGGGCCGGCTGGCTTGACCGTTAAAGGGTGCTGTAACCCCCGAAAGTACACTCCAGTCCAAACCAAAAAAAAAATTATTTTCTGTGTTTGTGAATTGTGTGCGCAGTAGCCGCACGTGCATCAACAAAGTAGTGCCAAGCGTGCGCCTGTGTCATAAGTAAAGGGCCGGCTGGCTTGACCGTTAAAGGGTTCTGTAACCCCCAAAGTACACTCCAAACCAAAAAAATATATATTTTCTGTGTTTGTGACTTGTGTGCACTGTGGCTGCACGTGCATCAACAAAGGAGCAGCGCCAAGCGTGCGCCTGTGTCCCATAAGTAAAGAGCCGGCTGGCTCATTTCTTAAAGGGTGGTGTAACCCACAAAGTGCACTACTCTCCAGCAAAAATAAAAAAATATTTTCTGTGTTTGTGTGCGCTTTAGCCGTACGTATATATATCAATATAACATAAATGGAGGACCAAACTTTCTCTGATAAAAATAAAATAGGGAAAGATCAAGAACCACTTCCTACTAGTGCTGTTGCTGCTGCTGGGAGTTGTTCATCATCCCAGAGAGGAAGTAGGAACATCACTACTTTTACTAAACAATTGACCCTCCAACAGTCCCTAGCGATGAGGATGAAGTACGACAGCAGTCATCCTGAAGCAAAACGTATAACTGAGGCCTTGACTGCTATGTTGGTGTTAGACGTGCGTCCGGTATCCGACATTAGTGCAGTGGGATTTAGACAATTGATGGAGGTAGTGTGTCCTCGGTTCCAAATCCCGTCTAGATTCCACTTGCATCCTCAAAGCAGCAGCGACAAGCGTGCGTCTGTCTGTTAAAGGGTGGTGACACCCTCAAAGTGTGCTACACAAACAATTAAAATATTGTTCTTTTTTTTCTGTCTTTGTGAATTGTGTGGGCTGTAGCCGCACTTGCATCCTCAAAGCAGCAGCGACAAGCGTGCGTCTGTCTGTTAAAGGGTGTTGTAACTCTCAAAGTGCTCCAAAAAAATCAAAAAAAATTTTTTAATGTGTTTGTGACTTGTGTGCGATGTAGCCACACTTGCATCCTCAAAGCAGCAGCGACAAGCGTGCGTCTGTCTGTTAAAGGGTGGTGACACCCTCAAAGTGTGCTACACAAACAATAAAAATATTCTTCTTTTTTCTGTCTTTGTGAATTGTGTGGGCTGTAGCCGCACCTGCATCCTTAAAGCAGCAGCGACAAGCGTGCGTCTGTCTGTTAAAGGGTGGTGACACCCTCAAAGTGTGCTACACAAACAATTAAAATATTGTTCTTTTTTCTGTCTTTGTGAATTGTGTGGGCTGTAGCCGCACCTGCATCCTTAAAGCAGCTGCGACAAGCGTGCGTCTGTCTGTTAAAGGGTGGTGACACCCTCAAAGTGTGCTACACAAACAATAAAAATATTCTTCTTCTTTTTTCTGTCTATGTGAATTGTGTGGGCTGTAGCCGCACCTGCATCCTTAAAGCAGCAGCAACAAGCGTGCGTCTGTCTGTTAAAGGGTGGTGACACCCTCAAAGTGTTCTACACAAACAATTAAAATATTGTTCTTTTTTTTTCGGTCTTTGTGAAATGTGTGGGCTGTAGCCGCACCTGCATCCTTAAAGCAGCAGCGACAAGCGTGCGTCTGTCTGTTAAAGGGTGGTGTAACTCTCAAAGTGCTCCAAAAAATAAAAAACTATTTTTTTAATGTGTTTGTGACTTGTGTGCGATGTAGCTGCACTTGCATCCTCAAAGCAGCAGCGACAAGCGTGCGTCTGTCTGTTAAAGGGTGGTGACACCCTCAAAGTGTGCTACACAAACAATAAAAATATTCTTCTTCTTTTTTCTGTCTTTGTGAATTGTGTGGGCTGTAGCCGCACCTGCATCCTTAAAGCAGCAGCGACAAGCGTGCATCTGTCTGTTAAAGGGTGGTGACACCCTCAAAGTGTGCTACACAAACAATTAAAATATTGTTCTTTTTTTTTCGGTCTTTGTGAAATGTGTGGGCTGTAGCCGCACCTGCATCCTTAAAGCAGCAGCGACAAGCGTGCGTCTGTCTGTTAAAGGGTGGTGACACCCTCAAAGTGTGCTGCACAAACAATTAAAATATTGTTCTTTTTTTTTCGGTCTTTGTGAAATGTGTGGGCTGTAGCCGCACCTGCATCCTTAAAGCAGCAGCGACAAGCGTGCGTCTGTCTGTTAAAGGGTGGTGACACCCTCAAAGTGTGCTACACAAACAATAAAAATATTCTTCTTCTTTTTTCTGTCTATGTGAATTGTGTGGGCTGTAGCCGCACCTGCATCCTTAAAGCAGCAGCGACAAGCGTGCGTCTGTCTGTTAAAGGATTACATCGGTGACAGCATCCAAGTAGGCATGTCAGACAGTCCGTACCTGTACTGGCAGGAAAAAGAAGCAATTTGGAGGTCCCTGTACAAACTGGCTCTATTTTACCTGAGTTGCCCCCCCTCCAGTGTGTACTCCGAAAGAGTGTTTAGTGCAGCCGGGAACCTTGTCAGCGAAAGGCGTAGGAGGTTGCTTCCACAAAATGTGGAGAAGATGATGAATTATCAACTCTTCCAGGGAGACCAGCCTCCAGAACATACAGAGGGACCTGTGGTTCCAGCAGGGATGAATTAATACTCTGTGAGGATGAGGATGTACACACTGAAGAGGGTGAGGAATCGGTGGATGAGGAGGATGAGGATGACATCTTGCCTCCGTAGAGCCAGTTTGTGCAGGGACAGATAAATTGCCAGCTTGTTTTGTGGGGGCCCAAACGAACCAATCATTTCAGCCACAGTTGTGTGGCAGACCCTGGCGCTGAAATGATTGGTTTGTTAAAGTGTGCATGTCCTGTTTATACAACATAAGGGTGGGTGGGAGGGCCCAAGGACAATTCCATCTTGCACCTCTTTTTTTTCTTTGCATTATGTACAGTTTGGGGCCTAGTTTTTCAATGCCATCCTGTCTGCCACTGCAGTTTCACGCCTAGATGGGTCACGTGTTTGTGCCGCCCACTCGTGTCGCTTAGCATAGTCATCCAGCTACCTCGGTGCAACCTTTTGGACATAAAAACACTATTGTGAGGTGTGAGGTATTCAGAATAGACTGGAAATGAGTGGAAATTAAGGTTATTGAGGTTAATAATAGCATAGGAGCAGAAAAACCTACAAATTCTGTGATTTTAGCTGTTTTTATGCTTTTTTTCAAAAAAATACAGATCCAAAACACAAAACCCAGAACCCAAAACACGGAAGGGTGGTTTTGGCAAAACCAATCCAGATCCAAAACACGAAGAAAGATCCAGATCCAAAACCAAAACACAAAACACGAAAAGTGGCCGGTGCACACCCCTAATAAAAAGACAACTAAAAAAAGGGAGAAGTACGCAAAAACACTACATTTGTTGGTACCGTAAACTAGAAAGACACAAGTATGAGTGTTTGGACATGTGTGATATGTGTAAGGGGAAAACATCCTCGACATTGTTTTGCAAAGATATATATCCAAAACATTAGAAATACTTAACAAATTGGAAATGCACAGGCAAAAGGACATCACCCAAAAACAAAAAAATGCAAAAGCAACAATAGTTTAAAAGGGAAACATACCGGTCATATTGATGACTGGTCCTGGAGCCCCGACATCGTCCTCCTCTGAGGTGGGCCAGTGCTGGTCCGATGGAGGAGGGGAGATTTGACTAGGTGTGTAGGGGGAGGAGAAGAGAGGGGTGGGTGGAGGGGGGGTGAGGAAAAGAGAGGGGGGGTGGAGGGGAGGGTAAATTTTGAGGGATGGGAATATTAGGAGAGGGAGGGGCCTCACGGACCGGCCAGTCTGGGGTGGAGGGGGAATTTGGGGAAGGTTGGGGAGAGGAGGTTTGGGTGGGAGTGGGGGATAGGGGACGAGGCCGACGTCGCTGTCGTATTAGACGTCATAGTCTACGCTCAGCCCCTAAATGATGGATACAAAATTTTAAGCTTTTTGTTTTTTCTAGGTTTTGTTAAAAATTTACACACCCAAAAATGTAAAAAAAAAAAAAAAAAAAAGGAAAACATGCACACACATGTCCTAAATAAACAAGGAGGGCTAGACAGAAAACATGCACACGCAGGTATGTCCTAAATAAACAAACAGGGCTAGATGGAAAACATGCACACGCAGGTATGCCCTAAATAAACAAACAGGGATAGACGGAAAACGTGCACACGCAGGTATGCTTACATTTAAAATGTTTCAAAAATACACTTACTTTCGCTTATTTGCTGACGCAAATTGGCCAAAAGGCGTGGGGATCTACGGTGGAGATCGGACCAGCGTCTTTCGAGCCGGCCGATATTGCGGCGGTAGCCCAAACTCCGCAGCCGGCGCCTCACCTCCGCATAAGCTTGCCGCTTGCGGCGGTTAGTGATGGGGGCCGGATAAGAAGTAATTCTCCGGTCCATCACATCTGTGAGGACCAGGAGTTCTCTGCAAGTAAATGCTGCAGCTCTCATGATGGCAATGATTTTTTCAACAAAAAACAGTTTTAATAAAGGTCCCAGATAAAATTTGATTGGCTAATGTACTTTGAAAATTAACAGAAAGCATTGTATTGGTTATTGTATGAGTCATGTGACCTACACCCTCACAAATATAATGTGAGTTATGATAGGCTTGATGCAGTGACATGCGTAAGCTAATTTAAATATTATTAATAAAGTTGAAAAATCTGCATATAAAGTTTATAAACTAACGCAAAACAATAGTAGCATATAAACAAACTTATAAATTTGAAAAACTATCCCCTTGGTACAAACGTACGTATTCTGCAAAAGGAATGAAACACACGAACAATAATAAAGTTTATTGACAGTGAAAAAAAAAAACGGATTGCAAAGATGTGAATACCAATTAAGCTAATGAATATACTGATTGCTATCAATCGATTAAAGTATGTTTGCAGATTGAAATAGCAGGCAATCGAAAAATGACAGGCCCACTTCCGGATTTGACTTGTGCGTGCGTTCCCTGCAACCAAAGAGGAGACAGACGGTCGCTATTTAGAATGTTCGCTAGCTAGAGGAGGGGTTGGGAGACTATGGGGCGGAAGATTAGCTGCGAGCGAACATACGAGCGAGCGCTTGAATTTACATTTTTCCGTTCGTACGCCGAACGAATGGCCACCTGCGTCCGGCTCTGAATCAGGCCCAGTGTGCAAATGCTGAATAATATTGAAATTAGAGAAAGAGGCAAAACATAATTTTTCATGGACAAACATCATCATTCCTGGACTTTTGACCAGGAATTATGATGTTTGTCCATGAAAGATGGCATTTTGCCTCTTTCTGAGTCCCGTTTTTTGCCGGAAAAATCCAAACTCGGCGTGGAAATCCAAACTAATCCGAACCCGCTCATCTCTAATTGAAATAAAACCATTTATCTGCTTTTCCAATTGGTTGGACTTTTCTGTATAGATCATTATATGAATGAACGCCCCTTATACATCCCATTCTGTATCTGTGATTAGTAGGCTGTGTGATGGATGCCCAGCTCACATCATCATAGTTGCTTGTTGTTATTCTATTCTCCACTTGGCCTACACATAATAAATAGGGAAATGTTATGTGGTGACTAAGGTATATGTAAATACTATAAAAAAAGAAATAAACCAGCTTCTTGATGGCATTGATATTGCATCAGCAAATATAATGTAATGCAAAATCAGTGTTATTATTGTGTCCTTGTAAAAGTACTATAAGATTTTCCCATTTGTCAAGTCGGATTTCAAAATGCTAATGATTTGAAATATGATCATTATACCATTCACTCATTCTTACTGTGTATTCATTATGCCAGAATTTAGGCTACAGTAAATATACTGTAGGTGTTTATGATGAAAGCATAAAAGGCTGAAATTCCATTGTTATGTCATAGTCAGGTCCCCCTGAGCTCTGTGATGTCACAGGATTCTCATCACTCTGAGAGAGTTGGTTGGACAGGGAGGTTCTCAGAGAATTTGTCCCAGGACAGATATTTGCAGTTATAGGATTTTTCTTTATACTATAGATTCAAAACCCAATTCCAGGAGGCCGCTTCTTCACCTGTACAGGTAATGAAACTGAGATCTCATAGTGGTTCATAATATTTGTTTAATCTGTTATATTAATACTATAGCTAGACTGGGCCGCAACAAGAAATGTGTGCGTGGTGCCACCATCCATGGCACAATGCCTGGGGTGACACTGCAACTGCCTTGTTGCACCTGCATTTGGCTTTTAGGGTGTCTGAAATATAGCCTATAGAGCTGTCACAGAGCCACCTTTGGGTGCTCCAGGCACATGTCCTGCAGCCTGTAGAGCTGCTGGAGCATCCTTTGAACATTCCTGGGAACTCTTCTTCCTCCTTATCCTGGTGGACCCACCTCCTCAATGTGATGTCATGACAAATTTCAGAGGGCAGGGCTGGCATGGGGTGTATTATAGCCCTGCTATGGCCATGTTTAGAGATAGCTTCAGTTGGAAAGATTTTATTTTCATTACTTTAACACCTTCCTCTCCCCAACCATATGGTTATATCATTGATGGCCAGGCTACATTATCATCAGCTCAATACTCATATATTTCTCCCAGCTCAGAAGTGAACAATACAGAAGGGAGATGTAGGACTTTTTATGTAATAGTACAGAGACTAGAGTAGATGAGTGACAGATTGCATGAACGAATAGGACACAAAAGAAGTGACATCAGGCATTACTACCAACTGAATTTAGTTCTCAATAGGCCTCTTACATTCATTGAAATATACTGTGCACAACATCTATTTTGATGACTATTCCTGCTATTCTATATAAGGTGCTTGATGTGTGGCATCTCCAAATGTGTATTGTATTAAAAAAAATTCTAAGATTTGAATTGATTTTAATACTTGCCTCAATATGTTTTCTATATATAATGTATTGTGTAGATATAGGCTCCTGACATTTACCAGAGCTTACAGTCAGCAAAGCAGAGAAGATGGGCAGATGTTACATGTAGAACAGTGCGCATTACTCTGTGTATTAATTGCAGAGCAAGGAACACTATTTTATCTATTGATAAGACTCAGTATGGAGCCAGACACCATTTCTGAGAGAAACTTACCAGTATTTGTAGTTATGAGGTTATGTTCTCTTCCTATATACCCATACAGGGTGCATATAATCCAACTGCTATTTGTGCCTAATAGGTAGCTATGGAAGGCTGGCCTCCAGGTGACACTTGGGGAGAAACACCTACAAGTTATGTAACCTGGGTAAGTGATAATGACCATGACTGTAGTGTCAATCCAGTTACTGTAGTTTACAAAATGTTTAAACATCTATGCTAATAAACTATGATATACAAATAGTACATAATACCATAGTTATCTATGCTAATAAAGAGGAAAATTAGTTTTATCACATTTAAAAGTTACTTACCATTACCAACCTTCCATTCCAGAGTTATGGGGTTGCTCTCTTTGTACCACAATCCTCATCACCAGGGAGCCACCCTGAAATTGGGCCCCACAAAGGAAAAACCAGCCTGCTTTACAGGCCACAGAGTAGGGATGCATGGTTTTGCTCTACACTAGACATAATGGTATATGCAAGCTTCAACACCCATAGTAACCACTCTATCACTTATACATGTCATAAGGTCAGTGTGCAGAATTCAGATAGCTGTACCATGATTTGACAGATGTGCTGACATGACACATCCCTATGTAAAGTCTGCAGGGCAGTGTGTCCACACTGGGAAGGCTAATAACAATAGCTTGGTGTTTCTCCAGCACTGACGGGGGGAACAGTTTAGGGCCCCACCAACTAGAATATAAGTACTTTTCACAAACTGGAATAGCTATCTACAGGATACAGTAACTGTCCTTTTACATGTTTTATAGTTGATTAACTAAAGCAGGAGAACATTAAGTGCCCAAATTATATTTCATTTGTCTGTGTAGGGTTGGGATGCATGAGGCATTGCATTCGGAATGTGAAGCATCCTGCCACCCTTCGCATGCATGCCGGCGTTAGCATACGCCAGTATGCATGATGAACATGGCAAAGGACCACTCTCTCGGTAACAGCGGCCCTTTGCAGTGTGAAAACAAGGACCCAAGCACCACGGGAGGGATAGAATTAGATCCCTTTCACAGCACTCTCCCAAAAGAAGCCCATAGGCTTCTATAGGGTAATGCCATCAGGAAGATGGCGTTACCCACTGCAACCAGGTCCCGCAATGCATCGCATCCCGGGGCTTGGTGCATAAGAGAAATGCTCCCAACCCAAATTTTGGGGTTTTGACCACATTTCTCCCCTTGCTACATCCTGCCCTAGATGAGGCTGCCAAGAGCTTTTTAGTGGCACATGCAGGTTTGGGTCATGTCCCTGTAGCCCAGTCCATTTTAAAAATAACTCTTCAAGTTTCCTAGAACATGGTCCAGGCTGGGACTGGGTGTGAGACAAAGGGAGTTGGCAGAACTCTTGTGACATGGAACCTTAGATTCCTGTTGGAAATACCTATCTGGGTGCTGCCTGTGCATAGGACTTCCCTTCATCTTCATTGGGACTTTTTAATAGTGTTCAGCAGTATGGTATAACTGAATGATGGCATACAGTATGTACAATGTGCTTCCTCTTTTCCTGCAGTAAATTCTGCAGATATTACATGTATAAGCAGGCACTTTTTTTCTTTTGCAGCCCCTTCATACCATACTAGCCTCCTCTCCCGGAAGGTGCGGGAGGATTATGATTTTTCAAGTAGCCCCCCGCACACTTGGAAGAGTGACTGAATCTCCTGCATCCTGCCCACTTTCTAGTGAAGTGCGCAGGATGGGGAGACAATTACCGGGAATCGCGAGTCTGTATGGAGGGAAAGAGCCAAAATGGCGCAACCGCATCCCTACTGATGTAAAGGGCCCAGCCCTGCCCCCTAAATGATGCATCTCCTCTCTGGACTTTTACTGTACCTGAGAGATTAAACATGTTGGCAAGTATCCTTCATACAGACAGCTGGTCTCTGTATTACAGACCGATATAAGAGCCTGGTTGTACATTAATAATCATACAGACAGCTGGTCTCTGTATTACAGACCGATATATGAGCCTGGTTGTACATTAATAATCATACAGACAGCTGGTCTCTGTATTACAGACCGATGTAAGAGCCCGGTTGTACATTAATAATCATATAGACAGCTGGTCTCTGTATTACAGACCGATATAATACCGATATAATAGCCTTCTTGTACATTAATAATCATACAGACAGCTGGTCTCTGTATTACAGACCGATATAATAGCCTGGTTGCACATTAATAACCATACAGACAGCTTGTCTCTGTATTGCAGACCGATATAAGAGCCCGGTTGTACATTAATAATCATATAGACAGCTGGTCTCTGTATTACAGATCGATATAAGAGCCTGGTTGTACATTAATAATCATATAGACAGCTAGTCTCTGTATTACAGACCGATATAAGAGCCTGGTTGTACATTAATAATCATACAGACAGCTGGTCTCTGTATTACAGACCGATATAATAGCCTGGTTTTACATTAATAAATACAGATACCTTATTATTATTAGACTTTATTTATATTACACAAACATATTACACAGTGCTTTTTAGAGAATGTTTAAAAGTTTTTTTTAGTCCATTTTGGGCTTCATATGTCAGAAAGACATTGATTTTAATATAAACAAACTACTGGTATCTATATTACAGAATGAGGTCAGAGTCTACATTAACACTTATATGACTCCCAGCGGTTACATAATCGAAACATTGATGTTTCAGCAAATTACAATGGTAAGTCATCATTTCAGTGCAATGGTAAATTATATTATTATTATTATTATTATTATTATTATTATTATTATTATTATTGTTGATGTTGTTGATAATAGTATTTTTAGCAGAAGTAATAGTAGTATATATTCACAAATATTATACACAGCACTTTACAGTTTTTAATAATTTTTTTACTTTGTTTTGGCACATTGTTTTTAATCAAAAAGGATTACTGTTATCTGTATTACAGACCAAGGTAAGAACATACTCATATGTGTTTGAAGATTTAAACGGCAACAGTACAGAGTATTTTGTAACCCAAGCACATACAATGGTGAGTTATATGTTAGCTACAATGCCAAATTATTAGCATCAATATCCTTTATATAATTAAAATATACTACACAGTGTTTTATAGAGAATATTTTGTAATCAATATTTATGATTACATTGTGGCCAGCCAAACAAAAACATTTTTTTAATCTAAATGGGCTGTTCTATACATATTTATATTATAGGCAGGACTGAGAGTCATCGCTAGCCTGTACGATGTGTCCAATAACAACGAGACACAATATTTAATCACACAGGGAATTACAATGGTGAGTAATCACTTTACTACACAAGTAAATTGCTAATAGTATTATAATTAGTAGTAGTAGTAGTAATAGTAGTAGTTTTACTATTATTATCAACCCTGAAATAGCCTAAATACTTTAGAAAGCGGCATATTTATCAATTATCAGGTTTAGACCCAATAATTATCATTTTCTTTCACTGATATTCTCACCAACAAGAAATTATATACCTCCCAGATATATGAAGGAACACGTCCAGGGACAGGGTCTAATAGGAGCCCATCCCTGCGATGAGTAAAGTGATCACTGATGCGATCACTGGGTCTGATTTAGCATGGATTGCTATTACGATCGCAGCTGCGATTGCATACACAGGTCTGCTGTGAAAATCTGCTAATGAATGGAATCACAAAGCCGTCGCACAGCCAGCATAGAGACAACCACTACCACTATCTCACATCCGTAATACTTTGGAGTCCTGTGTACACATTGGAAACATCAAGTAACATTGGTCCCTCATGCACAATTACAGGAGGTCTGACCTTACTCAGAAATTGCTAACTTCGTCTTCCGCAGTAAGTACTCAAGCTATATGCCGTCACAGTGGCTAATATATGCACGCCCATGCAAAGCCATTCAAACGGACAGGCACGCCTGTGTTTCTCCGACCACTCCCCCGTCACCACCCCCAAAAGGTCACTGCTTGTCACTCACTCTGTGATGGCTTTCTTTCTGCGTGCAGAGATCGTTGTACCATCGCAATGCTATCTCACGCCTGCGCACCGCAGTGCACATGCATGTGCACTATGCACCATCTGCCAATCTGCGTATGCTGTTGCAGTTGGGATCCGTGCTGAATCAGGCCCACTGTACTTTCTGCTGCGGGATCCCTGGCACACTAGTGGGTATGCGCGGTCTTCAGATTGCACATATTGAAATGGCTATCACCAGAGGGGGATCCAATGGATTGCACTACTGGCAAATTGTGCCATATGTAGACTATAGGATAAAGATGGAGTTAGTTATCGGGGCAAAGCTCCAGAATGCTTCACATTGGTAAATTTTACAATATAAAAACTTATGGGGGCTGCAAGTGCAAACTGAAACAGGGGAACCATAGCATCCAGGGGATGAGGGAATTCTCACAAAATTTGTTTCACAAATAAGTGCTTTATAGAGAATACTTAATCAATATTTATGTGTAAAAGTTGGGCCCCCATAGTAACAATGACATGGGGAACAATAGCATCCAGGGGATGAGGGATTTCTCTCAAAATGTGTTCAATAAATGAGTAAGATTTGGGCCCCCATAGATTAGTAATAAGGACATTGTTTTATTCTAAATGGACTATGATTTTCTTTATTACAGAGTGAGATCCTGTCATATAATGATGTGCCCCATCACCGTGATAACTTGCCACATCTTATGATCACCAATGAAGTTACAATGGTGCGTAATCACTTATATGCACAAGTAAATAGTCATAATAAATTTACTACAGATGAGTCCTCATATCCCCAGTGTCTTTGTGCCTTATGGCACAAGTAGCCTACTGTGGTGTAATGTGTATAAGGGGCTCTACTGTGGTGTAATGTGTATAAGGGCTCTACTGTGGTGTAATGTGTATAAGGGGCTCTACTGTGGTGTAATGTGTATAAGGGGCTCTACTGTGGTGTAATGTGTATAAGGGCTCTACTGCGGTGTAATGTGTATAAGGGGCTCTACTGTGGTGTAATGTGTATAAGCAGCTCTACTGTGGTGTAACATGTATAAGGGGTCTACTGTGGTGTAATGTGTATAAAGGGCACTATGGGGCCTTCAAATACCTAGTTAAGAAGTAATCACTGCCGCAGCATATAGTTCCTTTAGATAGATATAGGATATGAGTTATCTTTAATTAATTAAATATGGGACCTATTAGTTATTGTACAATGTCTGAGTAATAACTAGTAGATTGTCTGGTAATAGTCATACTGCCAGAATTATTCTTATCACTTTAGAGGACACATATAACATACTATATATAATTTATATCTCCACCAGGTGAACTCGGAAGAGATGGAGGATATAGCAGAAGACATCATGCCTGATGCAGACAGGGATCAGTCATCAGATAATGGCACAAAAAAGAAAAGATCACGTCTGCAATCAGCGCTACATTACCTGCGGAAAAGATGTCGCCGGCTGCTCTGTTGCTGTGTCCCCTAATAACATCGGAGTGACAGAAATAAGATTTACCATCTTAGGCCCTCATTCAGAGCCGCACGTTAACAACAGTACGCTCGTTGCGTTCCGATGTTGACTAACCGCGCATGCGTCGGTGTTACACTGCGCATGTGCGTACGGCAGATTGCGTTTTTTTTTCTCTCGTTCCTAAAATAGCGTACAGGAAGTGACATGTCAAATGTGATTGACAGAACAGGGCGTTTTTGGGTGTTGACGGGGGTGGAGATGAAAAAACGCAGGCGTGGCGAGGCGTTTTTGGGGCGTACATACATTAGCAGATGCGAACGTCAAATGTGTTCGGACCGTCTCATACGTCACTGAAACATCCGCTTTCCCTTCAAAATGCTCGCACAGCTTAGGGTCAGGATTACTCGACCACATTGGCGATGGCCTTCTCCTCCGTCCCGGGACTCCACGATGGTGCTGCGATTAATCGCGGCTGGTCAGTAAAGTAATTAGTGTTGGATTGAAATCCGGCTTGGTATGTGTTTGGAAAGCAGTTTATTGGGATAGCACAAAAGCGTACGCAGGTGGAAATCAGAGCTGCTAATGTCATGATTACACAATCAATTAGCGTACATTTTTGGGGTTTTATTTTGGACACAATTTGTTGGTTATGGCCTATTGTAACAATAATGTCATCATCTTTTAATTAGCTACCCTTTTTTTTGGTTTACTGTGGAATTTGCATCGCTATGTGATTTTTGAAACGTTCCTTAAAGAGGCCTTTTTTTGGTTTTAAGAGGGTCAGTTTTTGCCTTTAGGGCCAGGATTAAATGTAACCCATTTGTACAATAATGTCACAATACAATCTCATTTTTTTGTTTTTAATTTATTGTTTAAACACAAACAAATTGGCCTAATATTTTGTTGCCTTTTTTTGTGGCAAAGATATTTGTAAAAAAAAAAAAAAATCCATAACTGCTAACATAAGCGTAAATACAAAATTTAAAAACATTTCACAAGAAAGGAGAGGGAAGTTTTGACCAGAAAGGAATATGAGCCAAGCACAGAAGGAGTGTGGGAAAAGTCGCCATTGCTGTCACCGTTTTCTCGCCCGTTTGGCTGGGTGAGGGTGGGCGCCAGACCGGGTCCGGGATGCCATCGGGCTGGCCTGTCCAGAGGCAGATGTTGTGGCCTCTGGACTAGGCACAGGGCTAGGCACATTTGGAGGATTGGCTGATGTTGTGCCAGAGGTGGAGGATCCGGATGTTCCGGCAGGAAGGGAGGTCGGCTCCACCATGTGCTGGCGAACGAGCTGCTCCAGGGCATCGGCGATGCGGATGTTGGCCCTGGTATTTTCCGCCAGGGCCTGAGCAATGGTCACGTTGGCCGCAGCATTTTGCTCCAGGGCCTCAGCCACCCGTATCAGACTGGCGTCCATCCTCTGCAGAATCTCCGTATGGCAATCCGATTTAAAATTGAGTTCTGTGAGGAGGCCCACTGCCTGCGATGGGGCACGCCCTGGACTGGCTTCTGCAGGGTCCTCAGCCGGATGTACTGGTTCCTCCCCTGCAGAGCCAGCAGAAATTCTGCGGCCAAGGCTCCCCTCTGGAGCAGACTCATCCGCCTCTGTCTCTGTTAGGAAATTTGCGAAAAGACTCACATTAGAATCTACATATTGGCACAATAGCATTTCAGAGTTGGTGACATCACAAGACTTACCTTGGCCAACATGAGGAGCTGCAAAGTCTGGCATGTCCGTATCCATGTTGGACACGCCAAACACCTCCACAGGCTGCACACACCCCTGTGCCATCTCTTCTAAGTCTGTCAACTCCAATGACACAGGGGTGGGACCCCCACCTGTCCCCCTTGCATGCCTAGCCCTGTCGGCAAGTTTTTGTTTGAGACGATATTTGAAGTCTGCCCATCTGTGGAATGAAATTGGAACCATTATCCTTTTTTTTACAATGGGGTTTGTTTATAGGATGGGAAAGTGTTTACTTACCGCCGTTTGACATCCCGGGCTAGACGGACATAATCACCCACCCTATTGACAGCAACGGCGACCTCCTCCCACATTCTCCACTTCTGGCTTTGGCTCATATTCCTGGCTGCCTGGGGCAGGATGTCAACGCACTTCTGGATCAAAACCTCCATCTCCTTGCTTGTGAAATGTGGCTGCCTTTTTGTTTTGGCAGCTTTGGCGGGTTGACTGGGGCCAGCAGTCTCTTCCATGTCATCCTCCTCACCTATTTGGGTAAATATGCAGATTTAGCCACTTCACAACTTGACCAATATATTTGTTTTAAAATAATCATGGAGACAAAATGCATGAAGGCCTTACCGCCGGATTTTTGGCCATTGTTTCCCTGGTCTGAAGCCATGTTTCTGCTTCCAGAATGAAATCAACCAGAAATTCAATGTGATTTCGTGACGTATTTATACATGCGTCCTTTGTTTGCGGCCGCATCATTGATTGTGCGTCCCTATGATTCATCCTTAATTTGTGCGGGAAAATAAACACTATTTATGGCTTGGTGTGTGTGGAGTCGAGGTGGGGTTGTTGGATTGTTGGCGGTTAAGTTGTTTGGATTTGGTTGTTTGCGGTTGGTGGATTTGGCAGAGTTGGTTTTTTGTTTGTTTTTGCTACAGTTCTTTTGTTTTTCCGTTCGCATTTTTTTCCTTTTTTCCACATCCTTTCCTGATTTGGTAAGTTTTGTGCAGTCAAATTTGTGGCCAATTGGTGTCTTCTTCTGTTTGTTGGTTAGTTAATTTTTTTAACACTAATTTCATCTTTTTTAGTTTGTTTTGGCTTTCGGACCCAAAGACCTTTTTTTTGGAAATCTTATATATTCGAGTTGGGTAAGTCCATTTTTTGTCTTGCATTTGCGAACTAATTACCGCATTTTTGACTGTTGGTGTAGTGACTTGCATTTGCGAATTAATTACCGCATTTTTGACTGTTGGTGTAGTGACATGCATTTGCGAATTAATTACCGCATTTTTGACTGTTGGTGTAGTGACTTGCATTTGCGAATTAATTACCGCATTTTTGACTGTTGGTGTAGTGACTTGCATTTGCGAATTAATTACCGCATTTTTGACTGTTGGTGTAGCGACTTGCATTTGCGAATTAATTACCGCATTTTTGACTGTTGGTGTAGTGACTTGCATTTGCGAATTAATTACCGCATTTTTGACTGTTGGTGTAGTGACTTGCATTTGCGAATTAATTACCGCATTTTTGACTGTTGGTGTAGTGACATGCATTTGCGAATTAATTACCGCATTTTTGACTGTTGGTGTAGTGACTTGCATTTGCGAATTAATTACCGCATTTTTGACTGTTGGTGTAGTGACTTGCATTTGCGAATTAATTACTGCATTTTTGACTGTTGGTGTAGTGACTTGCATTTGCGAATTAATTACCGCATTTTTGACTGTTGGTGTAGCGACTTGCATTTGCAAATTAATTACCGCATTTTTGACTGTTGGTGTAGTGACTTGCATTTGCGAATTAATTACCGCATTTTTGACTGTTGGTGTAGTGACTTGCATTTGCGAATTAATTACCGCATTTTTGACTGTTGGTGTAGTGACATGCATTTGCGAATTAATTACCGCATTTTTGACTGTTGGTGTAGTGACTTGCATTTGCGAATTAATTACCGCATTTTTGACTGTTGGTGTAGTGACTTGCATTTGCGAATTAATTACTGCATTTTTGACTGTTGGTGTAGTGACATGCATTTGCGAATTAATTACCGCATTTTTGACTGTTGGTGTAGTGACTTGCATTTGCGAACTAATTAACGCATTTTTGGCGGCTTATTCATCATGTAAACCAGTTTTGCTTTTCCCTTTTCCATTTTTGGGGTCCATTTGAACCCTATTTGACGTACGGTGTGCAATGTCGTTTTCATCGATGGCCAAATGTGTGTTTCGGCTATTTTCTGTGTTGGGTTGCAACAATTTGAAAAAAAAAAAATCACCCTCTAAATTTTTGAAGTCTCATTTTTGGCTTTTTTACAGTTTATACGTATCATGACAATACCCCGGCATGTAAGCAGCTATGGATGGTATCAGAAAGCTAAGTTGTTTTTTCTTACTTTTGGGGTGGCTCAAAAGCCTTACATTGTAAACTTTGAATTTCAGGTAGATCTGGGGCGAATTGTTCTGGCCCTGCTCCCGGAAGACGACCAACCTCAAACTCGTCCCAGGCGTAGGCATCGTAGGCATGCAAGGCCCCAGATATTTCGAACACGTGTCACCCTTTTTGGAATGCCCGATGATGAGGTTTTAAGACGCTACCGTCTACCTCCCAAAATCATCATAGACACTCTCTCATTAATAGAAAGTGATCTTGAGCGGCAAATTGACAGTCCAACAGCAATACCACCACTGACGCAATTTATGGCGGTGTTACATTTCTGTGCCTCAGGATCGTTTCAAACAACGGTGGGAATAGTGGCGGGCATCTCCCAATCCTCCTTTTCCAGGATCCTGAGGGCAGTGATGGAGGCACTTTTCAAGCACCTCCATCATTTTATTAAAATGCCTTTGGATATGGGTGCCCTTAGTGTGGCCAAGGCCAATTTTTACCAAATAGCTGGCTTCCCACACATCATAGGGGTTGTGGATGGTACTCACATACCACTTCAGCCTCCAGCACGGCTGGAGGCAATATTTAGAAACAGGAAACACTATCACTCCCTGAATGTAATGGTGGTATGTGATGCCTCCCTCCAGATCCTGTCCCTGAATGCTAAATTACCCGGAAGTGCTCATGACTCCTTCGTCATCCGGCAATCAGGGATATGGCAGAAATTAACCAACCTACAAGCTGGTGATGCGTGGCTTCTGGGTAAGTGGAGACCTTTAGTACATAACAATGTTAAGCTTGATACACAGTGTTCCTGATGTGGTCTATTTTTGTTCACAGGAGACAGTGGATACCCTTGCATGTCCTGGCTGCTCACTCCTTATTTGGCTCCCACACCAGGGCCACAAAGTGTGTATAATTCCGCACTTACAGCCACCAGGCAAGTGGTGGAGCGCTGTATCGGCCTTTTAAAAGGCCGATTCAGATGCCTCCACCGCTCTGGTGGCGAACTCATGTATGTGCCGGATATGGTGTCTAAAATTGTGGTCCTGTGTGGGATATTTCACAACATTGCCATAAGGAGTGGTGTCCCAATGCAGCCAGAGGATGCCTTACCTGAGGATGGCCCCCCCGAAGTTGGTCGAAGGTCAGTATGTGGGGGGGCCATACGCGATGATGTGGTGGCCAGATTTTTTAGGTAAGTTTGAACAAAACTCCAGTGTTTATACCTAATGTGTTTGTGTTTGTTTGCAAACATCTAATTTATTTTTATTTTTCTCACCATCTTCTGTTTGTTCACATAATCTTTGGCACTCCAACGCTCACTACTTCCTGCTACCCTTACCAAACCTGGATCTGGTCCTTTTGGGCATATATTCTGGAACCCATATCGCAACGCCATGTTTGTGGAATCATGTTGGCATGGTCCTTCGTCAACCAGTTCTTGATTTTGTGTTTTTATTTAATTATTTCTTGGTATGTGTTGTATTTGAATTTATCACTGTGTTTTTTTTTTGGGAGTGACCACTTTGTTTTCTCTGTTATGTTGTGAATAAATGTTTGGAGAGTGAAATGGTCTTCCTTTTTTGGGACGTTAACAGCAAGTGTAACCAGGTTAACACAAGTTACATTTGACTAAGGGGTAAACCAGTACTGACGCCAGTTGAGCTAAACTGAAAAATGTTTTCAGCTTCCCAATCCACACCAAAAGGAAGCCTGGCCCAACCTTGGGATTTGTAAGATTGGCCTAAGCAGCTTGACCACCAAGTAGGAACCTGGAAAATGTAGAAATATGTAATTGACACTACACCCAAAAAGGGAAATGACATTGTTACTGTTATGTGTTTCTTGTGTCTGTTTGACATACAAAGACAAAACACAATCTAACTTTTAAAAAAGGGAAATCCTTGCAGGAACAGTCTACTTATGTCATGCTAAACTATCTTGGTTTGGGTTTTTAAAAATGAGCCACAACGTATATTTGTCTTAATAAATTTAATTGGAAAATATAACAAAAATAAAAAAACTACTGCCGAAGGAGGCCAGACAGCCGGTCGAGGGCCACCAGAATGCCGATGACATGTTGGCGCATCTGCCCCACAACATCCGCCACCTCTTGCCGACGCCTCTGTTCCTCTGTGGGTGAGAAAAGTGTGTGGGTTAATACAACAATAGGGAATCCACATAAAAAAAAAAAAACACAACCAAAACACTCCTAAACCCAAAACAAAACAAAAAAAGGGGGGGCTGGCAAAAATACAAGGCCTAGGTACAAATTCCCACAGGTATGATATGTGTATGTTTAAATCACCAGGAAGAGGTAAAGGCAAACCTTCACAATCACCAAAAGTCAAGCCACAAAAACACGAAGAAAGGCACGACACATGATTACATACAAACAGTTTGTGCTTTAAAAAAAAAAAAAACATACCGGGAGACAAAACGGGAGCTCCGGGCAAACCTCCATGATCCTCCTTGGAGGATCCGTCATTACCCAAAGAATGGGGCGGAGTTATGATGGACTCCGGGGAGGGGGTAATTGGAAGAGGGGTGGGTGGAGGAGAGGGGGAAGTGGGACGGAGGGGAAGGAGGCCCGACATTTCCGGGAGAGGGTCTGGGAAGGATGGGGAGGAGTGGGGAATAGGGGAAAGATTTGGGGTGGAGTGTTGGCTGGGGGTTGGGGATAGTGGCCGGGAACGCCGTCTGGACGGACGGTGACGGCGGAGTCTTGGCTGTCCCCCTAAAATATGTCAAAGAAATTGCGTTTAGTTTATGGACAAATCCGGGCAACCAAACTAAAAAAAAAAAAAAAAAAAAAAAAAAACCAAATAGCAGTAGAATTAATAAATCAGAAATAGAGGGGAAACATGCACACGCAGATATGAGTACAAATAATAAATAGAACAGACAGGAAAACATGCACACGCAGATATGAGTACAAATAATAAATAGAACAGACAGGAAAACATGCACACGCAGATATGAGTACAAATAATAAATAGAACAGACAGGAAAACATGCACACGCAGATATGAGTACAAATAATAAATAGAACAGACAGGAAAACATGCACACGCAGATATGAGTACAAATAATAAATAGAACAGACAGGAAAACATGCACACGCAGATATGAGTACAAATAATAAATAGAACAGACAGGAAAACATGCACACGCAGATATGAGTACAAATAATAAATAGAACAGACAGAAAAACATGCACACGCAGATATGAGTACAAATAATAAATAGAACAGACAGAAAAACATGCACACGCAGATATGAGTACAAATAATAAATAGAACAGACAGGAAAACATGCACACGCAGATATGAGTACAAATAATAAATAGAACAGACAGGAAAACATGCACACGCAGATATGAGTACAAATAATAAATAGAACAGACAGGAAAACATGCACACGCAGATATGAGTACAAATAATAAATAGAACAGACAGGAAAACATGCACACGCAGATATGAGTACAAATAATAAATAGAACAGACAGGAAAACATGCACACGCAGATATGAGTACAAATAATAAATAGAACAGACAGGAAAACATGCACACGCAGTTTGCCCCACAAACACAAACATTAAAACCACAATACATAACACTTACTTGCCAGGATCTGCATGCGAAAGCATGCCAGCAAGCGGGGCGTTCGCCGTTGCAGGTCGGACCACCTGCGCTCCAGCTGCCCGATGTTGCGGCGTGAGCCGAAGGACCGCAGGCGGGACCGTGCCTCCGCATACGCGGAGCGCTTCTGCCGGTTGGTCATGGGTTGAGGCTGGCTGGTGATCCGGCGATCCATGACCTCCGTAAGCACCAGCAGCTCGCGCCTGGTGAATGCGGAGGCTCTCATGATGGCAATGGTGTTTTTCTTAAAAATCATTTTTGATAAAGTGTGTAAAAATTTTCTGATTGGCTAATGTATTTTGGAAATTAACAGGAGCAATTTTATTGGTTAGTGTATGAGTCATGTGTTCGACAGGGCCAGAAATCTCTGGAGAGTTAGGATAGGCTTGATGCAGTGACATGCGTAAGCAAATTTAAATAAAGAAATGAACCCAGGGAAATATGCGGGGATCCACAGCAATAGTACAATTGTTTAATTGTGGTTCACATGTTTTTTGAACAATAAAAGCGAATGTTTCATCCGTACGTATTCTGCGGGTAAACACAAACACGGACAAGAGTAAAGTTTCTTGCATTGTGTTGAAAAAAACAAACAATTAAGCTAATTGATACATTGATTGGCATGATACGATTGATGGAGGTAGGCAGAATAAAGGAGCAGGTAATCGACATCTGACAAGGCCACTTCCTGTTTATACTTGTGCGTGCGTTCCTTTCAAGCCATTTCGGGGATGTACGCTCGCTATTTCGTACGCTCGTTAGTTAGAGGAGGGGTCGTCAGAGTTTTGGGAGGAATTTTAGATGCGAACGAAAATACGAGCGAGCCATTGAATTTAAATATTTTTGTACGTACGCCTAACGTACGTGCGCCCGCTTGCGAGTGGGTCTGAATGAGGGCCTTAGTCCCCTAATAACATCTGAGTGACAGCAATAAGATTTACCATCTTAGTCCCCTAATAACATCTGGGTGACAGTAATAAGATTTACCATCTTAGTCCCCTAATAACATCTGGGTGACAGTACTATTTATCATCTTAGGCCCTCATTCAGAGCCACTCGCAAACAGCAGTACGCTCGTTGCGTTCCGATGTTGAATAACCGCGCATGCGTCGGTGTAACAGTGCGCATGTGCGTACGGCAGATTGCGAGCTTTTTTGGTCTCGTTCATCAAATAGCGTACAGGAAGTGACCTGTCAAATGTGATTGACAGAACAGGGCGTTTTTGGGTGTTGACGGGGGTGGAAATGGAAAAACGCAGGCGTGGCGAGGCGTTTTTGGGGCGTACATACATTAGCAAATGCGAGCGTAAAATGTGTTCGGACCGACTCATACGTCACTGGATGATCCTCTTTCCCTTCAAAATGCTCGCACAGCTTAGGGTCTGGATTACTCGACCACATTGGCGATGGCCTTCTCCTCCGTCCCGGGACTCCTCGATGTTGTTGCGATTAATCGCGGGAGGGCTGAAAAGCAATTAGTGTTGGATTGAAAACCGGCTTGGTATGTGTTTGGAAATCAGTTTTTTGGGATAGCACAAAACCGTACGCAGGTGGAAATCAGAGCTGCTAATGTCAGGATGACACAATCAATTTGCGTACATTTGTGAGGGTTTATTTTGCCCTCAATTTGGTGGTTAGGGCCTATTGTAACAATAATGTCATCATGTTTTAATTTTCGCACCATTTTATTTTTGCCTCTTGAATTTGCCTCGTTATATGATTTTTTAAACGTTCCTTAAAGAGCCCTTTTTTTTTTTTTTTTTTTTTCCAGTTTTTGCCTTTTGGTCCAGGATTCAATTTAACCCATTTGTACAATAATTTCACAATCCAATGTCAGATTTTTTGTTTCAATTTATTGCTCAAACAAAATTAAAAAAAATAAAAAATTTGGGATCATCTTTTTTTGCCAAAGATATGTCCCAAAATCAAACAAATTGGCCCAACATAACTGTTGACACAAACATACAAAAAAATTTTAAAAACATTTCACAAGAAAGGAGAGGGAAGTTTTGACCAGAAAGGAATATGAGCCAAGCACAGAAGGATTGTGGGAAAAGTCACCATTGCTGTCATCGTTTTTTCACCCGTTTGGATGGGGGAGGGAGGGCGCCAGACCGGGTCCGGGATGTCATCGGGCTGGCCTGTCCAGAGGCAGATGTTGTGGCCTCTGGACTAGGCACAGGGCTAGGCACATTTGGAGGATTGGCTGATGTTGTGCCAGAGGTGGAGGATCCTGATGTTCCGGCAGGAAGGGAGGTCGGCTCCACCATGTGCTGGCGAACGAGCTGCTCCAGGGCATTGGCGATGCGGATGTTGGCCCTGGTATTTTCCTCCAGGGCCTGACCAATGGTCACGTTGGCCGCAGCATTTTGCTCCAGGGCCTCAGCCACCCGTAGCAGACTGGCGTCCATCCTCTGCAGAATCTCCGTATGGAAATCCGATTTGAAATTGAGTTCTGTGAGGAGGGACACTGCCTGCGAGGGGGATTGCCCTGGACTGGCTTCTGCAGGGTCCTCAGCCGGATGTACTGGTTCCTCCCCTGCCGAGCCAGCAGAAATTCGGCGGCCAAGGCTCCCTTCTGGAACAGACTCATCCGCCTGTGTCTCTGTTAGGAAAAAACAGAAAAGCCTCACATTAGAATCTACATATTGGCACAATAACATTTCATAGTTGATAACATCCAAAGATTTACCTGGGACAACATGAGGAGCCGCAAAGTCTGGCATGTCCGTATCCATGTTGGACACGCCAAACACCTCCACAGGCTGCACACACCCCTGTGCCAGCTCTTCTAAATCGGTCAACTCCAATGACACAGGGGTGGGACCCCCACCTGTCCCCCTTGCATGCCTAGCCCTTCCGCGATTTTTTGCTTTAGGCGATATTTGAAGTCGCCCCATCTGTGGGAAAAAATGGAAGCCATTATCCTTTTGTTTAAAATGGTGTTTGTTTTTAGGGGGGGCAAGTGTTTACTTACCGCCGTTTGACATCCCGGGCTAGACGGACATAATCACCCACCCTATTGACAGCAACGGCTACCTCTTCCCACATTCTCCCCTTCTGGCTTAGACTCATATTCCTGTCTGCCTGTGGCAGGATGTCCACACACTTCTGTATCAAAACCTCCATCTCCTTTCTTGTGAAATGTGGCTGCCTTTTTTTTTTGGCAGCTTTGGCCGGAATACTGGGCCCGGCAGCCTCTTCCATGTCATCCTCCTCACCTATTTGTGTAAATATTCAGATTTCTCAAAATCACAACTTGCCCAATCTTATGTTTCAAATAAATCATTGATACAAAATGCATGAAAGACTTAACGCCTGACTCTTGGGCATTGTTTCCTTGGTCTGTCGCCATGTCTGAGGTCCAATCCAGAAATACCCCAGAATTTTAATGTGTTTTCGTGACGTATTTATACATGCGTCCTTATTTTGCGGCCGCATCATTGATTGTGCGTTCCTATGATCCCTCCTTAATTTGTGCGGGAAACGAAACACTATTTATGGCTTGGTGTGTCTCGAGTCGAGGTTGCGTTTTTGGATTGTTGGAGGATACCTTGGCTGGAGTTTATTGTTTGCGTATAAAGGAGTTGGCGGTTGGAGATTATTTTGTTTGGTAGATTTGCGTTTTTATTTTCCGTTCTCTTTTTTGTTTTTTATTTTTTTTACCTCGTTTCTTGATTTGGTAAGTTTTGTGAAGTCTAACTTTTGATCAATTGTTGTTTCATTGTGTTTCTTCATTTTTGTAAATTTTGGATCAATAATTTCATATATTTTAGCTTTTGATTAATTTCGGACCCAAAGACCTTTTGATTTGGACTCTTATATATTTGCTCTTGGTAAGTCCATTTTTTATCTTGTATTTGTGAACTAATTAGCGCATTTTTCACAGTTTGTATAGTGACTTGTATTTGCGAACTAATTAGCGCATTTTTACTACTTACTATTATGACTTGTATTTGCGAACTAATTAGCGCATTTTTACTACTTACTATTGTGACTTGTATTTGCGAACTAATTAGCGCATTTTGAATACTTACTATTGTGACTTGTATTTGCGAACTAATTAGCGCATTTTTACTACTTACTATTGTGACTTGTATTTGCGAACTAATTAGCGCATTTTTACTACTTACTTTTGTGACTTGTATTTGCGAACTAATTAGCGCATTTTTACTACTTACTATTGTGACTTGTATTTGCGAACTAATTAGCGCATTTTTACTACTTACTATTGTGACTTGTATTTGCGAACTAATTAGCGCATTTTTAATACTTACTATTGTGACTTGTATTTGCGAACTAATTAGCGCATTTTGAATACTTACTATTGTGACTTGTATTTGCGAACTAATTTGCGCATTTTTAAATGCTTATTAATAATTTTTTTTTTTTTGAGGTTGCCCTTTCGCTTTTTGGGCAAACATTTCAACCCATTTTGATGTACTGTGTGCAATGTCGTTTTGCTCTTTTGCCAAATGTGTGTTTCGCATATTTTAAGTTTGGTCTAGCACAAAATTTAGAAACAAAAATGCACAGAGTGAAATTTTTCAAATAATTTTTATGTTTAATTTCAGTTTGGACGTATCATTACAATACCCCGGCATGTAAGCAGCAATGGATGGTATCATCAAGCTAAGTTGTTTTGAATTTTCTTTTGGGGTGGGTCCAAAGCCTTACATTACAATCTTGCCATTTCAGGTTGATCTAGGGCGGATTGTTCTGGCCATGCTCCCGGAAGCCGACCAACCTCAATCTCGTCCCAGGCGTAGGCATCGTAGGCGTGCAAGGCCCCAGATATTTCGAACACGTGTCACCCTTTTTGGAATGCCCGATGATGAGGTTTTAAGACGCTACCGTCTTCCTCCCAAAATCATCATAGACACTCTCTCATTAATAGAGAGTGATCTGGAGCGGCAAATTGACAGTCCTACAGCAATACCACCACTTACGCAATTTATGGCGGTGTTACATTTCTGTGTCTCAGGATCGTTTCAAACAACGGTGGGAATAGTGGCGGGCATCTCACAATCCTCCTTTTCCCGGATCCTGAGGGCAGTGATGGAGGCACTTTTCAAGCACCTCCATCATTTTATTCAAATGCCTTTGGATATGGGTGCCCTTAGTGTGGCCAAGGCCAATTTTTACCAAATAGCTGGCTTCCCACACATCATAGGGGTTGTGGATGGTACTCACATACCACTTCAGCCTCCAGCACGGCTGGAGGCCATATTTCGAAACAGGAAACACTATCACTCCCTGAATGTAATGGTGGTATGTGATGCCTTCCTCCAGATCCTGTCCCTGAATGCAAAATTACCAGGAAGTGCACATGACTCCTTCGTCATCCGGCAATCAGGGATATGGCACAAATTAAACAACCTACAAGCTGGTGATGCGTGGCTTCTGGGTAAGTGGAGACCTTTAGTACATAACAATGTTAAGCTTGATACACAGTGATCCTGATGTTGTCTATTCTTTTTCACAGGAGACAGTGGATACCCTTGCATGCCCTGGCTGCTCACTCCTTACTTGGCTCCCACACCAGGTCCACAAAGTGAGTTTAATACCGCACTTACAGCCACCAGGCAAGTGGTGGAGCGCTGTATCGGCCTCTTAAAAGGCCGATTCAGATGCCTCCACCGCTCTGGTGGCGAGCTCATGTATTTGCCGGATATGGTTTCGAAAATTGTGGTCCTGTGTGGGATCTTTCACAACATCGCCATAAGGAGTGGTGTTCCAATGCAGCCAGAGGATGCCTTACCTGAGGATGGCCCCCCCGAGGTTGGTCGGAGGTCAGTATGTGGGGGGGCCATACGCGATGATGTGGTGGCCCGATATTTTAGGTAATTATTGATCAAACAACAGTGTGTATACCCAATGTGTTACGGTTTTTTAACGTTCATCTTTTTTTATATTAATTCTTGCACCATCTTCTGTTTGTTTGCATAATCTTTGGCACTCCCATGATGACTACTTCCTGCTACCCTTCAAAAACCTTTCTGTGGAAACTTCGGGAATATATTCTGACACCAATATTGCAACGCCATATTTGTGAAATCATGTGGGCATGGACCTTCGTCAACCAGTTCTTGATTTGTTGTGTGTTTGTTTATTGTTTTTGGTATGTGGAGTTTTTCTGATTATCACTGTGTGTTTTGTTTGTGAGTGACCACTTTGTATTTTGATTTCTGTTGTGAATAAATATTTGGAGAGTGTAATTTGTTTCCTTTTTGGGCACGTTAGAAGCAAGTGTAAACAAAATCCCAAACGTTAATTTTACCTAAGGGGTAACCCAGTAATGAAGCAAGTGGAGCTAAAATGTAATATGTTTTCGGGGTACTAACCAACACAACAAGGAATCATGTACAATCAGTTGCCTTCGTAAGATTGTCCTAAGCAGTTTGGCCACCAAATAGGAACCTGAAAAATGGTGTAAACTATCATGTTGACCACCACAAAAAAGGAAAATGACATTGGTACTGGGAGGTGTTTCTTGTGCCTGTTTGCATTCAAAATACAACACACAATCTGTAGTGAGTTTCTGGGGCAAACCTTGCTTGAAGAGTTTACTTATGTCAGTGTAAAGAATCTTGGATTTACTCCAAACGCATGAGACAGAGCTTGATTTTAAACATATTTATTAAGAAACAATTTAAAAAAAAAAAAAAAAAAAAAATTAATTCCGAAGGAGGACCAACAGATGGTCAAGGGCCTGCATTAGCCCGGTGACCTGCTCCCACACAATTCTCAATCTGTTCCCGACGCCTCTGTTCCTCTGTGGGTGACAAAAGTTTGGGGATTAATAAATCGATAATGAAGCAACATTGTCAAAAAACGAAAAACAAGCAAACACAAACTTACAAGCTTGTGGGCCAAAAATACATTACACGGATAAAACCCAGAAGCCCAAAATGTCATATGCCAAAAATACAAGGGCCCTCAAAAAAGGCACACAGGTGTGATATGTATATGGTGACATCAGCAGGAACAGGTAAAGACAACCCCCAAAAATACCCTAAGGCGAAAAAAAAAAAAAAAAAAATGGGGACGACACATGATTACATACAGTTTGTGGTGTCCAAAACAAACTTTAAAAACATACCGTTCTCCAAAACGAGAGAGCCAGAAGCCACTCCCTGGACCACCTCGGAGGTGGCTACATTCCCCAACCCGAGGGGCATGGTGTTTTCGCCATCCTGGGAGAGGGTATTTGGAGGAGGGACGGATGGAGGAGAGGGGGAATTGGGCTGGAGGGGAAGTAGGGCAGAAATTTCGGCCACAGGGTCTGGGGAGGAGGGGGGAATAGAGGAATTGGGGGTTGGAGAGAGGGGCCGGGACCGGCGTCTTGTGTGGCGATGCCGCCGTAGTGTTTGCTGTGCCCCTAAAATATGACCAAAAAATTGTTGTTAGTTTCAACAGGAAACCAAAAAAAAAAAATATAGGACAGACATGAAAACATGCACATGCAGATATGACTACAATGACTCAATAGGACAGACATGAAAACATGCACATATGACTACAATGACTCAATAGGACAGACATGAAAACATGCACATGCAGATATGACTACAATGACTCAATAGGACAGACATGAAAACATGCACATGCAGATATGACTACAATGACTCAATAGGACAGACATGAAAACATGCACATGCAGATATGACTACAATGACTCAATAGGACAGACATGAAAACATGCACATGCAGATATGGCTACAATGACTCAATAGGACAGACATGAAAACATGCACATGCAGATATGACTACAATGACTCAATAGGACAGACATGAAAACATGCACATGCAGATATGACTACAATGACTCAATAGGACAGACATGAAAACATGCACATGCAGATATGACTACAATGACTCAATAGGACAGACATGAAAACATGCACATGCAGATATGACTACAATGACTCAATAGGACAGACATGAAAACATGCACACGCAGTTAGGGCCCACAAGATAAACTTGAAAACCACAGTCCAGAACACTTACTTTCCGCAATCTGCATGCGAAAGCATGCCAGCAAGCGGGGCGTCCGCCGGTGCAGGTCCGACCACCTGCGCTCCAGCTGGCCAATATGTCGGCGTGAGCCGAAGGAGCACAGGCGTTGACGTACCTCCGCATATGCGGAACGCTTGCGCCTGTTGGAAATGGGTGGAGGCTGACTGGTGATCCTCCTGTCCATCACCTCCGTCAGCACCAGCAGTTCGCGCCTGGTGAATGCGGCGGATCTCATGATGGCAATGGTGTTTTTTTTACAAAATATTTTTAATAAAGCACCACAAAAAAATTTGATTGGCTAATGTATTTGGGAAATTAACAGGACAAATTCTATTGGTTAGTGTATGAGTCATGTGTTCGACAGGGCCACAAATCTCTGGAGAGTTATGATTGGCTTGATGCAGTGACATGCGTAAGCAAATTTAAATAAAGAAATGAACCACAGAAAAATTGTGGGGAGACAAACAAATAGAACAATTGTTTAATTGGGGCTAACATGTCTTTGGAACAATAAAAGCGAAGGTTTCAGCCGTACGTATTCTGCGAGCAAATACAAACACGGACAAGATTAAAGTTTATTGCATTGTGTTGAAAAAAAAAACCAATTAAGCTAATTGATACATTGATTGGCATGATACGATTGAGGGAGGTAGGCCGAAAAAACGAGCAGGTAATCGGAATCTGACAGTCCCACTTCCGGTTTGTACTTGTGCGTGCGTTCCCTTCAAGCCATTTCGGGGATGTACGCTCGCTATTTGGCACGCTCGTTAGTCAGAGGAGGGGTCGCCTGAGTTTGGGGCGGATTTTTAGCTGCATAGGAAAAAACGAGCGAGTGCTTGAATTTAAATATTTTTTTACGTACGGCGAACGTGCGTACGCCCACTTGCGAGTGGGTCTGAATGAGGGCCTTAGTCCCCTAATAACATCTGGGTGACAGTAATAAAATTTGCCATCTTAGTCCCCTAATAACATCTGGGTGACAGTAATAATATTTACCATCTTAGCCCCCTAATAACATCTGGGTGACAGTAATAATATTTATCATCTTAGTCCCCTAATAACATCTGGGTGACAGTAATAATATTTACCATCTTAGTCCCCTAATAACATCTGGGTGACAGTAATAATATTTACCATCTTAGTCCCCTAATAACATCTGGGTGACAGTAATAATATTTATCATCTTAGTCCCCTAATAACACCTGGGTGACAGTAATAAAATTCTTAAATACATTTTTACAAATATTTTTTTAACTTAATTAAATGTAAAAAAAGAATGACTATTTTTGAGGGCCTTTTGGTAAAAAAAAAAAAAAATTTCGGTTAAGTGGGTAAGAGAAATGTGTTGATTTTTTTTATTTTATTTTGACTTATTAAGTATGTTAATGAGATCAGGGCAGTTTAAGTATTTTAGAGCCTGATTTAGAGTTGTACGCAGTCCTGTATTGGTCGCATTTGACAGATGTTTTGGGGAATGCAGTGCACGTGTTGCGATGCCCTGGACCCCGCAGCCAATAAGACCGTTTCAGGGTGGGGAATGGGTGTGTCGCCTCCGTTTAGTGGGAGTGCTGAGGCCAGGGTCTGTGCAGATTTCCTGGCCCTGGCAGGGGAGTTCCATCACTCTGAGTAAGCGTAAACTTATTCAGATGGGCGATGTTTGCAGCTGATGGTCACGATGGAGATCCGATGCTGCATCTTTGGACGCAGCACTCGGATCTGCAATGCTGAAAGAGGGTGTCTTTTTTATTTGAATGCCTCTTGCAGCATTAGCATATCTTAGCATCTCTGCTGCATCCAAAGATGCAGCAGTGATGCTATTATCCCATAACTTTGAATCAGGCCCTTAGTTCATAAATCTGTTGCCAGTAGAGTTGTTCTAGGTTTTGTGTGGATTATAGGTCCTCATTCAGAAGCGGTCGCAAGAAGCGAACGCTCGCTCTGAATGAGGGCGGCCGCTTGCCTTTTCAAGTGCGACCTCTTGGTCGCTAGCTAAGCTGTGGGTTACCACCCACAGCTTTAATGACTGTCCAGGTTGATGGTCGCGATGGTCTTGACCATCGCGACCATCGGGGCTTGCGATGAGACCACAGGGGCCTGGAGCTGAAATTTATGAAAGGCCTATTGTGTGCCGCCGCAAGAGGTGTGTTCAGAACTGTGGTTGGGGGATGTAGTCAAAACACAGAAGACCGGGATTCCGTCTGTTGAAATCCCGGCGTCGTAATCCCAACCCAGGACTAAACATAGGCGGCTAAATCCCAAAGCCAGCCTGCACATTGACACCGGAATCCTGACAGACGGCATTCAGAT